>CM052655.1:116204977-116322814 GCA_028533165.1 Leontopithecus rosalia
TAACATCAAATGGCAGTAACCCTAAATTTAAATCGACTAAATCCCCCAATTAAGAGATACAGCCAAAACCTAATGGTATAATACATCCAGACCCATTTTATATCCAAAGATACACAAAGACTCAAAACAAAGGGTTGGAGAAAGATTTACCAACCAAATGGAGAGCAAAAATAAAGAAATAAACAAAAAGCAGGAGTTGTAATTCTCGCATTTTATAAAATAGATTTCAAAGCAACAAAGATACAGTGGTAAAAGGATCAATGCAACAATAAGAGCTAACGATCCTAACACCCGGATACATAAGACCCATAAAGAGATTTAGACTCAACGAGACAGAAAATTAATAAGGATATCCAGGACTTGAATTCAGATTCAGAACAAGTAAACTTAATAAATACGTATAGTGCTCTCCACTTTAAATACACAAAATATACATTATCCACTTTCAATACACAAAATATTGATCAGCCATTATTAATAACCATTCTTAGAATTAAGCAATATTCCTGTTCTCTCTCCCTCTTTTTCTTCCTCTTTCTTCCTCTCCTTCTCTCCTTTTTTTTCTTAAAAGAAAAAAAAAAGAAGCATGTAGAAAACTCTCTGTATCTCATGGTTTGCCTGTCCCATAACTGAACCCCAGTGTCACTCTTTAGGGGACATCGATAGAATAAAAATAGCTGCAAACACTTGTCTACTTCTACTGAGATAGAGTTGAATTCTCTCTTCCTTGAATCTGGCCAGCCTTAGGGACTTACTTGACCTAGAGAATCAGTGGAAGTGATGCCCTGGGACCATGAGAAGCCTTATTTCTTCTGCCCTGGACTCTTGGAACCCAAGTGCCCTGTTGCATTTTTCTGAGGTGAGAAACGCTATGTCCTTGGATAGAAGGGCCAAAAGGGGCAAATTCCCTCTGTCAGGTCTCTTTCTAAGAGCAACTAATCCTGCAGCCACACTTCCAATACTGTCACGTTGGAGATTAAGTTGCAGCATGAATTTCAGAGGGGACGTCATCATTAAAACCACAGCAGTGCAAACAGGCTCACCAACTAGCTGTACTTGGATGTGCTTTTAAAGCTTTAGATCCATAGTCCTAGCCCGTCCCAGAGAATGAAGTCTCCGGGTGGGGTCCTGTTGAAAACGACTCTGTTCCGATAACCAGACGCAACCGGGAGCCCCTGGTCTTCCTCCTGCAGCATCTGTCCATCAATATCCTTGCCAAGTTCCTTAGATGCCTTCAGGTTTCACGTTTGGTCTCTTTTCTTGGAGGCCTAGCCCCTTGAGGGTGGGCACCATTTCTTTAGTACTTTTCCCCTAGCTTGCCACCTACCTAGCACAGTCTGCCATCCTTCTGTGGGTGTCCCAGGAATATCTGACAGCTGTAACCTGAAAGAATGACTCTGCCGACTTCCTTGTTTCCTAAGATGACCATTTGGCCAGGGGTTCTACCTCACAAGACCCATTGTGTTGAGCTGGCATTCATTAGCCTTCTGGGCCCATGTGGAAAGTGTCTGTAGGTGCCCAGCAGCAGGACATCCTGGTGATAAAGGCAGAGGCTGGTGGGCAGGCACCCTGAGCTCAAGCACTAGCTCCTCATGAAGGAAAGGGACAGCTTTGGGCAAGTGGGTGACACTCTCCAGGCCTCTGTCTCCTTCTAGGAGAAAAGGGTTTAAAGACAGTGTCTCCCTAAGGGTGCCATCCTGCAACACCTGGACAGAAACCACCGTTCAGTAAACTGATGGTAGCAGTAGTCTCCACCTTGACCCTGCAGAGCTACACAGGCAATGACTATGCTTCCAGTTTGTCCCCAGAATAAAAACTTTTCTTTCTCATACCATTCTTCATCTGATCTGATAACTCTTCCTAAGTGTCCTGCAAGGCTCTCCAGGATGAGTCTTTTCCTGTAGAATTGAGACATTGGAGCCCAGGCCAGAGAAGGGCAGGGTGGCAGGTGAGAGAGCCATTGGTACCTAAGGGAGGTGATATGAAGGGATCACAGCCAGGCAGCCCCTCACCACGGCGAGCAGCTTTCCCAACAGTCTGGACTCCTGGAGACTCTAAGAGGAAGGACGAGAGGGCCCAACCTCCACTCATCAGCTTCCTACCGACATGTGCAAATCCCAAACGCTTGGGTGGGAAACCGGAGGTAGAGACCAGACTTCTGGCAGCCCAAGATGCTGGAATTCATTGGTATTTAAAAACACTTCCTTGCCCTTTTTCATTATACAGTCTAACATTTAAAGACTCCAAAATCACTACTGATTAGTACAATGCAACGTGGAGAGCTTGGAAGAGGTGTTGGAAAAAAACACTGCACGAAGAAGTCGTAGTCTGAGTTGATGCATCTGGTAAATAGAGAACTTTTCGTAAACCACTCCAACCTCTTGGCCTGGCCCATTTGCTGAGGAACTGCAGATTGCTGTTAAGAAACCCCATTCTCTGCTCCTGAGCCATGCAGTCTGGCACCCTGGAATCGCACATGGACATTCAATTTTGAATCGTCTCGGATGCTTCTCCAAGGGCTTCTCTTGTGTCTGTTGTCTCCTCAGCTCCAGTATAGAGGGATGGGTTCTGTCCTGCTTCTACAGCCCCCTACAGTGCCTGGCCTTGGTCTAGCATCACTGTAGGTGCTTTCAAACTACTGGATGAGGCCGCACACAGCGAGATTGGAGGACATTTTCAAGTATTTCTATGTGGATCTGCTGAGAAAGGGCATTGACAATTAGCTCCACCAAGGCATCAATCAGTCCATCAATATCAAGTTAAAAGGTGGACTGTGGTGTTGGGCTGGCAGAGAACATCACCACTTGGATTTTTGTTGTTGTTGTGGTTGTTGTTTTTGAGACAGATTCTTGCTCTTGTTGCCCAGGCTGGAGTGCAATGGCGCAATCTTTGCTCACAGCAACCTCTGTCTCCTGGGTTCAAGTGATTCTCCGGCCCCAAATAGCTGAGATTACAGGCACCTGCCACCACGCCTGGCTGATATTTTGTATTTTTAGTATATGTGGGGTTTCATCATGTTGGCCAAGCTGATCTCAAACTCCTGAACTTAGGTCATCCACCTGCCTCAGCTTCCCAAAGTGCTGGGATTACAGGCATGAGCCACCATGCCTGGTCTCCAGTTGGATTTTAAATGCAGTGGCTTGAATCCCTTACGTTTATATTTATTTGGACCCAGTTATTCCACATACATGTAACAGGTTTGGAATGGTCCCTGGGGCAGGACTAGAACTCAGGATTTTTAGCTGTTATTATACTTGCTATTATTATTATTTTTGTTTTTATTGTCTTCATTCACAGAACATTTTGAGTCTGCGTAAAGCAAAGGAACCAAGCAGCAATGTCGGAGGGAGTTGTGTAATTCCTTTTCTTTATGAAGTGTCATTAAAAGATGCCATTGACAGTATTGGCAGCTTCATTAAGAAGTCTGTTGACGATGGTAATAAGGCTGGCACATTTGGGATTCAGATTGACACTTCTCAAGACAGTGGCAGAACTTGGGCTGGCACGGCAATGCCAGAATGTGGCTCAGGTTCCGGGAAGGGCTGGGTGTCTTCTAAGGGAGTTGGGTGTGGATGGAGAGACCCGCGCCTGCGGTGGGGAGCCTGGGGCCCCGGTGTCTGCTGAGCTAATTCTTTTCTGACTGGTGATTTTGTGCTCATCACTCCACTTTTCTGGGACCCAGTTTCCCAAGCTGTAGCTGAGAGTCTGCGCCACGATGAATTCACCCTCTGATAACTCAGTCCTGAAGGTTCTGTAATGCCACAGGCACTGGCACAACACAGAAGCAGCAAAAAAACAGACTTTTAGCAGAAGGTGTTGGCATAATATCAAATTTGTGTTTTAGAGCTACAACACTGGAGACAGGTGAGGAAGGGATTGGAGAGGGCAAGAAGAGACACTAAGAAAGCTTTGCCATCACCCTGGCAAAAGATGACGGAAGTGAACCAAGACAGGAGCTGGAGATGGTCGGGGAGGGAGGGAGGCATCACCTCCACCTACAGGACCAGAATGCCCTTCCCTATGAAGAATATTCTGCATCACACGTGAACTTGAAGAGGAAGCAAGGCTTAACGAAAATAAGCAATCGAGGACCGTTTGAACCTCCATGTTGGGTGAGATAGGTGTGTGATAATCCAGGCTCCTGGGGTATTCCCTTCTATAACCTGTGAGTACCCATGGCACTGTAGGTCTGTCAACCAGGCTACCTTCTGGGCTGTCCTTTCAAATCCTGGACAGTTTTGGACTGCACCTCCTTCCTCCCTGTATCTCTCCTCCCTCCCTCTTTCCTTTCCATTTTGCCTTTCAAGCAACAATCAGTGCACATCTTCTTTGTGTTAGACACTGGACTTTGTGCAGAACCAATGAATGAACATCTAGCTGGTTTGGTGCTGCACGGGTCGTTGGTTGAGAACCACTGGTCGGGTCCATCTTTAACATACTTATTTCAGTGCAACATCTGCAAGTAAAAAGTAGCAAACAGCCATACCCGTCAATAAGCGTAACTCGGTTATAACAACATTTGATTTTTAAGTGAAGCACAATCACTCATAGTGGTGTTAAAGACTGATCCCTGTTCATCCTCCTGCCACCAGGACGTCTGTCAGTCAGCCTGAGGTTGCTTCTTGGTCTTTTATCTGATTCAAATGTGAATGTGCTTTGGGAATAGGCTTGTACTCAAAATGTAAATAGGTGTTTTACTCTCCCTCTTAAAGCTATTACTGTGTCGATAGATGTCTTGCTACAGCTAAGGGTCTGTCGGCATTTACATTAAGGAGTCTTATTTTCTACGGCTTAAAATGCCATTAAAATCTGTTCGACTTGATTGTTCAAATGACCAAATTATCCAAATTTTTTCTAAAAATCTATTTGATTCTTTATTCATTGGGGAAAATATGCACATCATTGTAGATTCTTGGCTTCAGAAGACTTGTGTTTCGAAGACTAACGAGCTGACATCTTTCATTTCTGAACCACATGTCTTTGGTTATTTTGACTTTTCTTTGTAAAAGTCCCTCATATTTATAGAAAGGCTGCTGTTAATTTAGGCCGGCATTAGGGTTATATTGGGGTAATTTCAGCACACGCTGTGCATTTAGCTTTTTGAAGAGACAGAGAAAAGTGCGAAGATGTGCTACGTGTTACTGCATGCTGGAGCTCTGCATGCATTTAAATATTATCTCATGTAAACCACACAATAGCCTTTGGAGGTAAGAACTCTAATCTCTCTTTTACAACCAAGATTGAGGTCCTGAAACTTAATAATGATGTTGGAATTGTAGTTCAAGACCAGGATTAAAGCCCTCGACCCTTACACTCCACCAATACGCCATCATCAAACATGTGTGAAGCTGAGTGCCGTGGTATGTGCTTGTGGTCTTAGCTACCCGGGAGGCTGAAGGGAGAGGACCGCTTGAGGCCAGGACTTCCAGGCTGCAATACACTATGATTGCACTTAGATATATATGTATATATATATAAAATCTTTGTGATGCTTGTGCCAATCATCAAAGGTCCATTAAAACACAAAATCGGGCCAGGTGCAGTGGCTCAAGCCTGTAATCCCAGCACTTTGGGAGGCTGAGGTGGGTGGATCATGAGGTCAAGATATCGAGACCATCCTGGTCAAAATGGTGAAACCCCATCTTTACTAAAAATACAAAAAATTAGCTGGGCATGGTGGTGCGTGCTTGTAATCCCAGCTACTCAGGAGGCTGAGGCAGGAGAATTGCTTGAACCCAGGAGGTGGAGGTTGCAGTGAGCTGAGATTGCGCCATTGCACTCCAGTCTGGGTAACAAGAGTGAAACTCTGTCTCAAAAAAACAAAACAAAACAAAACAAAAACACAAAATTAAGGTCAAAAATTTTAAGAGACTTCACTAATTCTAGGAGTTTTGACAGAATTAAACAATCTTCCCAAAATTGGGCTTACTGTTAGCAAACCAACCTCCCTCTCTCCCTCCCTTTCTCCTTTCAACAAATATTCATTAAGCATGTACTGTAATAAGCCTTATTATCATCACACTTAAATAATTATATTAATTTCTGCAATAATTTGCAATTAATAATTTCTGCTTCAGAGCTGTCACTCACATGATTTTTTTCTGCATATGAGGTCCCATCTAACCTCTACCGATTCTTTAAAGCTAAGGGACTATTATTCTGGTTTGCCTGGGAGTTTTCCAGTTGACTGTATAATGGTCAATGGTGCCCTCTTTCATGTTCAAAATGACTACTTTAGATGATAGTCTGTATGATCACCCTATGACGGGGTTCCATCTAGTCTTGGCTACTCAGTAAGTCTTTTACTGAGAATCCATTCCACTAATCTTAGGGGAGATTTTTCAGCTTCTCTTCACTTTTCTGGTCAATCCTTGCTTGCAGTTGGTCAATTTGGTATTCTCTAAATATTGTGCTTATATTTCTTTATATTGATAGTGTCTTCTGTTCCGTATCCTTGGTAACCTCTACTATAGGGATAGAGGATGTTCGAAAAATATTTGTTGAATTAATGAGTGATATGGTTTGGCTCTGTGTCCCCACCCAAATCTCATCTTGTAGCTCCCATAATTCCCATGTGTTGTGGGAGGGACCTGGTGGGAGATGACTGAATCATGGGGGCGGGTCTTTCCTGTGCTGTTCTTGTGACAGTGAATGGGTCTCATGAGATCTGATGGTTTTAAAAACAGGAGTTTCTCTGCACCAGCTCTCTCTTTACCTGCTGCCATCCACGTAAGACATGACTTGCCTCTCCTTACCTTCCGCCATGATTGTGAGGCCTCCCCAGCCATGTGGAATAGTACTCTTTCTTTTGTAAATTGCCTAGTCTCAGGTATGACTTTTTCAGCAGCATGAAAATGTACTAATACAATGAGCAAGTGAATTCATTGGAAAGAAAATTATCTTCCCCTCCCTCACTTAGGTCCTTTCCAACACTTTTCCTTCTTGAAGGCCCAGCTATAAGCCCTTTTCTGCAAGAGACCTTCTAGAATTCCCCCACATTAGTCAATTCCATTCTGTCTTTAGCTGTTTGGGCACTTATCCTAAAATGTGATTGAAAAGTTGCATGAATGTTTCTTCTGTCATCCCTCCTGATGCCTAGCACCTAATGATGTTCAAGCATAAAGTGAGAAGTAAATGAAGGTCTTCCTGAAGCACACTTCCTCACTGTGGTTTTCCTAATGAGCTGGGCACCTCAGGGAACTTTCAGACGGAGGCAGGCTAAGGGGTAACAATAATTTTAAATGACAATAATTTCATTAAAACATTGAATATAAAACCCTAGCAGGTAGTAAACTGCACTAATTAGTTCATTCACAGGAGCTGGCTAGAGATGTGCATTCTAATATATTTTTTTCTCACCCTAAACTTAGGTGCATATTTGTTGAGTTGCTCTATCTTTTAGGTTAGGGGTAGGTAGGTTAGTGGTAGTGGCTGTAATAACTGGGAAGGTTCTCTGAAGCTGCTGGATTGGTGATTGGAAGCATGGAATTAGATGTATGTATTAGTTACCTACTGCTGCATAACAAATCATTCCCAAGCGTGGCAGCTTCAAACAGCACACATTTTCTCTCTGACAGTGCTTATGGGGTGAGAATGTGGGTGTAGCTTAGCTGGATGCCTCTAGTTCAGGGTTTCTCCCAAGGTTGCAGTCAAGGTGTTTGCTGGGGCTACAGTCATTTCAAGGCTCAACTGGGGACATTCTTTTTCCAACTGCACTCACGTTGCTATTGGTGAGATTCAGTTCCTCATGTACTAGTGGACCAAGAACCTCAGGTTCTCGCTGGATTTTGGCCATAGATGTAAGTCCATTTCCACCAGGGCTACCCACGATATGGGAGTTCTCTTTGCTCATTATGAGGAGAGGAATGGAGAGAGAGAAGGAAAGAAGCCACAGTTGTTTTTTGGAACCCGGTACCAGAAGTGGTATCTATTGTTTCTTCAGTTTTTTATTCCTGAGAAATGAGTCCTTAAGTTTAACTCCAGTTCATATTCAAGGGCTGGGCATTACACAGGGTGAGAATACTGGGGAACTGAGGGGACTGAGGCCATCTTAGAAGCTGTCTACCGCAACAGTGCTGGGTTCAAATTCTGGTTCTTCTTTCAGTCTCTGTATGTCTTTTAAGAACTTACATAACTCTGCTGAGGATCAAATTCCCTGTCAATCAAATAATGTCCATTTTGGATGATGGTTGATAGGATGCAAATAATGTGTATTCTTGAAAATGGATAGTTAGTACTACTATAGCTGTAATTAATCTTGGTGAATGATGGGGAGGGACTCTGTTAACCTCTCTTCCTGGGTCCACAAGTGTGTGGTTTCAAAGACAAGAACTTCCCAGTGCCATACCTCTATCCAAATCCCCTTCCGGGAGCCTAGAGATCTTTGTCTAACTTTCCTGTGCGTGGGAAGGTAGACAGCCAGGGTGAGCTTCCTTTGTTTAAAAAGACTGCCAAAAGCCTCAAAAGGAGGGACTCTATTGTGAGCCAGGCAGCCAATCCAGCATCAGAGTTGAAGATCAATCACTCCAGAGGAGGTTTGGAAAAACTCTTCTCACTGGATGAGAACTTGAATGGGTGGGAGTAACTCCAGGGTTAAATTCCCACTACCCCCTTACTTATACGGATTTCCCTCTCTGGGATCTCCTCCCATGGCAGTGTGGGAGCCTTCTTTCTCTTTCTCTTTCTCTCTTTACCTGTGTGGACTCCGTTTCTGGATCCCCTCCAATGACAGCATGGGAGCTCTCTCTATGTGTATTTCTCTTTCTCTCTCTCTGCCTAATAAATCACTTTCTGCAACTCTTTGAGTCTGATATTTACTTAAACAATATAATTGTGCTGCCTGGGTCTCCTCCCCATTCTTGGGTGAGGGAGAGCCCAAGGACCTGGAAAAAAACACATCTGATCGGGGAACAATAAGCGTCTTTGGGACACCCCTGCAACCTGCTCCCATCCCCTGGTTACAGTGGGGACTTTGGATTCTCAATCCTGCATCCAAGGGAGCATAAGCCCCCCATAGACTCTGTGACTTCTGTTGAAAGCAATATCAGAGTTTCATGCTTATCTGGTCTTGAGTTGCTCCCTGATCAGGAGTAGGTTCTTCTGTGTACTCTTCTATCCTGTGGAAGGTGGTTCATGGCACTGATTCTGTAATTATGTCTTTATTTTAAACAATGGCATCTGCCATACACTAAAGGAATGTACTAATTCCTGGGAATGTTTCCCACACTTTCCCCTTGCTACCGACTGTCCATGTTCTCCCTCCTCTCAGTCACAGCATCTGATAACTGCTGCTGATGCAGAGGAACTCTTCCCACAGGGAGTAAGTGCTACAAGGCAGAGTCCCCACTGCCTGACAAATGTAATACCCAGTTGTGCAAATGAACGAGTGATATGTGTAAATGGGTCACCATTGTCTCTGATGAAGGGCCACTGCAACAACCTCTTTGTGGCCATGTTCTTTCTGTCCTGTACCATGCTCCAAGCTCTGTCACAGTCACTTTTGAATAACACGAATGTATCAGGGGACATCCTCCATGAGTCTACTTATTGAACTCATTCATCCAATGACTGCTTCTGGGTGCTGACCAAAGAGCCACTGCAATGAACATGAACAGCTGCAGTCTCTGCCATCATAGAAAGGCAGACTAGTTGAGTAATCACACACATGGAGCTACACATCCTGGCAAGTGCAATGAGGGACAGTTGCATGTTATTCTTAGGGCATGAGTACAGCGTGACCTAACTTAGTTTGTTAGATCAGGGAAGACTTGACTGTATAGGTAAGTGAAAGAGGGGTAGAACGAAGAAAGAACTTTCCAGGTGGAGAGGCCAGAGGACAGAGCACTCAAAGGTCCTGAAATAGGATGGTGGTAACTGGTCAGTAAATATTCACTGCCTGCCCCTCCCTCATTGGCTTATACAGTTTATTGAGCAGCCTGCCTAAGCCCAAAGTCAAGGAGCAGGGCATGCATCTTGGACATCTCTGCATCCTTGTGAATCCTTTCCTATATCTTCAGCCCTCTGGATCCCTGTGGACAGGAACTACCTGGTAAGTAGCAGGTGCTCATTCAATATTTCCTTAATAAATGAATGAACAACTCTATTTCCTTTTGTTGTTAATTATCATACAGCCAATAATTAAATCTATCTGTCCTTGGCTTCCTCATCTGTGAAATGGGATAATAATGGTGACTATCTTCTTGGCTTGCTATGAGATCAACCAGGTTAGTATTCATTGAGCAGTGCCTGGCCATCAGTAGACATTCAACCAAGTTAGATAATATAGTGCATTGGCTAATTTTATAATTATTCTCAAGATCTTGGGCAATATTGTAATTTTCTTTAGATTGGGGATTGCCATGGGATCTTAATCCTTTGTTCATTCAGGAATTCAGCATATGTGTGATATGAATAATATATGCTAGATGTTTAGAGGGATACAGTGATACCAGGGAGAACATATTTTGTCTCCAAGAAGTTTGATGATCAGGGAATAGGTACTTAAATTTAGAGAGGGGCTTCCTTCTTTCTAGTGTGCCTGTTGACAAATCTAAAAGTGACCATAATATTTTCCTGTACTGGAATCCCAGATGTGTTCTGGAACTACCCAGAACCATTGGAGGTCCAGAAGTCACACTAGAAGGCTACCATCTCAGACTCACTGAACTGGCCTACAACCTGGGACCCCTCAATTAAATCTTCCAAAGCCTAACAAAAAGACATGGCTTATAATTTATTGGCCAAACTGTTGAGCAGTTTTTTGTAGCACATCTTTTTATGTTGCACATCCCTTCCATCTCCAATATGAATGACCACATGTCCTTTCCTTAAGTCCTCAGTGGACGTATGCATTTCCATCATTCATTACTCATTGCAAAGGTTTATGAGACTTTCATTAAATAACAACATGGCGCAGTTGAGAGGGTGGCTGAGACTGAGTGCCTGCTCTGTGCCATCATCTCAGTTACTTATTTTCTTTGACCTTCAATTTCAATTTCCTGAGCAGCAAAATGCGGAAGTAATCTTTCATAGACTATCATGTGAATTGAGTGTGAGGCCAAAGAGAAGGCCCAGCATAGCACAAGGAGCCTAAAAGTGGGTTTAATGAACAGTAATACTTCCTGTTCATTTCTTCCTTTTTTTTTTTTTGAGATGGAGTTTCGCTCTTTGTTACCCAGGCTGGAGTGCAATGGCGCGATCTCGGCTTACCGCAACCTCCGCTTCCTGGGTTCAGGCAATTCTCCTGCCTCAGCCTCCTGAGTAGCTGGGATTACAGGCACGCACCACCATCCCCAGCTGATTTTTTGTATCTTTAGTAGAGACGGGGTTTCACCATGTTGACCAGGATGGTCTCGAACTCTTGACCTCATGATTCACCCGCCTCGGCCTTCCAAAGTGCTGGGATCATTTCTTCCTTTTAACCATGAGGCATTTACTTGGCACGGTGAGGTGAGCGTGAGGGTGGGAACATGAACCAGGGTCTTAGAAGCTTATACAAACTCTAACACATGGAAGATGTTCAAGGATTATTTATCAAATCGAAGAGTGAATGAACCCATGATTGAAGGAACGAGCACACAGCATGAGCACTCAAGAAACTTTCAGACCCTTGGGTAGACAGCATGGCATTGCCAAGGGAGCTCTGACAGACCACAGTGGGTTTCAGCTCAGGTGAGGGGAAGGGGTCTAGAAGGACTCCCAGAATGCAGGTGTGTTGAAGAGGAGGCAGGGGCGCTTTAGGCCTAGGGGCTGGCAGAAGTAAAGGCACCTAGGCTGTGACGTGCCCAGCCCAGGACAGCAGCATAGCAGGCTGATGGGAGGATGCCAAGGTGCAAGACGGGATCTCCAGGAGGAAGGATGCTGCCTGTTGGGCTAAAGATCTGGGGTCAGTCTGGCAATAGTGTGGGGCAGCTGGAATTTGGGCTGACTTTGGATGTGCCACTGCAGCAGCAGCCACAGCTGTGTGGGCCAGAAGCATGGAGACTCACCCTTGGTTTCTCAGGCGGGAGAGAGGGCCTCCTGCTTCCCGGTCCTGAGTACCTCCCTCTCCCATTGCTAGCATATCACCCACCTCCATTTGGGATTTGAAAAATTCGAAAATGTCTTATTCACACCTATGCATGTTGCTTCTCAACTTGAAGTCTAACATGCTTCCCAATTTACATATAATTCGTTTGACTCGCGTAAACTGCATTAACAAAAAGAGGAGCAAGGCGATAAATTACTAGTGACAGAGGCCAGCCTGGATCGCAATTATTTTTATAAGCCCCTGGTAAGCAATGATGTTCTGTTTTTACAGCGCATAATATCCCCGCATTACTGAAATGCCAGCAGTGTCCACGAAGCACATCTGTGCTAACCAGTCACACAGGTATCAGGGCCAGGAGAAAGTGCAGCGGCTGCAGAGGCCCAGTCCTGCTCCGTGGCCTTGCAGTCACCATTGCCTGGTCCTCTTCGGTCCCCTCCAACAGGAGCTAGTTGGAGTGAAAAGTGTGCATGGAGATTGCAGCCTGGAGAGCTTGAGTTCTGGTCTCCTGTTATCTTACTAGTTATAGCAATGGAGCAAACCTCTTCGACTTTCATGACGCCCCAGTTTCTGGCCTGTGGGAATAATAATAGGGGTAGTTCTCCTGTATTGTATAGGGGAAGGAGGAGAGGCATGGGATATCTAAACTAACAATGGTACCAGCTAATATTTCATTTATTTATTTATTTGGTTTTATTTTGAGACAGGGTCTCACTCAGTTGCCCAGGTTGGAGGGCTGGGGTGCAATCATGGCTCGCTGCAGCCTCAACCTCCCAGGATCAAGTCTCAAGCAATCTTTCTGCCTCAGCCTTCCAAGTAGCTAGCTGGGACTACCTGGGCCCACTACCATGCCTGGCTAGTTTTTTGTATATATATATATATATATATATATATATATATATATATATACACACATATATATATATATATATATATACACACATATATATATATATATATATTTTTGTAGAGACAGGATTTAATTATGTTGTAGAGGATGGCTGGTCTCAACCTCCTGGGCTCAAATATCTGCCCTCCTTGGCCTCCTAAAATGCTGGCATTACAGGCAGGATCCACCTGTGCCAGACAACACTAATATTTATTAAGTATATACATGTGCCAGGTACAAAAGTATGTGCTTCAGATGCATTTTCTGATTTCACATCAAAGACTCCCCTCTGATGCAGGCGTGATTTGTATAATTGCTATTTCACAGGAAAAGAGATGAAGAGGTAAAAAAGCAAAGTTAAGTATACAAGATTACAGCTAAACTAGGACTTGAACCCATGTCTGTCTGAAGTCCGAGCTGTAACTTGGGCCACTAAATTGTCCTGTCTCACTACAGGTGAGTAATCTTCAGAAAATCCTCACTTGCAGGAGGAATGATGAACATGAGAAGCTCTCTGGAGAGGTGATCTGGCCTTGGGCATGTTGACCCCAGGTATGCGTAAGGGTAGAGAGTTCAACTTCGTACCTGCTCATCAGCTCTCTTGGTCCCAGAAGATGTACAGGGTGTGGTTGTGTGTTTTGTGAATCTGAATTGCGCACATCTGAAATTGTGATATATAATGTATTAATCGTCTTAGTTTATGCACAGATTTTGAACTAATGCAAACCCTACCTTACATTTCCTCCTCCAGAGAATTAATCTTGAATTGTGCTAGTTGTGAATTATGTGAGGCCTTTGGGAATAGGCCTACATCCCTCGCAAGAAAATTAATCACCCTATAAATGACTTAACCCGCCTCTCAGGGCTTCGTGGTGGAGACTGTGTGAAAGAATGCAAATTAAGTGACTAAAACCTGCGTCTGCAATACCTGAGTTTGCCCCCCTCCCTTACATGAGTAACCCTACTCAAAGTGGCCTCCAGCCTCCTGGTTCTTCGTTCCTGCTGCCTGCAGGTTTCTAAACTTCCTCTGGGGCTTTTGTCCCTCGGGGGCAGGCATAGGATAGGAAAGTCCAGATCAAAGATTCCCCCAAAACTTGATTCACCCCACAAGCACCACTGCTTCATGCAGGGCAGTGCGCCCCTGGTTCTGTATTTGCCTTCTCATCAAGTAAGGGTTGGAAGACACATCAGTGCGTTTTCCCCATCACAGGTGACTGCAGAGAAGGGCCCAACAGAACAAACACTTATTTTAAAAATCTGAAAATAGGCCAGCTGGTGTGGTGGCTCATGGCTCTAATTCCAGCACTTTGGGAGGCTGAGGCAGGCAGCTCCCTAGGTCAGGAGTTCGAGACCAGCCTGACCAAAATGGGAAAACCCCGTCTCTACTAAAAATACAAAAATTAACCAGGCATGGTGGTGCGTGCCTGTAGTATCAGCTACTCTGGAGACTGAGGCAGGAGAAACACTTGAACTGCGGAGGCGGAGATTGCAGTGAGCCAAGATTGTGCCACAGCACTTCAGCCTGGGTGACAGAGAGAGACATCCTCTCAAAAAAAAAAAAAAAAAGAAAGAAAAGGAAAAGCTGAAAATAGGCAGACAAAAATTTTCAGATATGTAAAATGCTGTCTTGGGCCCCAGGGCAACTTCTGGATCTAAGTTCGTCATTTCTAGTTTAGACTTTATCTTCTCCTCCTCCCACTGCCTCAGCATCTAGCCTGGGGATCTTTGGCCCACAGAAGCCACGCTTTTCTTGCTAAGCTGTTGTCTTCTTTTCTACGTAACTCCACTGCTGGGAGAAAGACCAAGATGGATGACTTCATTTGATTTATTTTACAGAAAGCCACTGCTGGAAACCTCTGTAGTGGTGAGGGGTATTGTTTGACACCTTCCTTTTCAGGGGAGGAAGCTGAGACCCAGAGGGGCAACTTTAGCCACAGGATGTCACTCTGCGGATAAGCAACAGCTCTCTGAGGTTTGCGTGAGACGGGCCGGAACTACTTCTGCCTTCCCAAGGTCTTTGCACACATCATATGAAACCAAGATTCTTCTGCAGGGCCCGGCAAAAGTATCTGAGGAGTCTTTTCAAAAATCTGTATGAACTTGCTAAGGCTGCCATTAACAAGTTCCACTTTTCTGGGTGGCTCAACCAACAGAAATGTATTTCCACAGTCCGGGAGGCTGAAAGTCCAAGGTCAAGGTGTGCACAGGGTTTGTCTCTTCTGAGGCTACTCTCCGTAGCCGTCTTCCTCCTGTGTCTCTCCACGGTTATCCCGCTTTACTTATCTGTCTCTCCACGGTTATCCCGCTTTACTTATCTGCGTCCTGATCTCCTTACAGGGGCATCAGTCACGTCGGATTGGTGGACTCATTTTTAACTGAATTACCTTTTTACAAATTCTATCTCTAAATACAGCCACATTCTGAGGACCAGGAGGACTTGTTCTATATGAACTTCTTTTTGTGGGGCACACAATTTGCTCTCTCCTACAGAGATAATGCTGTGTCCCCTGGCCCTCCAAAACTCATGTCCTTCCTACACGCAAAACACGTAGACCCCATTTCACCACATTCAAAAGTCTTAACCGATTCCAGCATCAACTCCAAGTCCAAAAGCTCATCTAAATAGCATCTAAATCTCATGTGGGTGAAACTCAATGTATGATTTATTCTGGGGCAAAATTCCTCTTCAGCTGTAAACTCGTAGAACCGGAAAAGTTATCTGCTTTCAAAAGACAACAGTGGGGCAGGCATAGGATAGATATTCTACGAGAGAAATCAGAAAGAAGACAGGTCCCAAGCAAATTCCATTAGATCTTCAGGTGCAAGAATAACCCTCTTTGAATTCATACTCTGTCCATTGAGCCCATAGGCCATCTGGGTCCTACCTGGTTCTTCTGCGATGGTGCCTCGTCATCTCCCGCCATTGTCCCAGCTAACAAATATCATGACCCAACAACTCACCATGTGCCAGAAACATTTTCCATATGCCAATCAACTCATTACATTCTCACCAGAGCTCCAAGAAGGAAGCCCCGTGATCAACTCCATTTGACCAAGGAAGAACGCATGACACAGAGTGGTCATCCTTGACCAAGGCCACGTAGTTTATTAATGGAGTTGCTGGGATTTGAACCGGGCCAATCTGACCCCAGGGCCTTTGGCATTCTACTGAGACCTTGGCATTCCAAGTGAGGCACCTGCTCACCAGTGTTGGACAATCTCTGACCTGCTGTGTCGGCTCCAAGTGTTTACTGGTGACATGTTTTCTCTCCCCATCCCCAGAGGGAGTTAGATGAGACAGAAGTCCTCCTCATAATCCTCTCTGTGTTCCTGTAGCTGGAACAACCTGTGATGCACAGAACTCTTACAAGTGTCTGTTAGTGATAAGTAAATTGGGGAAGGCTGTGGCTCTTCCCTGAAAAGGTGAACCAATTAAAACTCAAAATCACCTTAGAAAGATACCGAAGGGCAGAATTCCAGTGGTCCCAGTCCCTCTTGAAGCCCCTGAAAGCTCATTTTCATTCTGAATAGACCTCCTTTGCTTTGCCTCGCAGAAAATGCTTCCATTCAACCAATAATTAGTGTCTGTAAGTGGAATCTACTTAGGAAAGGACACAAAGCCTGAGAAAGTTGTATTATGCCATTTATAAATGTCCGGTGATCTGCTGCCGCACTGTGATTCACAGAGCTGAAATAAATGATTTGCTTCAAAAAAAAAAACTGTGAACGTTCATTCCGCTGGTAGAATCTCTTAATTCCCGTTACACATGTCAGCATATTATGACTGGAAGCTGTCAGGTTCTAATGACTAAAATTTTATTTTTCAGTCTTCTCACACTGTGTTTGAGAACTATAGGTTAGAAATATTTCTGCAGTTAAGTTTCTTCCTCATCTGGTAAATGCAGCCATTTCTTTCTTTTTTGTGTAACTATTTTTTAAGTGTCCACGTTTATGTGACTACCTTGAGTAAGCTAACCTCATCCTTTATTCAATAAACGAGGAGGTCTGGGGACAGCTGTGGTGCTTTTCTTCCCAAAGCTGCTGTCCTTTTTAGGGGATATATCTTGACAGCTGACAGATTCAATGCAAAATTATTTTTACTTGGCAGAGTGGATCAAAATATGGATTATTTTTAAAAAGAACATTAGCACAATTTTTTGCTTAAAGTGAAATCTATTGTTTGTGCTTTGTATGGATAAACAACCTTGACATTGGCTGTAGCTTGTTTTATTATCCTTGAAATGGGAATTTGTTGACATGATGTTCAATACATAGAAATAGTGCAGTCCTGATCACTTATCTCGCATATTATACCAAATAGGAGTTATCGATCCTCCGCTTATTACACTTTTTCCTGAAATGATCTGTGGAAGGCAGGAAAACCAACTTCCAATTCAAGTTGTTAATAGGTTGGTCACAAAATTTATGTTACCCATGTCCAACAAATCACTAATGAAAGCTTATAAGAGGCTAGATCATCTGCATTGAATTACTCATTCTTTCCCCCATAAAAAGCCTTTAGCTAGAGACTGACCAAAGAATTTAAAATCTCTCATTATCTATAAGTCATTGCTCAAAGTGTCCCTAAATGGGATTAAAGCATCACTGCTCAGATTTCCCACAACGACTGCCCCCTTCTACTCCCACCTTGACTTAAATTAAAGGCTAATCATATGTTTCCAGGGGAAAGAAAGAGATAACTTTTCCTTGAATGACTTTCCAGGTCTCCAGCATCTAATCTGTGATGGAAAAGCTGCTATGCCATGGTGGCTGAGTGCATCTGCTTCTCGAGGGGTATGGCCCAGGTCTGAGTGAGTGTAGTGACCACGTTGCCATCTCCCTGCAGCCTGACAACTCAGTTCAGGAGGAGATGGGACACAAGCAGCATGCACAGTCTAGGCACTGCTCTCTCACTTTGCTTTACTGCCAGGGCAAGGTTGTGTGTTCAGGTGCAGTGTGTTCAGGTGCCCCTTTGAATACTCAGGGGCAGTCAATGCAAACGTTCCTTCCACTCAGTCTCCTTCTCTCCTGCTCTCCTTCCTCGCTTTCCTTCTTTTTTTCTTTCTTTCTATCCATAAGCATTTATGGAGCACCTGCTGTGCACCAAACTTGGTACCAGGCACCGGGACACCCAGCTGGATTGGGTGTCCTGGTGCTCAAGCAGGTCTTGGTCTCCTGGGGGCTCAGACAGCCCATGTACCAAGACATGTGTGTGGCATGACAGTGTGGGTAGTGGCAGCATGCCCAGTGGGAAAGGCCCAGGCCAGGCATGCTGCTGGCCTGCCTGTGACTCCTGTTTTGACCTGTAAGCACCTGGAACCGGCTGAGGATTAATTGTGAATGAGTGACCGTCACACTGTAGGTTCTCAGTAGTGGATCAGTGTTGTTATAAGGCAGTCCTGGAGGTGTGTACTGGGGCTATGACTTCTTTACATAGGCAGCCAGGGAAATTTCACACATGAATGTGAACCAACCAGAAGCAGCAGGAAACTGGACTACAGAAGACCCTGGGTAGAGTGTATTTCATGGAGACAGAACGAATTGAAATGAAGTAAAACAGAAACAAAAACAAAACTGTTTGCATAGATGTGAGAAAGCTGCGCAAATACTCCTTGTGTTGAGGCAGGTATTGCACATGAACATTTCAGACAGATCACCTGGGGAAGCAATACAACCGCAAAGGCTAGAAGGTTCTTACCCGTGGTTGCCGGACTTGACCCCTTCAGAAAGAAGTCAGACATCTGGCTTGTGATACCAAATCTCCAAATGTTTAAGGAAAGAAATATATTTGAAACCTTTTAAAGACACCATGGAAAATGTATCTTCAGGCCACATAAATGTTGTGGCCAAGCTAATGCCTCTCTCTCTCTCTCTCTCTCTCTCTCTCTCTCTCTCTCTCTCCTCTCTCTCTCTCTCTCTCTCTTTCTTTCTTTCTTTCTCTCTCCCTCCATCCCTCTCTCCCTCTTTTTTTTCTTTTCTTTCTTTCTCTCTCTCTCTTTCCTTCCTTCCTTCCTTTCTTCTTCCTCTTTTTTTGAGACAGGTTCTCACTGTCTCACCCAGAAGAGTACAGTGGCATGATCTCCGCTCACCACAAACTCCGCCTCCAAGCTGAAGCAATTCTCCTGCCTCAGCTTCTGGAGTAGCTGGGATTATAGGCATACACCATCATGGAGTTAAAAAATTAGCCCAGCTCTCTTTTGTATTTTTAGTAGAGATGGGGTTTCTCCATGTTGGTCAGGCTGGTCTCGAACTCCCAACCCCAGGTGATCAGCCCACCTCAGCCTCCCAAAGTGCTGGGATAACAGGTGTGAGCCACCTCACCCAGTCCTTTTATTCAGAACCCACTTGCTGGTGCTTATCGTAACAACTCAGTAGAAACAGTATCTGTATTATTACCAAAGAAAGTGAAATTTGAATCTGAGATGCAGTATCTAATTAGCTGGCTGACTTTGGGTCTGTTACTCAGCTTCAACCTGCCTGACATGTTGTTAAGACGATTCTATGAGCTGATGCAGGCAAAATTCCTGATATAGGTCCTGGTGCACTGTGTGTATGCCACAGAGCTTTACTTTCAACTTACAGGGTAAAAGAACAAGTTGGAAGGAGCCAAGATGTGACCAGGTGTGTCAGAGGCAGCAACAGGTTGGATCAGGGAACAGGTGCAGAAGGAGTGAGCCCAGATTTGACCAAGGGAGGCTTTTCAGGTTTCTCCTTCTCAGAAAGGGTCTGACATGAAGTATAGCCAGTTTGGAAAGAATAGTTCCAGCTGCTATTCAGGGTCAGAGTGAGTTTGATCTGGGTGACCCACTCAAGTGAACCAGGTGGACTCATTTCTTCACATAGACAAGCCTGTTGTTTCAGATCCTGATCCAAGAGAAAGGCAAGTCTCTTAGGAGATGGCTTTGAGGCCAACAGAGGCAGTTTGGTGTTGGCATCTTGAGTCAGGATGCCCAGAGTGACCCTTTCTCTTAGTTAGAATCACTTGATCAAAGCAGATAAACACCTGCTCATGTGAGGTTGGGTTTTACAAACAAGTTTCGATTATATCTCATTTACAAAACAAATTGTGCCCATCATTGTAGAAAATCTAGAAAATGCAGACAAATGTAGAGAAGAACACAAAATCACACGTAGCTACATCCTTGGCATTTCCATGTTGATCCTGCCAATCCTTTTACTGTGCCTTTCTAGGTCATTTATATTTAGTGGAGCCTTTTTCTGGCCTAGGTAAGCATGATGTAACTTTCAGAAGAAGCACCAATTTGGTATTCAAAGAGGAAATGGGAAAACGTTTTTTTTTTGAGACAGAGTCTCACTCTGTCGCCCAAGTTAAAGTGCAGTGGTGCCATCTTAGCTCACTGCCACCTCCACCTCCTGGGTTCAAGCAATTCCCTCCCTCAGCCTTCGAAGTAGCTGGGATTACAGGTGCCCACCACCACGCCTGACTAATTTTTGTATTTTTAGTAGAGACGGGGTTTCACCATTTTAGCCAGGCTGGTCTTGACTCCTGACCTTGTGATCCACTTGCCTTGGCCTCCCAAAGTTCTGGGATTACAGGCATGAGCCACTGTCATGGCAGAAATCTTTTTAAATGCTTAGCTTCTGTCTCCTCAAGGCTCCTCTCCCTATTCCCGATACAGGACTCTCCTATCTCCCTCTCTCTCCCTTCCCTGCCCTTTCTCTTTCCAAGCTCCCCAAACTGGATTAGAAACCCAGGTCCTTTGAACGTCCTCATTTTCATTCCTTTCTCTTCAATCACTCTGTTACGGTGGCCGGATCAAAGCTAGGATGCTCAGTTAAATTTGAATCTCAGATACATCACAAATAACCTTTTGTCTGTATATATCCCATGGAACACTTGAGATATACTAAAACATATTCATTGTTTATCTGAAATTCAAGTTTAACTGGGCATCCTGTATTTTCATTTGCTAAATCTGCCCGCCTACCTCACATGTAAATTAAGCAAGCCCATCTTGACTTATTTTTGTCCTGATCTTTACAATGAGGTCCAGGAATACAGAAACTGAGCTATGAAAGTCAAAGTCCCCCTTGGAAGGCTGGACTGGACTGGGACAGAAAGGAGCACATAACTTATTTCATGTGTATATTATATGTATATTCCCATACATTTCTTTCATGAAAGTTAGGCGTGTGTGTGGGCACACACACACACACACACACACACACACACGCATTATTATTTTTTTCAGTAATCAGCATATTATTACTATTTTCCTATACCATTTAATATTTGGGGGCACAATCATTTTCTAAAAACCACCTAAACTGTAATTAATATGAACATAAGCTTACCCTAGTAATTAGACATTTTCACTATTTTCTTTTCTTTTTTTTTATTTTTATTGCATTTTAGGTTTTGGGGTACATGTGCAGAACATGCAAGATTGTTGCATAGGTACACACGTGGCAGTGTATTTTCATTTATTAAATTATACATATTGCTGCAGTAAACATTCTTGTAACTATTTTTTTTTGAGACAGAGTCTTTCTCTGTTGCCTAGGCTGGAGTGCAGTGGTGTGATCTTGGCTCACTGCAACCACCGCCTCCTGGGTTCAAGTGATTCTCCTGCCTCAGCCTCCCAAGTAGCTGGGATTACAGGCACCTGCCACAATGCATGGCCTTTTTTTTTTTTTTTGTATTTTTAGTAGAGGTTTCCCCGTGTTGGGCAGGCTGGTTTCAAACCCCTGACCTCAAGTGATTCGCCCACCTTGGCCTCCCAAAGTGCTAGGATTACAGATGTGAGCCACTGTGCCTGGCCATGTAATTATATTTTTATCTAAACATTTTATTTTTTTTTGTAGATAACTTCATAGGAATAAAATTACTGAGAAAAAAACAGATACATATTTTAAGCTTCTTGAACGCACTACCTCTGGAGGCTGAATTGCAGTTCTTGCATCAGTGAATATTTCTGCTGATTATTGCTAGATATCAGCATCCAAGCTCAAAGGGAGGAACCCCTTCCTCATGGAGCACACAGAGTCCAGTGAGCTTCCAACACTAGTGAACAAGGCTCCTGTCTCACCAACCCTCTCCAATGTAGCCAAGGGCAAAGTACCAACTCCTCATTGTTTTGACTTCCTGGTTTGTATCACTGTAACCTTACATGGTGGAAGGGTGAGCCATCTCACCTTGATGTAAAACATTTTGAAGTCTGAGATTACGCACAATTTTTTCTTTTATAAATAATCTGTTCACCCTACTACCATCCCCATAATTTTGTAAAATAATTTTTAAAATGCCAATGAATGCATTTGATTTATTTGGCCATTTATATAGGCTTTTTTTTTTTTTTTGCTATGGGGATTCTCACTCTGTCACTCAGGCTGGACTGCAGTCATGCAATCTTGGCTCACTGCAGCCTCCATCTACTGAATTCAAGTGATTCTCCTGCCTCAGTCCCCCAAATAGCTGGGATTACAGGCATATGCCCATGCCTGGCTAATTTTTGTATTTTTAGTAGAGAGGTGGTTTCACCATGTTGGCTAGGCTAGTCTCGAACTCCTGACCCCAGGTGATCCTCCTGCCTCTGCCTCCCAACGTGCTGGTATTACAGGTGATAGCCACTGCAACTGGCCTATGTATGCTTTTTACTTCAAGTTGTGTATTTCTGCATTCTGCCCACTTTTAAAAATATTCCTGTGTAAGTGTTTAATTTGTTGGATATCTTTGTGTATAAAGGTTATTAATGTTCATCCTGATATTCGTAGTGAACACTCTTGTTTTGCATTGCATTTTAAATTTTGTTGATGATGGCATTCAATAGTGAAAATTTTAAATTGTATCTGGTCGGGTGTACTGACAAATTTTGTGAAGGGCTTTTTCTTAGTCCATTTGGGCTGCTGCAACAAAATGCCATAAACTTATAAACAAAATAAATTTATTTCTTACAATTTTGTAGGCTTAGAAGTTCATGATCAAGACTCAGACAAATTTGGTGTCTTGCAAAGGCTCTCTTCATGGTTCATAGATGGCCACCTCACTGTAACCTCACATAGTGGAAAGGTGAGAGATCTCTCTAGGGTCTCTTCTAAAAGGGCACAAATCCCATTCACAGCAGTGGAGTCTCAGGGTCCAGTCACTTCCTAACCTCCTTGTACTTAATGCCATCACTTTGAGAGTAAGAATATCAACATGTGAATTTTGCAAGGGCATAAACATTAGATCACAGCAGGCTATACCACGTATTTTACGTTTAGGGAGTCTTTTTACTTGCGCAGAATTTATTCCAGCATTCATCCATGTTTTCCAGAAGTCCTTCTATTAATTTACTTTAACTTTAATTTAAATATCACCTAATATAAAACCGACATTTCTTGAGACATAGTAGTAAAAATGTTAACATTTTCCAGTTCTTTTTGGATGTTGTATTTGTGCTGCTTCTGAATGCGGTGTGTACTAAGATGGCTCATGTAACCCAGTTTTGACCAGGATGCTGATCTTGTGTCTGGTTAATTTATTGAACTGGCTTAAAGCTGTACATATTTTCCGTTAACTATGTAAGATATTCTAGATATATTGTCTACCGATTCATAATATTAATGATTATGAATGATAAATGAGTATTCATATTCTTCTTTGTGTAACTTGAATGTATTTTTCCCTGTCTTAAAACAGAACGTACAAAACAAGCCAAGGGTGAAAGGTTGGGCGTGGAGCCCTTTGTCCTAACTTAAATGGGAATGTATCTGGAATATAAACATTGCATATTATAGAGACTTTTGTTTAAATGCTTCAAAATATGTATTTTAAGAAATGGATGTTGAATTTATAAAACTTATTTTGGCTTCTACAAAGGTGGAATCATGTATACGCTTTATTCCAACTTTGACATTTTAATGTGATGTGATGAATGAATCGATTGCTAATATTAAGCCTTCCTTATATTCTTAGTAAAAATACCTGGAATTCTGTTAATGTGTGTGTGAATTCATTTAGCTAGTATTCGATGTAGGATAATGCCTGTGTTGTCATGAATAATTTAGATTCCTGGTTTTCTTTTTTTGTCCCATTCATTGCTAGCTTTTGATATGGGTATAAAGTGTCTTTATAATATGAATGAAAGATTTTTATGTTACTATGTATGTTCTGGATTAAAGCACATGTAATAATAATTATCTATTACTTGAAATTCTAAAGAACTAGCAAAATTACTTGGCCTAGGAGTCTTTTGGGGAAATAATTATGCTACAGATTTTTTTTCTCACATTTTCCCATGGCTATAGGTTTACAAAAGTTTTATAATTCTTCTTGGACTATTTTTTGTTATTTCAGCTTTCTGGAATTTCCCCAATTCTGGAACCAAAGAACAGAATCTACACAGCAAAAAATTAAACAGTAAATAGAAAAGTCATCTATCTCGTTATATTTTCTTCATATATGTCTTTATATAGTACTGCACATCTGTATTTTTCTAACTTCAAAACTTATCTGATATTGTATCTAACTTGCCACAGCCAATTTGCATATTTATTTGTTACATTCTTAATTTGGATTTAATAGTAGTTTTTTTTGTATATTTCTAAATATCAACTCTTACATTTATTTGTTAGTACTATTGTCTCAGTCTATAACTAATTTATATGTGATTTAACTGTATTTATTTTAAAATTTCTTTTGTCCTTTGCTCTTCTTGAGATGGTTTGTTTGTAAGCTATATAGTTTTTTTTAATATGATATTTTAATTTTTCAATTCAAATTTTTCTTACTCTACTTACTGAACCAATTTGACTTAATTCCTGTGTTTACTATTTAGTAGTTGTGATCTACACTTACTACTATTTGTCCTGAACTATGGTTTTCCTCTTGTTGAATAGTTTATTTTGATTAATTACTCAATCATTTCAAGTATATCTTTAGGTCCCATTTTTTAGCATGAGTGTAGTGGTGGTATACTTTTTATTTTTGCATAGTTGAATGTCTTTCTTTTTACTTTACAAATCATCCGTTGGGTGTAAAATTATTGAGTCATTTTCTTCTCAAGTCTCATTAGACTGTATTTCTAAGAAAAATTTACTCTTTCTAAGAAAAATTTTGAAGTCTGAGATTACCCACATTTTTTTTTCTTTTGTAAATAATCTGTTCACCCTACTGCCATCCCCACAATTTTATAAAACAGTTTTTTCCCCAGAGATTCAAAATTCTTTTCAGATAGGAGTTTTTTTAAGAAAATTGTTGTTTGGAATAATTTGAGCCCTTCTGAAGAACATACTCAGACATTTTCAGCTCTGAACGCTTCTTGATATATTTGATTAGACATTGGCTCTGTTGGCCCTGGTCATGTCCTCTGAAATGTCAGCTCTCTTCACACATACTGTCTCTTTTCTCCGTGTCTTCCATATCTTCATCTTCTCTCACATTAAGTTTCATCCCAGTGTCTGCTTTCTCTAAATCAAGGATCAGGAAACATTTTCTGCAAAAGCCTAAATAAAAAAATATTTTTAGTTTCCTAGGGCATAAGTCTCTTGTTCAGTTACTCAGCTCAGCCTTTGAAGTACAAAAGCAATGCATAAACAGATGAATATAGCTGTGTTCCAATAAAACTTTATTTACAAAAACTAGTGGTGGGTCAGATTTGGCTTATGAACTGCAGTTTGCTGACTTTTACTCTAAATACCTGGAAGCCTTCATGTTGACTTTCTATTTACTGATGTAATTTTCTGCTGTGTAGATTCTTTTCTTTGGTTTCTTTAGACCAGTACCATGTGCAGACTTAGGTTGCCTGAGCTTAAATCTCAGCTGTTCCATTTAGCAGTTTTTCGAGTTTGGCAAGATAATTTAACTGCTCTGTGTGTCTCAGTCTCCTTATCAAAAAGCCAATGTGGAGACGTGTTCCAAGAATTGACTGAGCTAATAGATGTGAAGTGCATAGAACAACGTCTGAGGCATTGTACGGTTCTGGTAAGTACGAGCTATTATTGATTCTTTTATAGTTTATTTCAGATCCCCTCCTAGATTACAGGCTTCGTTTGAACCTGTTACGTTAAAAGTAGTTTATTTCTTATTATACTTTATTTTTTCTGTATTTTACTATATTTTAAAAAGAATACAAAGCAAATATTCATAAAATTTTTTCAGCTTTTGACAACAAATCCCTTTCTCAGATATGCTCTTCATCTCTGGTTTAGAATGCTGGTTCCCATTTTTATGCTCTCTTTGGGCATGGTTTGCTTTTATTTATGTTTAGTATTATTTAAATAAGGATTCAGTTTCTCCTCACTAATATTTTTACTATTTTCAAACTAATCCTCTTGGCCTTTGATCCAGAGACCATATTGAAATGCAAAGTGTGTTGACAAATTTCAGGTATAATGCAGGTAAATGATCCTTTCAGACTCTGGCCTCAATTCAGTCTTTGTGGATAAATTTTTGCTCTCGGATTATTTGAGAAATCTATGATTCTTCTTAGGTGAATTACACTCTGTTAAATTCATTGCTCCCAGTGCTTGTCCTGGAGTTTTCTTAAGTTTGTGCTTTTCTTATGTCTTAGCACACATAGTCCTCTTAGCTTTGATTCCTACTCCTGTTCATTAATTGGCGATGAGGAGTTTTAGCCTTCTAAACGGCTGCAGAAGAGGAAGGTACCAATGAGCAGACGTGAGACTGGGGTCGTTCTGCAGGTTAAAAAGTACCCGAGGCCAGGTGCAGGGGTTCATGCCTTTAATCTCAGCACTTTGGGAGGCTGAGGGTGTTGGATCCATTGAGCCCAGGAGTTTGAGACCATCTTGGGCAACGTGGCAAAACCCTACCTCTACAAAAATACAAAAACTAGCTGAGCGTGGTGGCACCTGCCTGTAGTCCCAGCTACTTGGAGGCTGAGGTGGGAAGGTGGGAGGATCACTTGGAGGTGGAGGTTGCGGTGAGCCGAGACGGAGCCACTGCACTCCAGCCTGGGTGACAGAGTGAGACCCTGTCTCCAAAAATAAAAGTACTCAAAAAGGTAGGGGTTATCATGAGGACTTATAATCAGTGGTTCAGCCACCAAGATGCCAAAGAGATCTATAGATTGCATAGTTGGACATTTTCTTCTGTCTTCTTCTGCTAGCCAAGTTGCCTTCTGTCAGAATTAAGTCATGAGTCACTGACAATCTTTTCTTGATCACCTGTAAAATAGAGAGTGGGCACTTTATCTTTGAGATGGCTTTGTTTCCAGTGGCCATTATTGCTTTGGTATTTTGGTGTTTATGTATGTTTCAACAGCACAGAGTGGCAGGCTGAATCATGCAGAACTCTGTGACCTCCAGCAAATTCTCAGTATGTGATTCTTGGTGAGACGAAATGGAATGGGAAGAACACGTGCTTTGAAATCATGCACATCCAGCAGGTTATGAGGCTGGTTCTGTCAGTTCACGGTATGACTTTGAGCAAATCATCTACCTCTCTAAACTTGATTCATCTTCAGCATAAAAGTTGGGATAATGGTATCTACACTGGAGTTATGATAAATATTTAATACAATATAATAGTAAATAGTAAATTTGAAAAGGTCCAAGCAGAGATGTTCATTACATATTGTCAGTATTGTTCCTTTTGCCATATACTACAGAGAGGAAATTTTTATTTCTTTTTTTTAAGTCTATAGAAGTTGTAGTGTAGACAAAGATTATTTATAATATGAAAGACTTTATCCTACATTTATCCATCTGTAAGAGAAAATACATTAGACTAAACCCTATAGAGTTGCTGATATTTGATATTTTGACACTAACAATGATAATGCCATATGGTTCAAATAAATGTAAGCAATTCACATTTATCTATGTATTTCTAGAATTGTTTTATTGAATGAATAAAATGGCATAATTCACCTAAAAATCCAGAACATATAGTAATGTTAAACCTTAGGTCGCCATGTAAGTAGCATGTGTGAGAATTTCTTTGAATGTTATCACGCCCAGAATGAACGTGTAATTCCTCTGAAATGGAGCTTCGGAAATATTTCTGGAAGTGGCTGAATGGACAAAACACAGCCGGTGTTTGAATTCAGACTCCGCTACATATGTGGATAAACGGCACTGGGCACGTTCCTTACCCTCACCGAGCCTCCGAGTCCTTGCTCCTTCAATAAACGCTACCACCTACGCCTGCTCCAAGGATTAATTGAGAAAAAATATTTCAAGCTCTAGTTCAGTGTCTGATCTGTAGCAGGGGCTTAGTCAGGGGTTCTGACACTATAGCACACATATTTTTGGGTCCTTGTAATAGCAGAGACTTTGTAGAGAAAGAGGAGCAGGTATTTTGGTGTCTTTAGAAAACACCCATAAGGAGAGAAGAAAAAATTTGTTCCTGGCACAAGAGAATTAAAGAGCTCTTTCTGGCCTCCCAGTGAGAGATGAGGTCATGGCCTTGTGACAGCTGTCCATTCTAAAGGGTAGGGTTGAGGTGTGAGGTGGACACTTGTAAGCTGATTCCCAAGATCTCTGTGTCCTAGTTTTCACGTCCTTGTGTGAGCACCTCTCTTGAATGTGGGCTAGACTTAGTCAACCACTTCTAGAGAATGGGATATGCAAAAAGGGAAAGGATATTATTTCTGAGATTAGCTTATAAAAGATATGACTTCTGTCCAGCATGCAGCCTGTCTCGTATGGCATCTTTGCTTGCCTACAAGGATGAATCAAGCTGTCCTGTTGGGAACCGCCCTATGGAGAATGTCATAGGACAAGGAAGTGGGGATGATTCCCAGCTGGTGAAGAACTGAGACCTTTAGTCCAGCAGTCCTTGTGGAGCTGATTCCTTCCAGCAACCACGTGAGTGCACTCAGAAGCAGATTCTGTTCCCAGTTAAGCCTTGGATACCTGCAGCCCTGGGTAACACCTTGGCTACCTTCTATGGGGCACCCTGAAGCAGAAGACCCAGTTAAGCTCTGCTTGGATATTCCTGACCTATGATGCTGTGGGGCAATACATGCTCGTTGTCACTATGATTCATTCAGCCACTATGCTCAGAGAGAATTTGTTATGTGGCAACAAATGACACAAGCTATATGTGGAAACAGAATCAATCTTTTGTGTTGCTGTGGAGGTCCAGAGCACCTGCTGTAGAGGCAGTCAGGGTGCAGCACGGCTCTGAGACCTTCTTGCCTGGCAAACAGCTGGTGGAGGTCCAGAAAGGGGGTCTCGCTGGGGTGGACGTTTCTGGGGCCTGGACATCAAGATTTGGCATATAACTTAAATAAAAGAAGATCAATGCTGATGGATGTAGGGAGCTTTGTAACCCCATTTCCACCAGGGTGGACCCAAAACTTCTCTTCTATGGGATATGTGGTTGGAAAACCAGAGCTATGGAGGAGGAAGAGGGCAATAGAACCACTTCTTGGAAGCGATGCCTCTCAAAGCCTCGTTCTCTCAAGTCAAGCTCAGTCCCTGCTCCCTCTGGGCTCTCCTCGGAAGAACAGGTACACAGCCATGGTCTCTTCCACATGCAGACATGCCTCATTCCTCAGGTTTGCCCTGCTCCCATTTCTGTTGTACATCTTGGGCTAAACTTGCAAATTGGAAGAAGGGAGTGGGAAAAACGCAAGGCACCTCAAGGGCAGAGTGGCACGATGGAGAGGGCAGGGCCTCTGCTTCTGACCAGTCTGACATCTGATTTTGGCTCTACTGGTTCCTTGCCTGGCAGTTTTGGATAACTTGTTGGATCTTTTTGAGCTCTGGGCTCATCAGCAAGAAGATGGGAATGATAATACATACTTTACAGGGTGATTCTGAAAATTAAGCAAGACAGTGCTTGGCAGGAGAGCCTGGGACGTTCCAACAGCAAGGTGGTTGTGGCTGGTGTCTGTGTTTTTTTCTGATTGTCTCCATGAAGCGCTGCAGTGGTACTCACACGGGGCCACTGAGGCTCTGCCCTGGCTGGCAAACCCTGCACTCATAGGTCCCTCCTCAGAGCTCTCCAGCCCCAGGAAAGGCTGGAGGGGGACACCAGGAAGGAGGACTGTGCTGGAATGTGATGCACTGGGAGGTCTCCACGTGTGACAGAGCCAGAGGCAACACCTAGGCTGTGACACCAGTGCCTGGGGACCTGGTTTGCCTGGGAGCCAGGTGGGGCTGGCCCTCCTCCTGGTGGGTGCTCTGTGCCTGAGGCATAGCTGGACTGCAGCGGGTGGGGGACTCCTCATGCTCTCACTGCCACTCACAGGACCAGGAGAGCTGTGTCCATGTATCTGGAATCTCTGAATCACAGCCTCCGTGGGTTCTTCTGAAGGCACATTGCACCTTCTAGAAGGGTATGACACAGGAGGAAAGAGAGAAAAACCTCCACCGGAGAGAGGGAATGGCTGTAGTGTTTACTTTATTTGAAAACAGCACACACTTTTATTAAGACATAAATGCCAGTGATGGATTTTTCTCTTGGCCTGTGGCTGTGCTCCCTAGCTCTGGGGTGAGATGGCCGGGAGTTGTGAGCTATTACAGAGAAAATATTTACCACGCTGAACTATCACAAGGCAGAGTAAGTGGGCAGAGGGCAGCTGGTCCCTTTGACCACCTCATTCCAGGGAAAATAAACAGGGTCCCTGGAACAGTCACTAAGAGAGGGGAGCAAGTGTCCTCTCTAGGCAGTAGAATCTCTGAAAATTCGGATAATGTTAATTGTCCCACTGTGGTGGCAGTGCAAGAAATTCCTGTACATCCTGCTGCAATGATGATTAAGGTAGCAAACACCCAGTCGAGGAAGTCAGACTCCGGCCCTGGAGAATAGTTGAGGATCGCCTGTAGCATATTGTTCCACTCTGCTGGCATCCTAACTAGACAGCTTTTAGTTTTAGCATAAAATCCATATTCCAGACCTTTATGGAGCAGAGAGGCAAACTCCAACACTGCCGTTTCAAGCATCAAACAGCATTAGAATGAATTAAGGAGATTAAAGACTCTTGATGCTGTTGGGGCTCTTCTCCATCCCCTCTGTTTTCTCCAAGGACTCGTTTTAAAGGCGTGGGGGCAAATCGGAAGAAGGGAGTGGGAAAAACGCAAACCAATCACGCTAACCTCACTCCGGAATTCAAGTATGATTCTATACCACGCATGGGTTTAATTGGGAAGGGAGGTCTTTTAGAGGCATTCTGGGTGGGTGCATAGACCAGTCTGGAGTTTCACAGTTCGGCTTCTTCCAAGGTCCGAGCATGTGTCCAGGGGCCATCCCCGCATCCTAGTGGACGGCAAGACGTCTTCTGTCCGGTAGTGTGACAAAAAACCCAAGGAGGGCGTCAGATGTGTGCACTCTGGTGTTTGGAATTTAAGTAAAATCTGTAATTTTCCCCCTGCATTTCCTCAGAGAAATTAGCTATTCTATTCACTGCATAAATTTTCAGGTTTTGCTAGCACGACACTCAGGGTGTTGAATTTTTTATGACAAAAATGCTGTAATAATTGTTGAACAGATGTAAGTGTTGGAGACTCAGCTCTGGCAGACCTCACGAAACCTCGGTTAGCAATTTAACCCTGTCCTCACTCCTGTCCGCACAGAGCCGGGGAAGAGGAGTTTGCAGTTTTGAAGGGTTTCACTGGGATGTGCACAAAGGCAGAGGCAGAGTTTTCTGGAGAGCAGGGGACGTCCTTTAACGAGCTCTTAAGCTCAGCCAGAAAAGGAAGGACTCGGTGCAGCCTAACCCTGAAATTACCACATTACCAAGTTGTCTAGCTGGGTGATTAATAAACTAATTGACATGGGGACACTTGTCACTGGCGAAGCAGCTTCTGAGCCAAAGCGAGGAGCAACTCCACGGCGTCTCCCAGGGAGCCGGGAAGTGGCAGTCTACACGCGCTTCTGGGCTCCGGGTGACACTGGCCAGCCGGGCCTCCATTTACACCTCAAAGCAAAGTCACAGAGGGATCCACCCCTTTCCCGGCTGCCTACACAGAAGGCAGCCATGGGGGACTTGCCTAGGACTTTGTCCACCAAGTGATGAAAGCATGCAAATGCCTCAGAATCAAAGGTAAATCAAAAGAAAATGGCAGCCTGCAAGAGGGGGCGGCGGTGACAGCCCGTCAGCCGCGGAGCCACCCGACAGGCCTGGTGGCAGCATGGAGGCTGCCAAGAGAACCGCCTGAGGAGGCTGCCGCCAAGACAGATGTCACGGCGAGGAGGGCGCGCTTCCGTGGCTTTCGGCGGGGCCTGATGGAGCAGGAAGTGGCACTACACGTGCCACTTAAGAGAATAATAATACTAATAAAACTGGGAGCCGTGAAGGGGGAGAGGAGGGGGAGAAAGGCTGGTGAGAGCAGAGAGGGGAGGGAAAAAGCATGTCACAACGTTTGGTAGAGGAGGAACTGAATTAATGGCCATCCTCAAGTGAGTGTGTGCGTACACGTGCGTCCTTTGGTCGCTGGCTTTCCCCGGGCGCTTACGGCAGCTTGAGAGGCATTGTGCTGGTGGAGGCGTGCGGTTCTGTGACAGCTGCGCCTTTGCGAGAGATAGGACAGGTGACCACAAGGCCACAGAGGTCCTCTAGTTTTTAGAGCCCTCTTTTCTGTCTTTCCTTGAAATTGACTTTTGGTTTCCTGCCAAGAATGGGTTGCCCATTATACAAAGCAAACCCCTGCTTGGGGCATCTCAGAGCTGCAGAGATGGAGCGAGACAGAGGCTGGAGAGGAGAGCCACCATGTCTGATTTTCACTGTGTCTGCCTCTGTGGTGTTTGTGGATGGGTCATGATCTTCAGCCCAGGAGCGCACAGTATTCAGACCTTAAGTACTAAAAACAATCCGCTCCCCGTTTCATTAATTACATTTTAATTTACAGGCCAGGTGTGGTGGTTCACACCTGTGATTTCAGCACTTTGGGAGGCTGAGATGGAGGATCGCTTGAGCCTAGGAGTTTGAGACCTGCATGAAGAGACACCGTCTCTACAAAAATAAGGAATAAAAAAAATTAGCGCTAGGCATGTTGGCAGGTGCCGGTGGCCCCAGATACTTTGGAGGCTGAGATGGGAGAATCACTCAAACCTAGGAGGTTGAGGCTGCTGTGAGAGGTGTTCCCACCACTGTACTCCAGCCTGAATGACAGGGCAAGACTTTGGCTCAAAAGAAAAATGTGTGTGTGTGTGTGTGTGTGTGTGTGTGTGTGTGTTGTGTGTAATATAATATATATAAATAACCATTACAGCAAGAATGTCCAACATAATAGCTCTTATATGTGTTTTTTGTGTGTCAAGTTTTTCTAAAAGTTGCTGCTGACTTTGGGGTGAGGCTTCTCCTGTTTTCCCTGTGCTCTGAGCAGGTGTTTGGGCTGCATGTTGGGGAACTCAATCCCAGAAATTGTTTAAAAAAACTATGCTTTTAAAATTCTAAGATGATTAGCTTTTGTCTAGGAAGTGATTGCAGATAGGGTCTTAGCCATAAATGTACAAAATGGCATAAACCAAACCCCATTGGTTTGACCATAAGAAATTCACTTTTCTAAATGTCCACCCTCCCTCAAAAAGCATTTGAGAGTAATGCAGTCAATGTAACAAAGAGTCTAAAGACATAATGTCCAAGTGCCTTGGAGGTGAAAGACCTTACACTTTACCTTATTCTCACCATTCCTACCCCAGGCTGCATTTTATAGGCAGGAGAGCTGCTGGCTTTAAAGCATAGGAACAGTTTTAGTGTCTCTACCATAATCCCAGTTTTGCAAATATTTCCTGAGGAAGTCATTTTGAGATGGCTGAAAATTCTCATAGGTGTAGCTATGTGATAAGTCCTTCAGAGCAGAGAGAAGGGGGGTGGAATTAGCCTAGTCTGGTGGGGTGTGAACAGGATGCCCATGGGGAAAATCTGTCCCAGGACAGCCCTCACAAGTGGATGTGTGACACTTAGCATCTCTAAGGCTGAATGAGAATCCTCCCTGCAGCATGTACAGTGTTAAAATGTACAGAAAGCTCTCATTGCAGCAGGTGATGCTGGAAGGGCTTCATCAATATATGCTGTGCTGAGCATCATAAACAATCAGGTGCTAGTAACTGAAACCCTGGGAAGGAGTGTATTTATAGTTTATTGTACACTTAGTTTAAGTGTAATTTTATATATATATATATATATATTTTTTTTTTTTTTTCTTGAGATAGAGTTTTGCTCTTGTCACCCAGATGGAAGCACAGTGGCATGATCTCTCCTCACTGCAACCACCACCTCCTGGGTTCAAGCAATTCTCCTGCCTCAGCCTCCCAAGTAGCTGGGATTACAGGCACGCGCCACCATGTCTGCCTAATTTTTGTATTTTTAGTAGAGATGGGGATTCACTATGTTGGCCAGGCTGGTCTCAAAATCCTGACCTCAGATGATCTGCCCACCTCGGTCTCCCAAAGTGCTGGGATAACAGGTGTGAGCTACCATGCCTCGCTAATATATTTCAGATTATAAATAAAATGCAGTGGGAGTGTCATATTTATCTTAATATCATCTTACTAAAAGTTACCATCTAAGGGGATCATCTCTGTTGGGGTTCAACCCAGATGTTCCAAATGTTTCTTTCTTTTTCATCCATGATCTGCTGGTTCTCTTCATAGTAGCACTTTTGTTTTATTTTTAATATATTGTATGTTAGTCTACCCTTGGATAAGCATTTTTTCTTACAAGTTCCTTATTCCTATGAGAAAAATGCCCTCAGTCTATAATTAAGAATTTAAGTACTTTCATCCTCAAATATCTGTAAAAAAGATTGCCTTCTTCCAATTCTCTCTGTTCAGATTCATGACCTTCACTTTTAGGTTACCATTATTTATTTAATGTAGCTGAAAAATTTCAATCTGATTCCATATTAATATTTCCCTTTTTCAAATGAGGAAAACAAAAGCTCAGAGACTGTCTTGGAGTCAGCAAGTAAGAAGAAGCTTAGAAAGGCTTAACATTCTCCATGTTCCTGCCTGACATCAGAACCCATGCACTCTGCCTTATCATGGCAGGTGAAAGATGGCCCTGAATTCTTAGGTATATCACCTGCCAAAAGGCCCCTCTTAAAGGTTCTGTGACTACTTCAATGAAAAGAATAAGGCAGAAGAGATGCTGAGGACTTAAAATCTGGTAGTGTTCACTTCCTGTCTTTTGGAACTTTCTGTTAAAGGCCTGAGCCATGTATGAAATCTGTATCTTCCCACCATGCTAGAGAAGCCACATGTTATTGTTCTGGTCAACAATCCCAGCTGGGCCAACCAGATAGTGTACCAGTCATACGAATGAAGCATTCTTAGATTCTCCAGTCCAACCCCTTCACCAGCTGAACCCCATTCAGCAACCCTTGTCAGCATATGTGGGGCAGAAGAACCACCCAGCTGAGCCCTGTCCAAATTCCTGACCACAAACTCATAAGGTCTGATTGCTGTTTTAAGCCAAAAGTTTTGAGATAGTTTGTTAAGCAGAAATAGCTATTGATCAATTACAATGAATAATTTATTATAATTACAAAATGCTAGGACCCTGTTGGAATTGCCTGTTCCATGCTTTACTTTGTCTGAGTAGCTTTTGAACATCTCTGCAAAATCAGAACCACAGCTCTTTACATCCTATTGATCTATATCTAGACTCTCTTTCCATATCCTTTGTTTTGCTGCCAACAATTCCTGAGTGGACTGGAAAGATTTCACTCTCTCTGGCTCTTTGATTGCAACAGTAACTTTCAGGCTTCTGGTTTTAACAACATGGCAGACTGAGCTAATAAGCATCACCTCTCTCATGCAAATACACAAAAACACTGGAGAAGTATAATATTTTAAAATGAACACATAAACTCAAAGAAAGGGAATGTTAGGTACGTAAAATGAAAGTTCAGTTTGCTGATATCATACTGTCCTTCAGAGCTACTGATTATAACCTTTGGGTCTGAAATCTCTAAAAGACAGGAGATGCAGCTTTGAATGTGTATATGATGGGAACCAGAACTGAACCCCTAGCATGAGATATGCACCTTTAAAAGATCTGATAGACTAAGAGAAGCAGCAAGGAAGCTTGCCTTGTAGCTTGGTTTCTGGGTAGGGAAAAAATGTTTCTTGCGAGAAATCAAAGTTACAAGCTCATACAATGCAAGGGAGGAGGGTTCAAGTTTACATTGCCCTTATGACTGTGAATCCAAGTCTAAAAAACTAGACATAGGTCTAGGGTCCCTGCAGAAAGAAATGCAAAATAGTTTCTTTAGGAACACATTCTGAAACTTGGGCCACGTGGAACTCTCATAGGTTTAAAGACAGAGCAAAACTAAATCAAAGCTCTTTGGAAGACAAACTCAATACAAAACAGAAAATTGCACTAGGAAAGAAGACACTGGATGGGGAGTTAGACACAGCAAGCTGAAGAAAGGGCACCTCAAGAAGTAGAACTAATAGATTACTTTGAAAGGGATGGGAACATAAGGGTACTTATATATGTAGAAAGATTTAAGCAGAGGAGTTAGAAAAAATAGGACACAAATAATTAAAAAGTAGAAGATACATTTTCAGGTTGATCCAAGGTGAAAAATAGATCCCTGTATTAAAAAGTCCCTGGGTATCATTAATACTTCTGAATACAATGATTGAAACCTTGTGACTGCTCCAGGCTGGAATTTTATTCTAGAATCCTGTAAAGTACAGATCACTGTGAAAATTTTTTGGAGGGTGAAAATTTTCCCTCCAAAGAGAGAATGACCTCTTTTATATTGCTGAATGGAGCACCATGTTTGGCCAAGTTCATGGCCAAGGGAGGAGAACCTTCAGCTTGCACCAAGTTCTGGCTGTTGAAGCCTTGACACCAGAACTTGTGAAAAGCAGCTGACTCTACCATGGGGGAAATGCCCTTCTGTTTACTGAACTTCTCCCACCCATGCCTTACTCTACTTCCCTCTAGAAGCTTGAGATATTGGGAACAAGAGTCTCAGCCTCCAAGAGAGGAAGAACACATCAAGAGAATCTGCATTTCTGGGATGATCAGGTTTACTTGATTCATTAGCCTAAGTGCCCAAGTAAATTTCAAACCAAAGTGTTATGAATAATTGTCCACGTCCTTCTTCCAAATACTCCCCACTTTTCACCCAAAGGCCCATGTAACTTGCTATTGAGAACCTTTGATTTCTCAAATTTATTTGGGTAGTAGGGCTTTGTTGTCTCTCCTGAATAAAATAGTGGCAATTTGTACTCAGCTGTGGAATAAAGAAAATCATGAGATATCTTCATGTCATGATTTCATGAAGCTGATTTCATATTTGATGGTTCTAGCCTATTTTCAAAATCCACAACCTGCTGTACCCCAGGAAAATTGACTTTCTCCACTGCCACCCGATCCCTCAACCCCAGAGCTAGAATCCAGTTGAAATGGTGAGGGAGGGAAGCCTTCAGGAGGGAATGAGGCAGGGTGGGCCTCCCTCAGACCTGCCACCATTCTCAACATTGGCTGCTCAGCAGCTTTCAATATCTGAAAGCCCGGGCCTCTTTCAGACCAATGAAATGAGAATGCCTGAGGGTAGAAATGGGCTTGGGATGCAAGATAAGATACAGTGTTTGGGTCATACTTACACTAAAAGATTATTTGCTGTTTATCTGAAAATCAAATGTAACTGGGCCAACCTGTATTTTCATTTGCTCAATCTGGCAACCGCAACCCAGAAAATACTAAACCTTAAAGCTCCCCAGAGATGGCAACATTCAGTCAGTTATTTTCAAACTTCAGTGTGTTTAAGAATCACCTCAATAGATCATTAAACACCGATTCCTGGCCCTACCTCTAGGGATTCTCATTCTGTGCTTCTAGGGTAGGGCCTAGAATGATCAATTTTAACCAGTTCGTGGGTGATTCTCCGGCTACTGGAGTCTGACCACAATGCAGATAGCAGAGGTGTGTTCCAGCAGATCTGGGCATTGAACTCAAGCCTTCCAATTCCTCCGTCCTTCTCACTATGCAGAGATTGAGTGGATTTTTGTGTGGGTTCTTTTGCTATAGCCTGACCTGTTTTTCTTGGTTCTCTTCTCAGATCTCTCGCTTTAGGAGTTAGTTGCCTGGATCTAATTGTATCTTATTAGTAATAAGTTCAAGTCAGATGCTAAAGCTAAGAAACCCCCTCCCCACACCATCACCATGATTGATTATATTTAGGACCTATTATTTGCCCTGGCTATGATAAGCTCTCTAGAGGAATAAAGAAAACCTGAGGCACTATCTCCACACTAAGGAATTTGTTGCATCTGAGACAAGAAAATTACATTTAGAGAGAGAGAGAAAAAAGGCAATGTGTATTCTTCTTTCACATTGGGAGTTATTTCCCGAAGAAATTAAAGAGATTCAGCAAAAAGGCATTGGAGGTCAGATCAGAAAGAAGAGGACTGGAAACAGGAGGGAAAGAAACAATTCTTCCAAAACCTTCTACGGCATTGCTTTTGTTTCCAGCAGTTTTACCTCTGTTCAGCAACTTAGCAGCTGTGTGATCTTGGAAAGGTCACCTTAACACCATAGCCTCAGTTTCCTTTTCTGTGAAAGAGTTACACTGAAACCAACTTTATAAGTTGGTGAAGGACTACAGATAATGGTTCTAAAGTGGTGGTTACAGTACCTGGTGCTTGTAAGTTCCCAAACTCAGCTGTCCATGCAAGTTGAGTGGGCAACCTTAGAGGGCAGGTGCCATGGTCAAGCCACCTCCAACTTCTGCCGATGGCCACCGTGTGAGAAATAGCCCTGGGAACTTCATTGTCTAGTTTCCTGAGACAAAATGAGTTGGATTTGTGTGGCATCTTCCAGTTTTTAGACGTGTGCTCATTAGTTTCAAAAGTGTTCACGGTCTATGGCTGCTTTAGTGCTTTACAATGGCAAAGCTGAGTACTGGCAACAGAGACCATAAGGCTGCAGAGCCTAAAATATTTACTTTCTGGCCCTTGGCAGAAGAAATTTGCCAACTCCCAGACTAGGTGACACAGCAGAAGCTCAGGTGGAAGGAGTGGCCCCTCTGTTGATGGTTCCCAGTCTATTCCATTCACTGTTCTCTGCCTTCTCATCTCCTCCCTACACTCTGTGTCTTATTTTGTTTTTGAGATGAAGTCTCACTCTGTCACCCAGGCTGGAGTGCAATGGCACGATCTTGGCTCACTGCAACCCCCGCCTCCCAGGTTCAGGCAATTCTCCTGCCTCAGCCTCCTGAGTAGCTGGTATTACAGGCGTGTGCCACCACGACCAGCTACGTTTTGTATTTTTAGTAGAGAAGAGGTTTCACCATGTTGATCAGGCTGGTCTCAAACTCCTGACCTTATGATCCACCTGCCTTGGCCTCCCAAAGTGCTGGGATTATAGGTGTGAGCTACACTCTGTGTGTTCTTCTCCCACTATGTATTTCATGAGGTTTTTGATTCCTCATTCCTTCTGTTTGCAGAAGGCCTTTTGTGGACAGTCTCAAAGCTCTCACTACACCAGGGACTTTCAGTTTCAGCTCTCAAGATCACCATCATCTTTTTCCAGTTTACACTCCAAAGATGAAGACTGTGTCTTGCCCAGTTCATCTGTTCTCATTAGCCTGAGTTTTATGTCTCCATTCAGCCTCTGCATAGGATTTCCTTGGGTCAAAGTGGCCACCTGGATCCAGTTGATTGACATCTTTGGTATAGTCTTAATACCAAGACTTTTGCGATTGAGATGAATTATCTTTCTCAGTCTTTTCATGATTCCATCCTGTACCGTGGCTTTATATCAATTAACCAACACTGCCAAGATTTCTAAGTACAGTTGACCCTTGAATAACATGAGTTTGAATTTGAGGATTCACTTATATATAGACTTTCTTCTACCTCTGCCACCCCTGAGGCAGCAAGACCAGCCCCTTCTTTTCTTCCTCCTCCTCATCTACTGAACATGTAGCTTCATTCTCAAATGACGAGGATAAAGACCTTTATGGTGATCCACTCCTAGTTAATTAATTATAAGCACATTTTCTCTTTCTCTTGATTGTCTTTTTTTTTTTTGAGACAGAGTCTTACTCTGTCTCCAGGAGCCAGGCTGGAGTACAGTGGCACAATCTCGGCTCACTGCAACCTACTCCTCCCGAGTTCAAGTAATTCTCCTGCCTCAGCCTCCTGAGTGGCTGGGACTACAGGCTCACTGCACCATTCTCAGCTAATTTTGTATTTTTAGTAGAGATGGGGTTTCACCATATTGACCAGGATGGTCTCGACCTCTTGACCTCGTGATCTGCCTGCCTTGGCCTCCCAAAGTGCTGGGATTACAGGCTTAAGCCACTGCGACTGGCTCTCTTTTCTCTAGTTTATTGTAAAAATGCAGTGTATAATATATGTGACATACAAAATATGTGTTAATAAATTATTTGTGCTATCAGTAAGGCTTCTACTTAATAGAGGGTTATTAGTAAAGTTTTTGAGCAGTCATAAGTTGCATATGGATTTTTGGCTGTAGAGAAGGCCAGTACCCCTAACCCCTACAGTGTTTGAGAGTCAGCTGTAGATGTATTACTCCTGTCTCTGTAGTATCACGCTTCTTTTGTAGGCAAAGAAATTGAGACCTTCTGCAGTTAAACATCTAAGTCAGAATGAACTACTTTTTAGCAATAGTAAAGCCAGGGCTCTGGATGGCACTCCTGGATCTCCTAAATCTTGATTCTGTGCTCTTTTCTCCCCACGTGGCTCCAATGTTGTGGCAGAGTCCCTTAAGTTGGACCTGATTGGCTGATGTGGAATTGGTCATGCAGAGAGGACAGAGAGTGGGAAACCAAACCAGGTAAGAAAGTCCTTGTATTAGTCGGTTCTTGAACAGCTATAAAGAACTACTGGAGACTGGGTAATTTACAAAGAAAAAAGGCTTAATTGACTCACGGTTCCACAGGCTGTACAGGAGGCACAGCTGGGGAGACCTCAGGAAACTTAACAATCATGGCAGAATACAAAAGGGGAGTAAGCAGGTCTTCACATGGCCAGCAAGAGAGAGAGAGAGACAGAGAGCAAAATGGGAGGTGCTACACACTTTCTTACAACCAGGTCTCATGAGAACTCTAGAACAGCAAGGGGAAAGTTTGCCCCCATGACTCAATCACCTCCCACACGGCCTTTCCTCCCACCTTGGGAATTACGATTGAACATGAGATTTGAGTGAGGACCCAGAGCCACCCACATTAGTCCTCTTCAGTTGAAGGTAACTGTTGGGGAGAAGGAGGTGTATAGAGTGGGTTTGGCTAAGTCGGTCAGAGCTGGGAAGCATGGAAGACTAGGCTATCTTGCGACTGCAGGGTGTTTTCAGAATCCAGAGGACTGAGCCTGGGACAGCATTTCCTGCACACTAAGTCCACACCTGCTATCTACAGGCAGCTAGAGAAAAAATAAAAATCAGCATCGGTCACAGGTGACTTTGGGGCCAGGGCACTGGGCTCACTGCTCTCCACTGCGACTGCAGACAGCCTTTAAACTACTCATTCATCCAGCAGAGACAGTTTGCAAGCGAAGGTTTCTGCACAGGCATCTATGCTCAGAGGAGATTTGCTGATGTAACAATTATTTGCACTATTTATATTCAAATGTTCTTTTAAAAAAACGCAGCCTCCAAATTTACGGATGGTAACTGTGTGCAAATCAGGAAATTTATCTCCTTTTTATAGGCTAAAATCAAATTACACTTTATATTTTTCTCACTTGCAGAAAATTAGATTGTGATGTCTAAATGACTCCTGTTTATGAAAAAGGTGAATTTTAAGAACAAATTTTAAAACTGCATAAGCAGTTTAATGGGTGTTTTTAGAAAGTGAGAATGATCAGCCGGTAAGTATTTATTATATGTTAAACTGGAACTTACATCATCTCATCTGTTAGTGCTGAATTCTGAAAATCACCATGGCCCAGGTTTGTGTTTATGAACTGATGGACCACATGACTGTTAAATAAAGTTCTAAAAAAAAAGAGTTCGTCAATGTCCCTATTTTTCACTAACTTCCTGACCTGTAATCTGAGATCTGATTGAGTTCTCAATATCCTGCAAGTCACAGATTCTATCCCCATTTATGCACACGATTGTAGTCGTCCCATGGTTTTCAGTGTTCTTAATGAGCTGTTAACAAGCTGTCAATTACCTATGCAAATTAGGGAGCCTGACATTGAGAGGTGGCTGTATCTGGAGTTAAAGAGTGCTACCTTGGAATGTTATGAAATCAATCATTCTTGCTTTAATAGCTGTCTTTACCCATGTGTCTCTTGTCATGTCTGGGTCTTTTTTCATTATAATATCTACCACATAAGAAAAGCCCTCTGGGAATTTTGAAGGTGCTTAGAAAGAAGCTTACCCAAATCTTTCACAACTTTCAACTTGGCTTAAAGATTGTCTAAAATGCAGGCTTACTTTTTCACCCGTCTTTCCAGGCACACGAAGACATTCTGTGGAGCAAGGAAAGTCATTGCTATTCTCATACTGATGGGAAGAGGCTTCTACTCCCTTCTTGGTCCCAGATCTGAGGCACTATTTGGGATCTTTTGCCCATGCCTCCTCTGCAAAATAAATAGGTCTTTCTTCCCTCCACCACCTGGTGAGCTCCTAGGTGCAGGTACGTTGATAATTAATAAGTCAAACTAAGTGCTAGGGTTGACACAGGAAAGCTTATTCACTCAACAGTGTGCGGAGCCCCATGTTCTAGGCACTGTAGATGCAAGAGTAAACCAAGACAAGATCACATTCATAGAGCTGAAGACTGATAAGCAAGAGCCATACTAAGTGGAGAGGTGAATTGGGTATTAGAAGGTGATGCATGGTATGAAAAACAGGGAAAGAGGAGAGTAAGGAGGGTCAGGAGTGGTTGCGGAGGGCAGTTGTATCTAACGGAATGATCAGGTGTGGCCTCATTGAGGAGGGTACATTTCAGCAAAGACTTGAAAGAAGTGAGGTTGTTGGCCACAGAGATACCTGAGGGACAGCATCTGAGGCAGAACCAAATGGGAGTGTGAGAGCAGGTTGTAGAGCAGTGAAGTGGCCAGTGTGAGAAAAGTCGAGGCAGCTATGGAAAGCTGCCTTGTACAAAAGAACTTAAATCTCCTTCCTGGAATGTGGGCTGAATTTAGTGACTTAATCGTTTTGGAAATGATGATTTTCATTTCTGTAATAACATCAATGAGTTTTTCCCACTTTTGTATTAAAATCTGTTGTCTCTATTGAACTTCAGTGAAATTGATGGCAGACTTGTGTGATTCTGTAACTTCATACATTGGTCTTTGGGAAAATATTGGTTTACTGAGTTATGCACTGAGGCCAGAGCTGAAGTGGGAAGGGCAGGTCACATGGGCCCCTGTGGATAAAAGCTCCTTGACTTTTCTTCTAAATACAATGGGAAGCCGTTACTGTTTCATTTATTTGTTTATTTATTTATTTATTTATTTATTTATTTATTTATTTATTGAGCCGGAGTTTAGCTCTTGTTACCCAGGCTGGAGTGCAATGGTGCAATCTTGGCTCACCGCAACCTCTGCCTCCTGGGTTCTGGAAATTCTCCTGCCTCAGCCGCCTGAGTAGCTGGGACTACAGGCATGCGCCACCATGCCCAGCTAATTTTTTGTATTTTATTTTATTTATTTATTTATTTATTTATTTATTTATGGTGGAGTTTCGCTCTTGTTACCCAGGCTGGAGTGCAATGGCGTGATCTCGGCTCAGGGCAACCTCCGCCTCCTGGATTCAGGCAATTCTCTTGCCTCAGCCTCCCGAGTAGCTGGGATTACAGGCACGCGCCACCATGCCCAGCTAATTTTTTGTATTTTGAGTAGAGACGGGGTTTCACCATGTTGACCAGGATGGTCTCGATCTCTTGACCTCATGATTCACCCGACTCGGCCTCCCAAAGTGCTGGGATTACAGGCGTGAGCCATTGCGCCTGGCTTTTTTTTAATTTTAAACTTTCTACCTGAAATAATGTTTAGGCTTAGTGAAGAGCTTCAAAGAGAGTACAAGTGTGCCCTGTACCTTTCGCTCAGCTTTCATAGCCATGCTCCATTGATCAAAACTATGAAATCAACTTTTGTACAATACTTACTACTCACTAAACTGCATACTTTATTTGGGTTTTCCCAGTTTTCCATTAATGATCTGTTTCTTTTCCTGTTTCAGGATCCAGACTTTCTGTTCAGTGTCTCATCAGTGTCCTCTAATCTGTGACTCTTTCTTGGTCTTTTTTTGACCTTAACACTTTTCAAAAGTGTTCAACTATTGTGTAGAATGTGCCCCAGTTTGAGTTTGGCTGATGTTTTCTCATGTATACACTGAGGGTATGGATTTTGAGGAAGAACACCAAAGAGATTATGTGCTCTTGTTTTTCCACTATGTTGGGGGTTACCTGGGAACCACATGACTCCTCATTGGTGATGTAATCTTGGTCACTTGGTTAAGGTGGTTTGGCCAGGTTTCTCCACTGTAAAGTTACTGTTTCTAGTTTTCCATACTCTATTCATTAGCATTAAGTCGCTAAATCCAGCCCACATTCAAAGAAGGAGATTTAAGTCCTGCCTCCTGGAAGGAGAGATTTCAAGAAATTTGTAGTCATGTATTAAAACCACCACATTCATTACAAAATTTGGGAGGAGAAACTTTGAGATGATGAAAATATCCTATTGCTCCTTAGAGCTTTGCTCATTAACTTTATCATTCATCTGTGGACCTGGCCTGCAGCATTTATTAAGGTGATTTTCCAATGGTGCTTTTCTAGTTTCTTCACAACTTCATTGCCAGGTTCACAGCAGGAGTGGCATACTTGATTTCTCTTTGAAAAGCAATTCCAGGGTTCATGGACTGAAATAGGAAGCCAGCGTGGAGGCCACTGAGATGACTCAGGTAAGGGATGGTGGTGTCTGGGGCCAGGTGGAGGTGGTGCTCTCAGATTATCTGTGGATCTGCTGAAAGCCTGGAGATGCCAACATTAAGGAGGGGGAAGGCTGCGCTAGGCCAGTGGGTATAGAGTAAGCCAGGTGCTTAGTTGCCTTGGACATCCCAGTGGAGATATTGAATAAGCAGCCTCATAACTGAGTAAGATGTCTGGGAGAGAGGTCCCTTTGATTGGCCTTGAAACTTCTTCTTCAAGCTGGTTTGAGCTTTCTCTATAGTGTATCCTTAATAAATATCCTTATTTTAAGGGCTAAAAGATGAGCCACAGATTAAGAGAAGACATATGCAACATATATAGAACAAGAATAATGCAAAGAATCCATTTAAAAAACCAGATTCATAAGGATGACAACAAAGGATAAAAAAGGCAGAAGATAGTAAGGCAATTCACAGAAAAGGAGCTCCAAGCAGTCAATAAACAAGTGAAAAGATGCTCAGAACTAGTAACCAAAACAATGTAAGCTGATGCAATGATAGGACATCACTTAATACCTGTCAAATTGCCAAACATTAAAAGGTCTGATAATACCAAGTGCTGGAAAGAGCACGAAGAAAGAATACTGTTGCACAGTTCTGTTGAGAGTATAAGTTGGTCAGTCTTTCATGGAGCAATGTGCTAGGAACACTGGTCAGGAACACGGACGCTGCAGCCTCCCTGAGAGGAATCAGTTCCAGTTCTATCTCCCATTACCTGTGTGATCATGGGCAGGTGACTGAAACTCTCTGCATCTCACTCTCCTCATGTGTGAAGTGGGGGGAATACTATGATCTGGCTCACTGTGTTGTTCTAAGAATTACATAAATTAACATTATGTCAAGCTCTTAAACTCAGTAGAAAACGTTTGTGTTAGCAGAATTAAAAAGTCTCTTCCTCCCATAGATCAGCAATTCTACTTCTAGGAATAAAACCAAGGAAAAAATACATCTAATAAGACAGACAAAAAGAATGTTCACAGAAGCATTGTTCATTATGGTAAAAAAAATGGCAACAACCTAAATGTTTATTCTGAGCGTGGAAAAATATACACTGATGTGGTAGTTGCAATAGAATATTATAGCACAGTAAACCTGTTAAGCTAGAGCCACATGCTTTGCCGTGAATAGATCAAGCAACATCGAGCAAACAAGTAAATTGCAGAATTTGTACATTCTTCAATCTATTGCAATGTTATTTTGGTGGAAGGATATAGAACAACCTGGCCTCTCACATACATGTATTTGGAAAAGTCAGGAGCAGTTTAATACTCTTTTCAGATAACTTTGGGTAGTCATCTTTGATGGTACACCATTTGGCAAATAGTTTCTTAAGGGTTAGTTGTAATGTGAAGTCTGTAATGACATCAATGAGTTTTTCCTACTTCTGTGTTAAAATCTATTGTCTACATTGAACTTCAATGAAATTGATGGCAGACTTGTGTGATTTTGTAACTTCATACATTGGTCTTTTGGAAGATACTGGTTCACTGTAATTATGCAAATCTTCCAAATGTTGATACATGTAAGTACAAAATATTTTAAAATCTACATTAGTGGTTACCAGCAATCTCATCAGAAAATGTTTCTAAGTATTGGTTCTCCATCAGCTCACAGTGATAGAGAGACATTTTCTAAAATTCAAATGTTTCAATTTGAATTCTGATACTGTCAGTTGATTCTTTTGAAATGACAGGCTCATTTTATTCAGTTTTGAGAAAACATCTGCTAAATATCCTAGTTCAAATAGCCATAATTTTTCTGTTAGTTGTTCATTTAAGTAAAAATGTTGTTGTGTGAAGTGTGGCTAGTTCAGCTTGCAACTCAAGCAAGCAAGCAAGTAATCACACACGTGTTTTCTTCAAAATGCCATCATACTTTGGGGTACAACAGAAATGTGCTATGTGTACTTCCCATTTTGTAACACAGAACATCAAAAACAAGTACCCAAAAGGGTCTTGATGTTATAAAATTATTATTTTTTACTACTTCATTGAGAGCATTGTTAAGTGAAACTGGTCTTGTTTTTTTTTTTTTTTTTTTTTTGAGATGGAGTTTCGCTCTTGTTACCCAGGTGGAGTACAATGGTGCAATCTTGGCTCACCGCAACCTCCGCCTCCTGGGTTCAGGCAATTTTCCTGCCTCAGCCTCCTGAGTAGCTGGGATTACAGGCATGTGCCACCATGCCCAGCTAATTTTTTTGTATTTTTAGTAGAGACGGGATTTCACCATATTGACCAGGATGGTCTGGATCTGTTGACCTTGTGATCCACCCACCTCAGCTTCTGAAAGTGCTGGGATTACAGGCGTAAGCCATGGCACCCGGATTCCCTGTCTTGTTTCGAAGCCAGAGGTAGTTGTATGATTTTGTTATCAGCAGTGCTAACCTGAATGTGACCTGATTATCTTGGAAATGCTGAAACTTATATAAACGCACTATAAAATAAAATGTGGACTGATTCCCAGGAAAGAATGAAGCTGATTTGTCAGTTCACCTTTTGTACCATGGACACAAATGCCAATTGAGTGAAAAGAGGCAAGTAATGTCTAACTACTTCTATGGGAATAGTTTGACTTTGTAGACACCTGGCAGCATCTTTGCCACAGATCACTCTTTGTAACCGGATGTTCTAACTGAAGTCTAGACATTTTGGTTGGTTGGTTGGTTGACCTATTGTGCTCCCATGCCCTTCTCAGGGCATTGCTCCAGCTCTCGGTTCCTCAAGTATAGGGAGCACGCCATACAATGTTTCTCCTTCCCCTAATCCTGGCCACAGCTTGCCTAAGAAAGTGGAGACCTTGACCAGAAAGTATCTGATGCATTGGCAAGGTGGTGGTCCATCAAACTCTTTTTGTGGAAAGTTTGAACAAGTCTCAGAGTTGTACCTAGTCAGGCATTAGAGGCACTGGAAGAGGGGACCATATGGAATGGAAGCCATTTTTGTCAACCTAAGTGTTGACAAGGATGCAAAGGAAGCCGGTACATTTCTGCAGGTAGAAGTTGGAAAATGAAGCTGTGTGGGGAAGAGTCAGGATGAGAGTCCCTGAAGTATCATAGAGAAAAGACCGAGAGAGGGACAGAGACAGAGACGGAGATAAGAGTAACACCCAGAAAGACACACACACACACACACACACACACACTCACACACACACACACGGTGGGGGGGAAGAGAGAGAGAGAGAGAGAGAGAGAGAGAGAGAGAGAGAGAAACTGACTTCCAATAAAGCCCCTATGTTAATTGGATTACTTTTCCTCACAACATAGAACATGACAAAGGCTCCAGGGGAAATTCAAAGTAGAGAGAAGGAATTAAAAACTTGAAGTCTTTAATTATGGGAATGCACCAGGACTCTTAAAAACCTTGATTAGAAATTCACTTGAAATTAAAATTTCAGGACTTTTAGATGCACAGTAAGTATAGATCTATTTTTTCATCCATCTCCAGAGGATATTTTCTGTTAAAAAACAGGTTTGGTTATCAGAGTCAGAACTTAAGAGCCTGACTTTGGGCCACCAGTAACCCTGATCGCTCTGAAATGTGCAAGAGCTCCGGAGACCAGGATTGGGCATTCTTTTCAGCATAAGCCCTCTTTAGGTCTCTGTGAAACAGCCCTCACCAGATTGCCTGTTAATCGCCCCCGTGGCATCTCTGTGGTCAGAATGCCATTTCTGGCTTTATTTTCTGTTTGTACATAAGATAATCTTTTTTTATTTCCATCTGCAAACTCTAGGGGGTAAATTTTGAGCATGACGCGTGGAGTTTTAGCCATGGGACTCTCATTACCGTTAATGGGAATGACAGCACTCAGTTTCAGAGCCCGAGAACATTTACCCCTCGGATGATGGTGTTTTGTGGTTGGATTTTTAATTGTATTTACAAATAAAGCTGACATACAAACAGCGGCGGCTCCCAGGAAGACAGCATTGTAGAAAATGGGTGGGGAGTTGGACTGTCCTTGGATACCCAGCCTCACACAATTCAGAGTTAGAGAAGGCTGGTGTGGGTCTCTGCCCCTCTTATTATGATTGTGGTAAAACACACGTGACACAACATTTGCCATTCTGAAGTGTACACTTCCGTGGCGTTAAGTACATTGCAAATGTGCAACCACCACCACCAACCAGCTCTAGAACTTCTTCATCATTCCCAACAGAACTTTATATCCATCCATTGAACACTACATTCCCACCCTGCCTCTCCCCAGCTCATGAAAACCACCATTCTGCTTTCTGTCTGTAAGAGTTTGACTCCCTAAGTGCCTCAGGTAAGTGGGACTATACAGTATTAGTTCTTTTGTGACTGGCTTATTGCACTTAGCATAATGTCCTCAACATTCATCCGTGTTGTAGCATGTAGCAGAATTTTCCTTTTATTCAAGGCTGAGCAATATCTTATTGCACATTTATTTATTTATTTAATTATGATGATGATGATATTTTTAGTAGAGATGGGGTTTCTCCATGTTGGTCAGGCTGGTCTCAAACTCCTGACCCCAGGTGATCCACCTGCCTCAGACTCCCAAAGTGCTGAGATTACTGGTGTGAGCCACTGCTCCTGACCGATTGAGTATTTATCTACCACACTTTTTATTCAGGTTTTTATTGAGGGATGCTTAGGTTCCTTCCACCTTTTGTTTGTTGTATGTAATGCTGCTGTAAATGTGATTGTGCAGATATCTGTTTGAGTCCCTGCTTTCAATTTTTTGGATGATACACCCAGAAGTGGAATTGCTGGATCATATGGTAATTCTATGGTTGATTTTCTGAGGGGCTACCATATTGCACACATTTTACATTTTCACCAGCAATGCAAGGGAGTTCCAATTTCTCCACATTCTTGCCAATACTTGGTCATTTGTGTGTGTGTGTGTGTGTGTGTGTGTGTGTGTGTGTGTGTGTGTGCGTGCTTTTTTTTTTAAATAATAGCTGTTCTAATGGGTATGAAGGTTTTCTGCATGTTGATAAACACTGGACAGATTATGCATTCATTCATTTTTTCTCTCCTAATCCCACTTTCCTCAAACTTAAAAACTCAAAAAATACTCCTTGAGCCTAAGGATTCATTAGGTCTCCCCACTCAAATGCCCTCTGCATGTTTCCATTGCTATGTGTGTCACATCATTTATAATTTGTGGATTTTTGGTTTATAAGTTTGTCTTCCTCACTATCCTCTGTGTAGCTGTTAGAAGCAGCATCTGTCCAACATGGGATTGAACACCCAGTAGGTACTCAATACATATTTATTAAATGAATGTATGTAAACCAATTCTGTTCTATGTGACAAATGAGTCTTCAAATATGAAGAACAGAAAGGCTCATTACCAGGATGACTATATCAAAATTCAGATCGTGCAGTAACAAAATAACATGACTGTAAACACAGAGATGGGAAAAAGTAAATTGACTAAATTATTAGTGTCATTTTGATTTCAGAAAGTGCTGCTTCTTTACACATAAGCAGTTACAAATGCAGCCTATAAAAGTTAATATTCATAACATGATTATCTTTCAATGAAAGTATTAGGGAAACACAAAATAATAATAATGGTAATGTACAGGGGGCGGGCTTCCATGCTAACCCCAGCACATCAATTTCAGCGTTTAAGCAAGGAGCTGCGGCACTTTAAGACAGGAGGCTCCGACGCCCAGTTTCACAGTGACCCTCAGTAAGTACGTGGGATATCACGATTACTTGGCATTTCTTGATTACTGATTATTTAGAAGGCACTTTGGAAATTGCAGATAGCTTGCTTGCCCAAGGGAATTACAATCCATGTACGATCAACAAGGTGAAGCTGTGCAAGGGAGGTTAGACTAAAAATAATGAGAGGGTCCTGGTTTTAAAGCTACTCTTTTCTGCATTTTTCTTCTTTCTTTTTTTCTCTTTTGATTTTTAGTTTATGCCCTGGTTATGTGCACATTTTAAAGGAAGGTCTAGAAAAATATATTCTTGTGGGGAGTGGAGAAGGTGAGTTAAGTATATATTGGGCTAAGCGAATTGTATCACATGAAAACAGGAGTGTTAAAGAAAGGTAAAATTTAAGGCATTTAGCATGGAAAAAGACATCAGACATCACTCATTGCCTTCATTTCACAGATGAGATGAGTAAGAATTTAAAAGAGAAGGGGTCTTGGCAGGGCCAAGGGTCACACCAATTGGTAGCAGCAGAAATGGGTGTACCACCAAATTCTGATGGTTCTTGGATCGAGGCTGGAAGATGATCTCAGGTATAAAACCCAGACATACGTACTCAGGAAAGAGCAACAATCAGAGAAATGATTGACATCGGAGAATAGGGACGTGGCTTGGATTTGAACCCAGATTTGTCTTAAGCAAAAATTTATTGTTTTTCTTCTCCTTTACCATACTGTGCTATTGGCTGGCAACTGAAACTAAAAGTAGTGCTTCTTAACTCAGAGTCCAGTGTGTGTAATAGTACCTGACTCTAAAGCCCCCTGGGTGAAGACCCCTGTCTATTAATTCCCTTTCTATAGCATCTCTACTAAACACCGTGGGCCATTTGGGGCCTAATAAATTTCTTTTATCGGTGAAGGTTATCTTTTGCATAATAATAAGAAAAAAATCTTTATTATAGAGAAATAAATGGCAATTTTAAGACAATTTGAATGTAAAATAGGAAAAAAAAAGGGAACACAGTGAATTCAGATGTGTTCATGATGGAAAAGAAAGGCAACACGGAGCCTCCCACCTGGTAGCCCGTCCTTCCCTTCCTCTTGGGCCAGCCTGCTTGCCCCAGCTTTCTCATTCATCTTCAAAAACAGCTGATATAAAAATATCTTAGCTGTTCCTCAGCACAAAGCAACGGGGTCCCATGGCAGAAAGGGCAAAAGGAGGATGTAGATAAACATGGAATTATCCAGGTCAGTAGAATTTCTACTTTCCTATGACCCAAGCTAAAGTATTGCCATATCCTTCTCTTGTTCGTAATGCTATCTCCTTCTTCTTCATTTTTATTTGACTCTATCACAAAACAGCAGCTATCTTATTATTTTGTATTGCACTTATCACCATTTGAAATATCTTCATCCTTTATTTGCTTACTTCTCTGCTGTCTCCCCCATAAAATGTATGTAAACTTGTACTTCTTAACTGCCTTGTTCACAGGTGTATCTCCAACTGCGAGAACATTGCTTATCATATAGTAGGCATTGGAGGAAAAAAAATGGACCGCTGTTAGAAGAATAAATGGAATTAAAACCACTCAATGGGATGCCATGGTCTAGTATGCTTAGACAGCACCCTGGTCTCTTCTGGCTCCTATTTTCAAATGGATTTGACTCTCTTATGCCTACCAGGACCTGAGCCCTGAAGGGGAATTAAGAGTTCTCTAGGGGACAAAGTAGGGGAACATCCCAGGCCAAGGGTCCGCGAAAGAAGGCGATCCCAACCTTGCATCTCATTGCTGTCATGTCTTCAAAAGACTCCTTGGAAAGTTTGAAACTTGGTGCCAAGTGATTAGATGGAGCTTTTCAGTGCGTGACGACTGCAAGTTGATTTGTAGATGATTGAAAGTGGATAGCTGCTCATCTGGTGGAATTCCAATCAGAGCTGAACACCTCTTTAAGTCAATAGGAATTGCCATTACAATCAATGGTTTGCCCTGAGTGTAAATCTCCCAGTCAAATCACTAGGAAGTGATCAATGAAACTGCTCTTTTGATGTCAATAGGAAATTGGTATATAAGGTAAGTCAATGGGGAAGTCTCCAACTTTCCTCAGTAAACTTTTGATTCTTTGGCAATTTACAAATTAAAATGATACCCACAGATCTCCTCCCCACCCCAACATTAACAACTTGCTCTTCAGGAATCCTCACCCAGTCTCTCACCAATCTGTGAGGCTTCTTGGTTTCAAATGTCAGCCTCTTAGTCTTTGGCAGACAGTATGGAAGTAATGTTACGGTGTGTATGACATACAGTGGGTAATTTTTCTTTCATTTACTCGCAATCACCGAGGGAGAGACAGAGAGACAGGAGCGAGAAGAAAAGAAACACCCTAAACAACCTCCCATCCCTTTTTATTTCATCAGTTACTGCATGTAATCAATGGAGTTCCCTGACAGACATTGAGCTGTTATGGCCGCTTATACCACCTATAATCAGTACGAGAGTTTCTTGATGAGTTTGGTATTCAACTTACCCAGATGACTCTCCTTGGGCTAATTAGGATTGGGTGAGCTTGAGGATGTGAAGAGGTTGATTGGATATAGTAAAAGCCACACTTCTAAGCTGCCTAAGAATGGCGAGGCCTGTTGGTGATGCCTTGACATAGAAAGAGGTCAGCAACCCATGGTTCCACATGGTGGCCGGGAGGCCAGACAATGTAGGTTTTATTTTGCCTGTGCCTGTGCCTGTCCTCAATTACTACGTAACCACGGTCACAACCTGCATCTCTCACCCTGGTTCTTCAGAATCCACCAGAACACAATGTAGTCAGAGTCCTGTCTCTTTCACTTGTCACCTGAATGACCTTAAGAATTAAAGATTTAATAATAACAACAAGCATAATGACAGCAACTACAGTACTAATGGCTCATACCTCTGAGCATTTAACCATGTGCCGAATACTGTCTAAGTGTCTTCCATGCATGAACATATTACGTCCTCATAGCATCTCTCTTAGTTACTATTAGTATTGCCATTTTACATATAAAGAAACAGAGGCACTTAAAGGTCAAGTCACTAGCCATGTGTGAAACAGTCAGTAGGAGACAAGGCCAAGATTTGAATCCAGAAATTCTGGCTCTAGAACCCAAGATCTTTACCAGCAAGTCAATCTCTTCCCCTGGACTCAAATTCGTTATTTCTTCAGGGCTGTCTGTGTGTGAGGCTTGGGTGAGTGTAAATGTGGATGCCTTTTCTGTAAGTGGTACAAATAGAATTAGTATGGTCATGCCTTTGGTAACCACAGTGTCAGTCTGAGAGCAAGATCCCTAACTTAATTTCTGTCCTAATACTGGAAACATAATTTAAAAGCACACACTTCTGATGGACGGGCCAGTGGTATCATTCAGACGCATTAAGGAGAATATTATCATTATAACCTTTCAGCGAACTGCCCTTTGGCTGGGATGATTATCTGCCTTTTCAGAGCATTTGCATATGGTGGTGACAGCTGGTCTGGTGTGAACAGATTCCATACCGCATTGATAGGACTTTTGTCTTCTTAACTCCTGGGTGTATTTCCCTCCATTGCTTTACATGGTGATTATTCCACCATTCTGACTTTTCTTAAAGTTTGATTTTCCTGCCTGAAGGAGGGTGTCATTTTCCTCATCGTGTCCCCAGCACTTAGTGCAGCATCTGGAACGTGGTAGGATCATCATTTATCTGGTTTAAATTTTCTTTAACATTGATACTTTGGCATCCGGAAGTGTATTAAACCTGTAATCAAACCTCTAAATTCTGAGGTTTTAATTATGTACCTTTCTGCTTGCTCCCCAGCCAGTTAGGTCCCCTTTATTGCAACTCTGCAGATGGCCTGAGCTGGACTCCGTGGCATGATTAATATGTTGCTGTCTCTATTAGTCAGGATGAAGTACGTTATACTGTTATGACAAACACCCCCTGAATCTCAGTGACTTATAAAGCCAAAGGCTGATTTTATGTTGTTATTAGATGGGTTGGCTCCATATCTTCTCACTGTGGGATCGGGGTTGAGGAAGTAACCACTGTTATCTCAAATTTCTGGTTTTCACAGGGAAGAATTCTGGGGGATCTGGCCCCAGCAATTGAAAGAAACATTCGTGACTTCTACTCATCTTAAAAGCTTGAACTGATCACTCAGCCTCACTCTAAGCCGAAGAGGTGAGGAGGTACAGTCCTGCACTATGCTGCAGAAGTGGAGAGCTGGCAGTATGTGGTGAGCTGCCCCAGTGAGTACCACATGGTCCTGCAAAAGTCCTAGTCTAGTCTAAATGACAAGAAGGGAATCCATTAATTAAACGGGAATACAAGAGAAAAAGTGATGAGTAGTTTAAAGGTCAAAACTGATGCAAGATGAACAGGAAAATGAGAGATAACTTTTTTGCACATCTGTTAGGTTCAAATACCTTTACAGATGGGTTCTGACTGACCTCTCAGCAGTCTTTTAAGACAGATGCTATTGGCTCCACTTTTCATATAGTAGAAAACTGTAGCAAGCCAAGGACTTGTTGAAAGTCAGTGGGGGCACAGCCACTCCTTCCCCTATTTCTCAAGTAAGTAACTTGATGTCTTCTTCTTCATTGTGTCCTATTGTGACTTGTGTGTATCCCGTCTCAGACAGCCGAAGCACAGTATGTGACATAAAACAGACTCAGTGGATGATGACTGAAGGAAGGAGCCGATGAAGCATTGCTTCTGGATCAAAGAAACAGGTTGGATCCACCACGTGTATTCAATAGAGTCAATAAGTGGTAGCTGGTGAACACGGTCTTCATCACCAACTATGACCAGAAGCTCTCCTGAATGTTGTTTTTTATCTCCTTCTTTCCCTCTTCCTTAGGGACCAATTTCATGTTAGCTTGGATAAGGATGTACTGTTTTGTGTATATCTGAGACAAACACAGCCCAAAGCCCTGTTTTTTTTTTAAGTTCTTTTCCTTCTCTCCCTATTTCTTCTTTAATTTTTATTTCTATCTTTTTGTCATTGCCTGAAGCTTTTGAATTTAGGCTGTGAATATGTGGCCTAACTTGTATGTGCCTCTGATTGCAAAATCAAAAAAGGCACCAGAAAATAATTTTTTGTTGTAAATATGAGATGTTGAGTTGTTTTCATTTGCTGAAAAGAAGAAGCACTTTTGTATGTTACTGAGTAGCACAATGCTATGAATCACACAATGATTATGTAAGATAAATACTGTAGATATAATCAAAGTAGGTATAAACTGCTTTTCATTTAGTAACAGGACAACTCCTTTATTGAGGAAGATATAAAAACTTAATTATTTAAGCAGGGAATAAATTGAAGTGGAGACTCTACCTACATTCAATGATTATTTCAGAAGTATTTTTGAGCACCCAGTCCTAATAACTTTTAATTATAATAGCATCTCTTCATTGAGGACGTATTGCACTCAGAGTTGCCACAAAGCATTAAGTGTTATCACATTTGCTCTTCTCCCCAACTGTATGCAACAGGTAATCAGGGCATCATATTGCCCCTGTTACCTTGAAAATGTGACTAGGTTTAAAGATGAGAAATGACTTGTCTAAGGTCAATGGCTAAAACTCAGTACTGTCTGGCTTTCAAGGTCAACCTCAACCATTTATTTCTCTTCAGTATACACATTCATAGCATGTGCCAGTTACATGGATGCACAGGCAGACTAAGCAACATTGTGATCAACTCCCTAACTATATAGTGGATGTATTGGGGTCAAGAGAAGAGGCAACTCACTTTGATTATCCTGTCCCTTGGCCACAGTACAGGAACTCATGTCTGAAAGCCCTGAATCTTAGAAAGTGAAGTTCTCTGGGCTCGGGCTCTGGATTTTAGACACTGAATTAAAACCCACCTTCAGTATGGCAGAACTGAGTAACCTCAGACACATGTGAAGCTTTTCCTCATGTATAAATTTGGTGATCATTTTACATGTGTGTGCACATGCATGCTTTATGCCTATCTGAGGGTTGAATGAGTTGCTGTATGCAAAGCCTGTCTCATTGGAGATGTTTAATCATTTATTTTATAATAATAATAATTATTAATTCACTGCACTCTCTACTGCAATAATTGTTTAATACTGCAATGAGTTGCTTTGGAAAACTTTTTGTTTTAAGCTAATCAGATTTAAGAATCAGGAGCCTAGCCTGGCCATGGCCAGCATGGGAAGAAGTGGCCACAGTCAATGCAATTTGCATCCTCTGTTGTGTATGTCTAGGTAAAGAGGGCTCAAGATGCAAGAAGAACATTGACCTCTGCCATGCCTTTAGTGAAAGTGAGTTTTTTGTTAGCACAGAAGACCATAAGCTGGAAGCCCTGTCCCTTTGACAATGTGATTAAAATTTATGCTGTTCTAATTATACTGGGAAGACAGTGGAGGCCCCCAAATTCTATTTAGGAAAAAAAATCCATCACTGGTTGCCTCTTTTCCTGGTTCCCAAGGATGCCCATAATGAACCTCAAGCCACAAGACTCAAAGAAGAGAACACAGTGCACCAGCAAGCATGTGGGGCAGGGGTAGCCCCTGGCACCAGCTCTGTCAGGGCTAGCAGGGACCTCTCTTAGTTTCTGAGATCTAATGAGGCACAGAAGGGTAGAAAAACCTAGGTTCTTGGTTGCGCTGTTTGTTGTAACTTTAGTTACTTGTCTTCTGGGAGGCTGAATTGCCTTGTCTGCAAAGGGAGATCATAATTTCTAACTCAAAGGAGGATTGGCAAGGGCAAGTGCCAAAGCATATATAGAGCTCTGGCAGGATGTCTGATAATCAATGCTCAATTAACAGTAATAATGATGATCCCACCAAAGTGTGTTTTATTTTCATTTACATGACCATGGACTTCTCCAGGACAGAGGCTTTATTTTCCTTATCTATCTATTTCAGTGCCCAAAGCAGTCTCTAATAATAGCAGGATCAACAATAACGCCAATATTTTACTGAGCATTTACCATAAACTAGATATTGTTCAATGGGCCTCATATACACAAACTCATCAAATCCTTGTGTTATTCTTATGATGGGGTTGCTGTCACTCTTCCCATGTTCAAATGTGAAAACTGGGGGAGAGAGATGTTAAGTAACTTGCCCAGGGTCACACAGCTATTTGAGATGATAGCAGGTGCTCCGTAAATGTGGAAAGAATGAATGAATGAATGAATGAATGAATGAATGAATTGCCATGAGGCCTATCTGTTGATCCTGACTATGGCTCCTTGTGTGTTCCTGCTGCCATTTTCGGGTGCCAGGCAGTTTGGCTGGAGGGATTTGGTAGTGTCAATGGGTACAGTGATGAAGGAGGCTACTGGTGCTTCAGTAGGTCCTGCCTGTCATCCATACACAGGCATAGTGAAAATAATGGGAAATTAATAGGAAATAATGGGATAGTGAGTACAGCACTTAGGCCACTTGCCATGAGTAAAAACCTCACATCCAACAAGGTGCAATTAGCTCTCCAAGACAAGATGCATAGGCAGGAAATGAAAGAGACTTGCGGTGATTTTATTTTTATACCTGGGTCCTCCCTTGGTCCCTCGGCCTAGTTAGCACTTCCAAACCTCCAGCTGACTCTGCACTGCCTGCTAGCTTTAATACACTTCTACTCTGGCTTGCTACACAGCCCTAATGTCGAACACACGAGGCAGACAGCTGCCTGGAGGCATTCTCCATAGAAATTCTCATATCACAACAGAGCTCAGCTTTCCACTACCATGCCAGGCCTCTTCCTACCATCAGTGAGCAACGTAGCAGGCTGTAGACGCCAGGCAGTGTCACAGAAATGTCCTAATAGACACATCGGGGGAAAGCGAGGTGGCTCCTGTTACACGCCGGAAGCCTTTCCACGATGCCTTCTCCTCCATATAAGCAGATTAAGCCTCATTAACTATTCTTAAAATATAGACATGCATCCATATCATAGGAACCTGAAATGATCACCTTAAAAGAAATTACCATTGTTTTCTTAACAGCCACCTGAACTCCAAGGCATCTGCACTAAGACCTGTTTTAATTTTCCCTTTCCAGAAGATGGACTGTATCTGTTTCCTTAAATGCAATAATTATTTTATTGCCTGAGCTTCTATCTGGGCACACATTCCATTTTCAAATGTAAATAATCATTTCCACCTTTAATAAATTAGACGGAACCTGTCTTGCTGGGAGAATGAACATTTCAATATCTTCAGACACACAATGACATCGTATCAATATTTAAAATCATTTTATGCATGTATTCCAACTTGTCCAACTTCATTAAGGCCATTCATCAAGCCCTAGCTAGAATGTATTCCCATTGGACTTGTAGGCCTGGGGGCGTACCAAACAGAAATTTAAACTAACTTGCCTTTTTAATTCACATTATTCTCAAATATTCTCTTTTTTAACCCCCTGCCATGACTAAGGCATTTAGACTGGGCCATGATTCGGTACATGTCAACATTTAACTGACACAATCCCTATTAGTATGTCAGAATGTGTGTGCCCCAGTAAAATACAGTATCCATCCCTCCCTATTCGTTGATAAATTACCCGCTAGTTCTTTTCAGTATTGGCAATAATTTGAGTTTATTGCTTGGTGTTTCCGTTAAATATTTACAAACATTTTAAACTATGTATAAAGGAAACTTTCAGTGTTTTGCCAATCTCATCTTTTCCCTGACTTCAAAATAAAAAATCTCTTGATCTATTTTTCATATTCCTGAAGATGCCCCACGTGAGCATTGGATGCTGGGAATACAAATATTCTGGCAAATAAGATCAGCCCCTCTCCCGGCCATCCGTGTCGACCAGGGTGGGTTTGTTTCCCAAGATATGCATTTTGCAGCTGATGCTGAAGTCCCTCACTGCAATGCCAATAAACAATTAAGTCCATGCTGAGGAACTTGCAATAAAACCTTCTCAAACAGGACACCGACCCAGAAAAGGTTGGAGAAGCCTGCCTCCACGGTGCCACCTTGCCAGGCAAAGGCCAAGGCATGCAAGCTCATATTTCAGGGGCAACCAGGCATCCATGAGTGAAGCGGTTCTTTTGGAAAGGGAGGGGGTGGTGGCATTGTTGTAGTCTACCAAGGTGGCCATAACAAAATACTACAGACTGGATGGGTTTGTTGGCGGGGGGGTGGCACTTAAATAGCAGAAATGTATTTTCTCGCTGTTCTGGAGGCTGAAAGTCGAAGATGGAGATGTGGGGGTTGGTTTGTTCTGAACCCTCTCTCCTTGGCTTCCCAGTGTCTTTGCATGGTCTTTCCTCTACGTGTGCACATCTTTGGTGATTCCTGTGTGTGCAAATTTCTTTTTCTTATAAGGATTCCTATTGGATTAGGGCCCATCCTGCTAACTTCATTTTAGCCATTTAAAAACGCCGTTTCCAAATAGGGTTACACTCTGTGGTACTGGAGTCAGGGCTTCAATGTGAGCATTTTGAAGAAATGAAATTCAGCCCATCATAGTGCAGGACTGTTTAAACAATAGGACAGTGGGGCTGAGGACGGTGTGGGAGGGTGGATGAGAAGGCAAAGAGCAGAGTAAAGGATGAGAGGAAAAGCGATGATCATAGAGGCAGAAAAAGGACTAACAGGTGGGAGAAGTCCGGAAGAATTCAGACTTCTTTGTGCAGGGAAGAAGGCTGGAAACACAAGTGTCTAGTATCCACCGTGGCCCTGACACTTGTTTGCTGTCAGTGTCTTCTTCTTTAAATGCTTGTCATTGTTTTTAAAATCATATCTCAACTCCCAAATCCCCTGCACAATTGGTCTTCTGCCACGATGTCACCAGGAGCTCCCTTCCCTCTCTCTGGAAGCACGTGGCCCTTTTTTCTTTCCGCAACACGCCAAGCTCTTTCCCACCCCACAGCTTCAGCAGATGCTGTTCCCGCTGCTCAATGGTCCCTCTTCAGCTGGTTAATTTCTCCTTATATTGCAGATCTCAATTTAAACCCCTTCAAGTTCAAGAGGTTCTTTCTCTTTACTCTTATCTGAGAATGAAGCCCCATTTTTTCTTTTCTTTGAAGCACTACATTCGTTACTACCATTTGCAATCATTTTATTTGTTGGCTTGTTTAGCATGGATGGAGGGAAGAACGTAGCTCCCTCTAAGAAATGTTGAATTTGAAATTCCTGTTTCATATCCTTGTAAAGATGCCCAGCAGTTCTTGGGACACACAAACATGAAGATCTGAATTAAAGGAATGGGTTTAGAAGCCTCCAGTCTGAAGTCTGTAGTTGAAAACATGAACATGGCTAGGATCATCCTGGAAGAGGTCCTGAGTTGGAGAGTTAGGGGAAACAGGACAGAATGCTGGTGGAATGTCCATATTTATAGCTCCCATAAAGGGCTTTATTTACTAATGAGAAAATGCCCTGGAAATTTAGAAATAGTAGTTGTACAATATCAGTGTTTCTTATACCCCAAGGGGAGGCCAGTTATGGGTCCAGGTCTAGAAGTCAGGAGACAGAGATCCTGGTGTGAGTGTATCTGAACTAGCAGCTTTTCCCGATCTGGGCCTCAGAGCTCTTGTCTGTCCAGATGGCAGGCCATGCCACCTGGTGTCGAGGGTCTCCTAGTGGTCTACTGTGCCTTTGGTCTGCTGGTGACTGCCCAGTGCAGAGGACAGATCATAACCCTCCCAATTCCCTGGAGTACTGCTCTGAGACATATCCTTGTGAGCAATGGGCCTGCTCGCAGCACAAACAAGAAACTCCTGGGTGTCTATGTCCTTGTTTCTTTAGGTGTTTATTTCCTGTCTCCTCTATCCAGTGAGAAGCCATCTCATTGGGGCTCGTGGTGGGGATCCAGTGGAATGCCCAGAGCCTGGCAGGGCAGATGGCATCCATGGCTACAGGGCTTCACAGCAATGCAGTCTGGGTAGAGATCCATTGCAGTGATGCCTAAGAGTCAATGCCAAATACCTGGGCCAAGAGTTTTCCATCTGCTGTCTCATCTCCTCGTCCATTAACTCATCAGATCTCCGTGTTTTATAGATGAGAAAAATGACCTGTTTCTGGTGGCTGGAGCTCAGGTTTTCTGATTTCAAATCTTAGTGCTTTTCTACGCCATCTCAAGGTACTGAGGACAAGGACTCTTATTTCTTAATAGGTTAAGTCTTCCTCATTGGGCAAAGTCTGGTCTTTGTTTCATCAAGCATAGACCCATTCTCCCTCTCCTGAATGAGGAATTAAAGCAGCTCATGGGTTCTCTGAAATTCTTGGAAATTCTGAGGTCAGGTTAGTGCCTCTGTGATCCTGTTTCCTCAGGGGTCAAATAGGGGTAAGGGCCACTTACATTACAGAATTGCCATGAGGAGTAAAGGATCCCACAAGTGAGAAATTGGGTCCTTGATAGTAGGCTTTCAATGCACATCAGTGAATCTGAATTAAAAGGCATCAAAGAGGCAGCATCTAAGCTTGGGGTTAAAAGCACAGGGTTTGGAGAGGTGGAGTGGGAAAGTAAAGCTATTCCAGGTGCACAGAAGAATTGAGTACTGCCTTTCCTCCATATTTCTCCCCAGCTGGGGAACTTTGGGGACTTATTTCTTAGTGTGTGGTGATTGCATTTTCAAGTCAGTCACGTGCTCAATGTAGGAATGGAGCATTATTCGAGTCACTTCCAAAATGAAATGCTTATCTAAAAAAATAAATAAAAAGTTGAAAAGCTTCAATAATATTAGATTGTTCTGCACTGTTCGTGCCCAAATCCTCCATCCTTTCCAAATTCAGTTCTTCACATTTTTAAGAGCTCTTCATTTTAGAAGTGAACGGGGTGTTCTGGGCTCACTCCTTGTGGGCCAATTTAGACTCCCTTGATTGTGCTGATAATGTGAAGGACGCTTCAGTTGTGTGGAGTGCAGCTCCGGCATGCATCCACTGCTCTTGCAAGCATCTTCTGAGCTGGAGGCAGATTGGCCTCTGGAAGGTCCATACCCATGGGGGCAACTCCGAGCTGGACCCACTTCACGCCTCCAGTGCAATGTATTGCTCTGGGTTCTGAACAGAAGCCCAGGTTCCAAAAATAATGAAACAATAAGACAACAGAGTATGGGGTTTGTTTCCACCAGACCACCAGAATGAAATCCCTGTAGAGCTGGTTTATCCATTGTTGGAAGGACAGAGACAAGTTGTCATTAAAGTGCTACCCTGTGGTGGCTGTCAGTATGAAGACTTGAGTGGTCTGTTTTATTAGGCACAATAACAGAGTGAGTTACATGTACATTGTGGAGACAGAAGCTCAGAGAGATGAACAAGTGTTTCTACAGATAAGAAGCAACATCCCTGGACCTGGACTCGGTTCTACCTATTCCAGCATCTGTGCTCCCCTCCCAGCTAGGCAGTGTGGAGAAAATGTGGATGTGGACTTAGAAATGGAGCCGGCCATTAAACATGTCTTCTGACTCTGTGTCTAGAGTTTCTTCTCCTTGGCACATTAGTGCCACTCTCTGAAAAAAGCAATATTCTTTGGTTGGATGGTCCAATGCCAGAGTTTCAATATCAGTTTCATTCATAACGAACAAGCAGATTATAAATACAGACCACTAATCACAGAAGTAAGTCACTGACAGCCACAGATGAAGATGGGGGGACTGAGGCATAGGGATGGCACATGGCTTTCTGAGCTGATGTAGTAAGACAGCAGCAAGACTCATGTAGATTCTTGTGGTCTCAGCTTCCCTGACTGATATGGTTTGGCTCTGTGTCTCCATCCAAATCTCACCTCCGGTGGTAATCCCCATTATCCCCACGTGTCAAGGTCAGGATCAGATGGAGGTAATCGGATTATGGAGACAATTTCCTGTATGCAGCTCTCATAACAGTGAATGCGTTCTCATGATATCTAATGGTTTTATCAGTGTCTGGCATTTCCCCTGCTTGCACTCACTCTGTCCTGCTACCCTTTCAAGAAGGAGCCTGCTTCTTCTCTGCCTTCTACCATGACTGTAGGTTTCCTGAGGCCTCTCCAGCAATGTGGTGCTGTGAGTCAATTAAACCATCTTCTTTTATAAATTACCCCATCTCAGTTATTGCTTCCTAGCAGTGTGAGAACAGACTAATACACTGACCCTATATGCAAAATGAGACTCCTTACCTTCTCTCTTAAAATATCTCATTTTTCTTTTCTTTTTTCTTCTTCCTTTTTGAATTGGAAATCTCATGCTGTGTAAAGTGTCAATGTCATTTCAGGGACATTGTTTCATGTCTGTGACACCACCTCCTTTTCCTTGGAGGGTAAGGCATGTGTGGTCTTTTTGGTTTGAGAGTAAATAGTGCCTAGTACAGAACCTGGAACATAGTAGAAACTCAGCAGATACAATTTGAAGACATAAATGGGAATCAATCTTTTTCTTCCACTTCTCAGGTGTGATGTGGGGGATCTGGGTTTTGAACCCATAGCCCTAAGACTCCCTCTTCTTTTCTGCACAAACTTGGGCCAGTCTCTTGATTTCTTCAGGTCTTGATTGATTTTTCTCCTGTGTAGAATGTGGATAATCACACTCTTTTCTCAGAGTTCAGTGAAAGTTGATGGAGAGAGTATTTGTGAAATGTCCTGCCCAGCTACAGAGCTGTGAGTTAGTACATTTGCTGGTTTTGTCTCCTGGGTCTCACCATTTCCTGGAGTCTTAGCCCTTGGGAGGAAAGGGACACAACCAAAGAAAAGGCTTTTTTGGATGGTTAGTGATGCATTGGCTACACCACAGACTCTGGCAAGGTGAATACATGACCAGTTTTACTCTGGCAATATTCCAACACAATCCATTGTCAAATGTACCCTGCTTCCCTCTGAAGCCACTCTTAGACCAGCAATCTGAAGACACAGATAAAGACCTAAGCCTGGTGATAAGAGATTCAAAATAAACACTAAATAAAAGTGAGTTGAAAGTGACCAACATAACATTGATTTTGGCTCTAAGAGAGCTGGGTATGGCAGTTCCAACTTTCCAGTGTTACAACCAATAGGTGAGATTATGTGGAAGTGTTTATCATGTGACATTAACCTGAGGTATTTCTTATGAAAAACTGCCCCCACTTAAAAAAACAAAACTGCTACTGCTTGTTCATTTCATCCTTAGCTCAAGGATTTATGGTCTTCCATACTCCTTCTGTTTCCAACCTCCCAATCTGCCAGTGGGCTCGACTGCTTTCCAGATGAATTAAAACATAGAAACACACAACAAAAGCAAGAAGCTTCCTCTGCTGTCATCCACTCCTTCCTGCTTTCTGTTCAGTGGCTTTGTTCATGTGCTTCTCTTTGCCCAGCTTACTTTCTTCTGAGAATCCTACTTCTGTCTTATATCTGCTGGTCTGGTCATACGGTTAGCATAAAATACTGGCCCTCTCCCATGAACCCAACACCAAAGAGGTCAGGAAATTAAAGAATAGATGAATAGACCTGAACAGTAATATAGACATTCTGAGAAACTCTGGGAAGACTGTGGGCAGTTACGACTTAGCATGGCCCAAAAGACATTTGCATACCATATTTAGTGGGGTGGATGTCAGAAGGGAGCTTGTGTATTTTATCTTTTATTTTTTCCTTATTATACTTGGAATATCTCTGCCAACCCTTTGACCTCTTTGAGACAGAAAAATAGCACAGTCAACTCAGCCATGTTGGGGTTAATGAGGAATTATCACCCTGAGAGCAAGATAGAGAGGCCTGAACCAGTGGTGCAGGCAGAGAGCTTGGCTGCTGGGGACTTCCAGCTTCATCTCCTTCCTTATCCACAAAGGATGGAGGAAGGGAGACAACCTCTTGGGGAAGACCCATGTCTGGCTGCGTAGACAGAAAGCTGCTGTGAAGTGAGGCTTTGGGATTACGAAGCAAATGGGCCAGCCTAGCCCAGACTCTGGTGTAGAAGGTCTCTATTCTGGGCCACGTGTCTAACTCCTTCAACTCTTCAGGAGGTTGGAAGCAAAGGCCTGAGGAGTGCAATCACAGTAAAAGAAACGCTGCCTGTAACATGCAATGATATTGGGTGGTGAAGCAGAAGCAAGCAGTTACAAAGCAGAATCACATGGAAAAACCAGGTAAAACATATGCAATACTGGATACAAAGAGTTTAAGGAGTGGAATAGAAAGCACGATGGATATAACTTAAGAATAGGCCAGGTGCGGTGGCTCAAGCCTGTAATCCCAGCACTTTGGGAGGCCGATGCTGGTGGATCACGAGGTCAAGAGATCAAGACCATCCTGGTCAACATGGTGAAACCCCATCTCTACTAAAAATACAAAAAATTAGCTGGGCGTGGTGGTGTGTGCCTGTAATCCCAGCTACTCAGAAGGCTGAGGCAGGAGAATTGCCTGAACCCAGGAGTTGGAGGTTGCGGTGAGCCGAGATTGCACCATTGCACTCCAGCCTGGGTAAAAAGTGAAACTCCATCTCAAAAAAAAAAAAAAAAAAGAATAAATTGGTGAGCTAGAAGGTCAGGTTAAAGAACTCTGAGAATGCAGGGAGCAGGTAGGAAGAGTTATAAAAAGCATAAAAGTTAAAATAAGAAGATGCTAGAAGTGCACCTGTTGATATAAATAAAATAGGCAGTCATGAAAGAAGAGAAAAAAATAAGGCAAGAAAGTATTTAAAAAGCAAATTATAATAGAATAAAAAATAAAAAGAGATTCACGTCCATGGTTCTTATGGAATGTCCAATAGAATCTATAAGGAAAAAAATCACTTAGCATAATTATATTTAAGAACATCAAAGAAGAAGAAAAAGCAACAAGCTCTCCAAGAGAACATACAGATCACCCATACAGAAATAATATTAAGATTAAAATCTTATTTCTTAATAGCAACATTGAATCAATCATTATTTTCAAAGTGTTAAACTTGCTTTTAAGCTGTAATCTTATAACCAGCTAAACTGTCTTTTAAAGCACAGGCAATATAATGATATTTTTAAGCAAGTAAAGACTCAGAAAGTTTACTACTCCATCATGCCCTCTCTGAAAACATCCTTGAGAGAAGGATACCTGAAGGAGGATGTTTTGAAAAATATGGATATTAAGGATGAGCCCATCAATTAGTACACTTTTTTGCACTAACTTTTACCCATGCACACAAGTGTCTGTGTGTGTTTTAAGTAACATCCAAAAAGAACAAAGTAAAAAGATAATCTACGACATAATAAACACAGTTAAAATTCTACACAGTATAGCATAATACCACCAAGTTTGCTGGGGTGAGAGGAGGGAAGGGGGTTAGGAGTAATGACTACATAACAAGCAAAAGGTGAAGACAGCCCAAACCTTTTTATTCTGGAGAAAGATCTTGATTTAGGTTCTCTCTGTTTTGCCCACCATCATGAGACCTGGTTTTACATCCTGGCTTCTCAACTGTATGTCTGTGTCGCTTTCTGGACATTTCTCAGACTCTCCCATCCTTGGTTTCTCATCTCCCAATCCTGGATAATGAGGCCTGCCATGATAGGTTATTTGTGGAGCTTGGATGTAGAGCCTGGCTCCTGCTGGATGGCAGCCCTAGGTACCATACAGATGTTAGCCCTCTGTGCCAGAATCCAGAAAACTATCCTTTTTTGCCAGAGAAAATGTAGCTTATGTGTCACCCTCTCTCCCAGACCTTGGCACATGCCTCTCATTTTTGAAGGCTAAAGTAGCTTAGAGATATAAAGAGTTAGGGCTGATCTGAAAATCCAGTTTCTTTCTTTTAATTTTGCAAATATAATTTTTGAGACTTTACAAACTTGCTTTTTCAATCCAATACATGTATATGGCTTAAGTAATTGGGGCTCCTACTGCATAGCCAAGACAATCCTAAGCAAAAAGAACAAAGCTGGAAGCATCACACTACCTGACTTCAAACTACACTACAAGGCTACAGTAGTCAAAACAGCATGGTACTGGTGCCAAAACAGAGATATAGAACAAAGGAACAGAACAGAGGCCTCAGAATTAAAGCCACACATCTACAACCATCTGATCTTTGACAAACCTGACAAAAACAAGCAATGGGGAAAGGATTCCCTGTTTAATGAGCAGTGGGGAAAGGACTCCCTGTTTAATAAATGGTATTGGGAAAACTGGCTAGCCATGTGCAGAAGGCAGAAACTGAACCTCTTCCTTATATATTATACAAAAATTAATTCCAGATGGATTAGAGATTTAAACGTAAGACCTAACACCATAAAAACCCTAGAAGAAAACCTAGGCAATACCATTCAGGACAAAATGATGAGTTCATGTCCTTTGCAGAGACGTGGATGAATCTGGAAATCATCATTCTCAGCAAACTTATGCAAAAATGGAAAACCAAACATCGCATGTTCTCATTCATAGGTGGGTGTTGAACAATGAGAACACATGGACACAGGGAGGGGAACATCACACAGTGGGGTCTGTTGGGGGATGTGGGATAGGGGAGGGATAGCAGGGAGTCGGGAGATTGGTGAGGGGCAGCATTGGGAGAAATACCTAATGTAGGGGACAGGGATGGAGGCAGCAAACCACCATGGCATGTGTGTACCTGTGAAACAATCCTGCAAGATCTGCACATATACCCCAGAAATTAAAGTATAATTAAAAAAAAGAGAGACTGGGGCTCCTGCAGTGCCATTAATTGCCCGGTTTGTTTCCTGGGAGTAGAGCATGGGCACTAACACATGTTCATTAGGACGTCTTAATTGGAAACAAAAATCACCATGGACACCACGGACATGATTTCAGAAGAGTAAAGCATGCTGGTCAGTTTTCATTTGGATGTTGTTTTATTTCATTTTATTCCCAGTCCTCCCAAAGCCCAGGAACAGCAGTTCACGATAAAAAATAACGGTCTGAGAAATGTCCTTCTGGAACGTTCCCACAGCTGTGTGAGTTTGCATAACTATAATGTGTCTAGAGGGACCCATTTTGTTCTCTGGCCCTGCTGAGAGTGAGTTGGGGCACCTACACGTGAGTGCCTTGGATCCCCAAAACTGCTACCCTGGGATGGCTCAGAAGACAGCCTTAAGAGAACAATATCTTCCCTTTTCCTTCTCTCTTTATTGCAGTTGTTCAAGTGACAGCATTCCAGAGTTCCCATCCTCTCATCTGGATGTCCTGCCAGGGGGCCCTAGAAAAAGTCTTTATACCTCCAAAGAGAATAGAGCAACCACTTGTCTTTCTACCCCCGCCATGTAGACTTCCCCTTGATCTCAGAATGACAAAAGGTCCCTAACTCGATAAAGGATTTCAATGGGATTGGACACGAAGAGGTGTGCAGCAAGCCCTCCTATCTCTTGGCACTTTTCTCTTTATTCTTTGATTAAAGTCTTTTCCCTTACTTACATCCCCCATTAAGATGTCTCAGTGTCATTTAGGGTGTTAATTGAGAGGAGGTTTAAGCTCATCAAAGCGATTATAAGTGATAGTTAAAAATTTCTATATATGGCCTGTGCTGGAATCGGCACGGTGGGGTGCCATTTTTTCTTTTATCCAACTGACATTGGTAATAATAGATGAAATTATTACTAAATCGCAGCTGCAGAGATGATATCATGATTTTTTGTGTGTAATCTTTGATGAAAAATTAATTTTTGAGAGGGATAATTTAAAATGATTTAAATAGTATTATACTGAAGTCCTTGCTGGTAATTAACACCAATCTTGTCAGAAGTGAAACCACTTTTGCAGCTGTTTCTAAAGATACCTACAGTATTTGTAACTTTACTGCGAGAAAAATTATAGTGTTTGGACTTTATTTTTACTGCACAAGGACCATTAGAAGAAAAGGCGTCTGATAGAAACCTTTGTTCTCTGAGGCCTGCATCCCGTTTTTGTGTTTGAAGGCCGTGATCAATGCCTGTTTAAGCATCTCTGGACCTTGGACCAGGGTAAGGCTGGGTCTTCATTTTTATTTTTTTTCAGTATATGAAAGTATTCATAGTGGATGCTGCATACATATCTCCCTTTAGTTCTTAATTGTTAGTTACGTAAGAGCATACTACTCGATGTGCACAGGATTTAATTAACAGAACAGATGGCTGCTGGTCAGAACGCTCCTTCATCTTCATCAGCGCCTTGACTTTCTTCGAAATCCACTTCTCTCATCACGGTGGCAAAAGCGTTCTAACAAGGAACGGCTGAAAATAGATTCTTCTTCGCTAGTTTCTTCATACTTTAAATGACAGAAGTGAGGGAGTGAGGTGTGTGTGTGTCTGTATGTGTATTGTGTCCTATATATAAAGATCTGCAGGAAAGGTTAAAAAAAGAAATACAGTGAAATTTAAATAGCAAAAAAAAGAAAGAAAAAAGGAAAAGAAAAAATTGAATGAGAATCTGGGATAACCACACATTATTCTTGAGTTTTGCTTTCTTCTTTTTTAATGGGCGCGCTGATTTTTTTGACAAGATATATGGCACTAGATATCCATGGCAATTGTGGTACCTGCCACCTTATAATTTCTTTCCCCCTCAACTTTTGTGCTGAGAATGGGGGAAAAGGAATGAGTAAGGGGAAAGAAGGGAGAAGGGAGGAAGGCTAAGAGGGAGGGGTGAGAGATGACAGCAGCGCTCGAAAATTGTCAGGCAGGGTCTGTTCATTAAAATGGGATCTTCGGACCCAGCTTCTGCCTCGGGTGCAGTTTTATTTCACCAGAATGCAATTGCAACTCTATGTTTCCATTAAGAAAAGAAAGACAGAAACATTTTTTTTGGTTGTTGTTTTTTTTAAGGTCCTTTTTGCAAGCAGAAAAGACCGCTTATTGGTGAAGGTGTGGCTGCTGCCGGTGAAGTTTGCAATATGGAGATGCCAGCAGATAAGATTGTGCTTCTCATGGCAACGCAAGAAGGTGGGAGACCCTCAGCAGGCCCACGGGGTAGGGCATCAGCCACAAGGCCTTGGGGGACCCCGAAGAGGAGGAGGCCTCTGGGAATGAAGAGCTTTGCCCATGCATGGTGAGAAGTGGGTCAGACAAATAAACCAGGCTGCCATTTTGCAGGTGGAAACCCTAAATCATGTATCCTGTTTCAGGTTGACTCTTTCTGAGTTCTTCCGTGTCCAAGTGCATTGCAGGTATTAGGAACTGAATCTTCCTATAAAACCCAGGAGGCGTCATCATCCTGCTGTAAATGACAACAGAGGCCAGAGGCGTGGCGAGGTTAGCAGCCTGCCTAAGTCACACAGCGTGGCTCCTGGTCAAAGAGAAGAATGAGGGATGGGGGTGTCAAGGCTAGGACTTTGGGAGGCACACAGTGAATGTTGGTGAAAAACGTGGGTGAATTCACTTCCCTTCTTAGAGACCTATGAATACTCAGACTCCTCTCACCTTCAGTCACCTCTGATTCTAAAACCCATGGATTTTGGGATTAGAAACACAAACTCTTATTATTCTTCAAGAACATGCTCTGATGTTATCAGCTTCCACTATAGAATGAGGAGTCTTTTACTCTGAAAATATGCCTGTGCTTATGGTAAACCTTACCAGATTTTATTTTACTTATTTGCTTTTAGGTTTGTCTTTCCCACTAGACTATTAAGTTCCCTGATGGCAGAGACCGAAAATTTATTTGCTTATGCATTTATTGCATTCATTTCTCTTCCATTCAACAAACATTTCCTATAAACTTACTGTGCGCTGGGCTTGGCACTGAGGATGATACAAAGATGGACAAGGCAGCCTCTGCTTTCCAATTGCTTATAGCCTGGTGGGAAACAGACTAGTAGCATACTGAATTAATGACTTCCTGAATGAATGAAAACAGTATAAAATCTGATATACTTTTGGGTGAAGATTGGCCAACTTTCTCTCTAAAGAACCGTATAGTAAATATTTTAGGCCTTGCAGGCCATAGAGTCCATGGCAACTGCTCAACTTTGCCATGGTAGCACAGAAACAGCCTCAGAAAGCACATGCTATGAATGGGGGTGACCATTTTGATACAGCTTTATTTACAAAAGCAGGCAGTAGTCCAAGCCTGACAACCACAGCCCCCTAGGCTTGGCCTATGCTTCCTCCAATTGAAGATCAAGATGAATATTATTCCCCAGTCCATCTGCGGGAGCTGCCTGAATGGTCAGAGGGAGTTGGTTGGGGGTTGGATGCCCTAAGATCTTTATATGACTAACAGGCAGCTAGACCTATTTGTTACTGACTACTTGGAAGAGAAAAAATGGTGTGGATTGACGCAGAGGAATTTCACCTGTTCACAGGCTTCTGTTCTTTGCTCTCCCTCGGCTCAGACAGTCCTGAGAAAACTTGCAGGAAGGCTCATTCATTTGGCAAGGCCAGAGGGCGAGGCAGGCGTGGGTAGGCAGTGCCAAGCCAGGCCAGCCAGCAAGTCCAGATCCTGCATGTCAATCAGTGTCCTTGTGAGAGCATGCCATCAGGCTGCGGTAAAGACCTGGGAGTGCATCATGCCCTTGTCTGCTCCCAACACGCCCTTTCTTTTGCAGGCACATTTCCAGAGGAGGATCCTGCATCTTAAAGCCTAGAGGAGTTTGGTGGGTCTTGGCTGGGTGGTCAGGGCTCTTACTGGAGGGTTGTCGCCTGCTTCCCCATCACTCTTCTCTATCTACTTGGTCATTGTCCTCACATGCATGTTCACACTTAGGACTCCAGATGGGGCAAAGAGATATTTTGTGCTGCAGTGGGGGACCTACATGGGCTTGGAAAAAGGCTGACAGGCTTTAATGAGAACAGATGTTCCAGATGCAGAAGCAGGTGGCTTCACTTCCCTCACAGTTTTAGGTACTGTGTCTCCATTCCACAAATGAGGCTAATCAGAGGTAAGACAGGGTGCTGATTGTCCAGCTAACCCACATGCTGTGACTACAAAGCTGATATGTACCCACAGTCAGCGACCAGCAGGTACAGCTTAGCTACCTTTTTGTTTAAAGATCACCTCCTTCCTGAAGCTCTCATCGATTGTCTCCACATGCCCATGTCTCTGAGTGCCCAAATGACTTTGTCTGTACCCCTTGCGTGTGCATAATCATCTGTCTTGTGTCCCAGGCACTTCTGTATGAGCTGCCTCTCAAACAGGCTGTAAGTGACCCAGGTGCAGGGTGACCTGCTATAGTGAAGCTTTGGGCATGATGTAAGTATCCAGTGTGTGCATGTAGATTTCAGTGAACAGAAAAAGAAATGAAATTGATAAGTATAAAAACCAAATAGATAATGGTCTCCAAGTCCCCAAGTGTTCCCTCTCCTGTGAAAAGAAACTGATTCCATCTAGAAGAAGGAAGAAGGCTCATAACAGGATGAATCGGAAGGGGATGTGGTGCTTGAAGGAAGCAATGACACACTTAGGTTCAAATCCCACCTGGCCCCTGACCAGTGGCATGTGCGTGAGGATGGGTGGTCTCCCAACCTCCCCAAATTCTCTTTCTTCGTGTCCTTGTCAAATGGAATATTTGGAGGGATGCTGTGCCAACAAAATTAAATGATGAACATCAGTGCAGGCCTGATCAATAATCAATAATTCATGGGATTCTGGGCTTCTCTTGGTGGCTTGTAGATCTGACTGCAAGCTCCGTGACAGTAGGAACGTGAGTACTTCATTCATTTCCACATTCCGGAACCTAGCAGAGTTCCCAGCACTTATAAAGTAGGGCTAAGTAGACACTTATCTCAGATAGAGGAATGAATAAGCTGCCTGTTTGTACTTTTCAGAGTTGCTGCCTGGCTCAGTGAGGACTTGGTTGGGTGTTCATCCCACCTGCATCCCACTCAGACTGTGTGGTCTCTTGCTGCCCACCTGGTCCCCCAAGGTGGCAGGGTCACAGAGGCAATCTTAGGAGAGGGGTAGGCTGAGCCTGTTCAATTCCTGTCTCCCTGCAGGGCCCTACCCAGACTGTGGGAACGTGGCTGAAGACCTCAGGGAAGGCAGCCTGGAATGGTGGCTGTCTCAGGCTAACTGCCTGAGGGCCATGACTCTGCCAAGTCTCATGTTGGACTTGCCCACACAGGCTGGTACCTTCCAGAGCTAAAGCTGAGCCCGTCTTCCCCAGGGCTTGCACAGGGCACCTTCTCTGGTTTTGCTGGGTCTTGCACCTTCTAAGAGGACAGATTGTGAGCACGTTCTCTACCACACCCTTTTCCACCCACTTCGTTCATGGGAATGAGCTGATAGAGGCCTCCCTTTGATGGAACTTGGGTGGGACCCAGATGGGAACTGAGCCTAAGGAGATTAGGCCCCGAGAGGGTGGGTTAATCATTCCAGCCATCACCCTAGCAAGGGCAGCATGACTCACACTGAGCAAACCATATTGCCGATGGCAAATGGGAGGACATTTGTCACTACAGGACCAAATCTCCCTACTCTTACACACAAGATGTATGTGCTCTTTGGTTTGGGAATTTGTTTACCACCTTTCCAGCTATAGCAATACTGATAAAGTAGCAGGAATCCTGTGAATTTGCTGAATGAATCTGTAACTACTATGTTTTGGGTTTGATTTTAAGATTATGCACACCTGTGGACCTATCGCAAACAGACTAAGAACTGAGTCTAATGACATAAATTTTCCATCACTACTTGAAATCATAAAGTACAGACTGATTGAGTAACATCCCTTGTGGGCTTACTAGCTGGGTTTCTTGACTACAGAAATTTGGGGTCTGTCTAAGTCTATTTGAGCTGCTGTAACAAATATACATGTTGTTTGGATGGCAAGCAAGAAACTGTTCTTGCTCACAGTTCCGGAGGTTGAGAAGTCCAAGATCAAGGTGCTGGCAAATCTGGTGTTTAGTAAGGGCTGGCTTCTTGATTTGCAGATGTGGGAGGAAGTGGCAGGGGGTGAGAGAGAGAGAGATCTTATGCTTTTCTTATAAGGGCATTAATCCCATTCATGAGGGCTCCACTCTCTGAACTAATTACCTTCCAAAGGCCCCACCTTCTTACCCCATCACACTGAGGTGTTATGGTTTTAACGTACGGATTTGGGGGCACACAAACACCCCATCTGTAAAGTTCATCAGCATCCCTAGTTTCTACCCACTAGATTCCAGTAGTATCATCTTCATGTTCCCAGTTGTGACAATCAAAAATGACCCCAGAGCTGTCTCATAAAATGTCCCTTGGAGGGTGAAATATTGAGAAGCACTCCTCTGGGGAAGCTTTCTGGATTTCTCAGGAAAGAGGCGCTAATTTTGCACCCTGTATCTTTTGGAATGTGTCATGTCCTATCAGGTCTCAAACTTTCCTTAGGGCTAGGATGGGATACTCAATGGAATTAGCCCATCATGTTCCTAAAGTGAGACACATAGATTTAAGACACGGAATACATCCCCCTCACCCCTGAACACAACCCCTCCAGTCATTGTTTCTGCATGTGTTCCCCTCCGAATTTTTCTCTTTGCTGCCTCTCTGCACCCTTGTCTGTGGAAGTCCTGCTAATCCATTAAGGTCCAGCTCCAATCCATTGCTTACATGAGACAGTTACCAATTTTGGTGAAACGTGCTCTGCTGTAATCTGGATGTCTGTGTGACTCCAAAATGTATATGTTGAAACTCTAACTTTCAAGGTGATAGTTTTAGGATGTGGGGCTTTTAGGTCATGACAGCAGTACCCTCATAAATAAGATTAGTGAATTTATAAAGAGGCCCTAGAGACCTGCCTTGCCCCTTCAACCACATGAGGGCTCCACGAGAATTCATCATCTATAATCCAAAAAATTGGCCCCACTGGACACCACATCCTTTGTCACCTTGATCTTGGACTTTGAAGCCTCTAGAGCTGTAAGAAATAAATTTTTGTTGTTTATAAGCAATAGTTTATGGCATTTTGTTAAAAAAAAAAACAAATAGAGTAAGACAAAAACTGGTACTGAGAAGTGGGTATGCTGCTTTAACCAATACCTAAAAATAGGGAAGTGGCTTTGAAATTAAAAGAGTTTTGAAGTGCATACTAAGAAAAGCCTACATTTTTAAGAACAGACTATTAAGGGTGGTTCTGGCGAGTGGTCAGAAGGAGGAGAAGAGCTTTAGAGAAAGCCTCAAGCTTCTCAGAGAACACCTAAGTGGTTGCTAACAGAATGGTGGTAGAAACATGGATGGTACGAACCATTCTGATGAATGATCTCAGACAAAAAGGAGGAACACATCATTGGACAATCAAGAAAACATCATCCTCCTGAAAAAGTGGCAAAGAAATTGGCTGTAGCATAAGTTTATAATGAGAACAACCTAGTGTTTTGAGAAAGGAAGAACTTGTGAAAAATAAAGCTGGGTATTTGGCTAAAGGAATTTCTCAGCAAAGTGTTGAAGGTGTGTCATGGCTTCTCTTGACTGTTTATCTCAAGATGTGAGAAGACAGCAACAACTTCAAAATAACACGTTTAATCAAAAGAGAAGTACAACTTAAGAATTTTAAAAATTATTAGCCTTCCCACATTGTAAAATTAAGAAAGCATGCTCTGGAGAGGATACCAAGGATGTGGCCAGGTGACCATTTGATAAGAAGATTAGTGTGGATCAGCCATGTGCTATTCATCAAGAAAACGGATGAATGACAGGAGGGCATTTTTGAGACTGTTGGTGCTGCTCCTACTAACACAAGCCTAGAGTGCAAAGGCCTTAGAGGCAAATCCATTTAAGAGGAAGGGACAAGGGTGCCTGCAGGACATTGGCTTTCCAGGGCCACTTAAAGACTTTGCTTCCTGCATTTTGGTGTACTGCTCCTTGGCTGCCCCAGGTGTGGCTCCTGTCAGCCCAGGTGTGGTGCAGGCCACTGTGGCTGCCTCAGTAGACAGACGGGCGGTAAATCTTGGAGGCAAACCTTGGCAGTGTCCATGTCTTGCCATATTCATTAGTGTACCGAGTGCATGAGCTGTGGGGTATGGCTACCTCCACCTAGATTTTAAAGAATGAAGCTGCCTAGAGCCTGGGGCACATGATCCAGGCATAGGGCCATTGCAGAGACAGGGCCATGAAAGAGTTTCCACCAGGGCAAGGCCTAGTAGAGCTCCGGGGCGTAGCTGTCCCAGGACTCTAGACCAGTAGAGTTACTGGTCTGCGATTCCAGACTCTGGGAGCCACAAGTATGTGACTTCAACCCCTGAGAACTGCAGCATGGGCTATACCCAGCCACACTGTTGAGGTGGGGTACCCCAAAGCCATGGGAGCAGGACCACCAAGAGTCTTGGAGACCCAGCCCCTTAATGTGTCTGGAAGGTGGGAACTCGCCCAGTGGGCCTGAAGGACAGAGCCTTGAGTCAAAAAAGATTATTCTAGATAGTTAAGATTTAATCCTGTTTGCCCCGTTGGGTTTTGAAATTTTTTTTTCTTTTTTTTTTGGAAACTGTAGTCTCTTTTTTCTTTGCTGTTTCTCTCTTTCGGAATGGGAATGCCTTATTCCTGTTCCACTACTGTGGTTTGGAAGCACATAACTTATTTGATTTCACAGGTCACAGTTGGAGAGCAATTTGCCTCAGGATAAATTCTACCTTGAGTCTCATCCATATCTAATTTAGATAATATTTAGATGAGACGTTGGAATTAGGCTTTACAGTTGACACTGGAATTAGTTAAAACTTTTGAGGCTATTGTGAGGGAATAATGCGTTTTGCCTATGAGAAGAACGTAAATGAGGGAGGTTAGGACAGAATGCTATGGTCTGAATAATTTGTGCTCCCCCAAATTTATATGTTGAAATTCTACCCCAACGTGGGACCTTCAGGGAGGCGATTTAAATACAGGCCTCTGTTTCACCAAAATGTCTGTCACTGTGATTTTAAAAATGCTGTATATCTCATACAATGAGACTCTGCCCTCATGAATGAAATTTGTGTCCTTATAAACACACTCAGGGGTCCTGGTTTATCCCTTTCACCATGTGAGAACAGAGCAAGAAGGTGGCCACTGTGAATCAGGAAAGGCAGTTTCATCAGACATTGAATGTGCCGGTGACTTGATCTTAGAATTCTCAGCCTCTAGAACCACAGTAGATTAATTTCTGTAGTTTATAAGCTCCCAGTTGATGGCATTTTGTTATAGCAGCCCCCAAATGGACTAAAGCATTACCTCTTCTGTATTCTGTAGTTGCTTTAAAACATTCATTTTACCATTGATTCCACTCTCTTTTCCAGCGGTTCTTATTGAATATGAGACAATAATTTTTGTATCGATATTCAGCATGTCATATTTATGAAATTTATAAAACATGGAGGGGAACTGCTCTGAGCATAAATTCTGTCTTCAGAATGTAAACATGTGCAACTGAGAACATTGCTTAAACTCTCCAAGCCTCAGTTTACTCACATGTAAAGTGAAAGCTCATAAGAATAAACACCAACTTCACATGTTTTTGTCCCTCGAAGAGATGGTACATGGACAGTGTTAGTTGATATTCACTATCATATGACATAGCTGCCCTTATAGTAGACTATAAAACCCTGTAGACTGAGGGATTTATATTGGTCTAGCGTGGTGTCTGGCACATAATAGTTATCCAATAATCTGTATAAAATTGAATTATGAATCTTTCTGAGGTTTAAAGTTTAGGTTGATGCAAAAATCATTATAACTAGGCTCAAACACATCTTTATTAATCAAAGTAAGAATGCTTACAATCAACACATTTTTACCAATGAGAAAGAAGTTTGTTTATTTCTATAGCATAAAAATCCATCCCTCAGGATTCGATGAACTCTTGGAAAGCATTTTCTGCTTTCTTCTCATTGTGGAAACATTTTTCCTGTGGAAAGTTTTCAAGGTGTTTGAAGAAGTGGTAGTCAGTTGGCGGGAGGTCAGGTGAATATGGCAGATTAGGCAAAATTCTGTAGCCCAATTTGTTCAACTTTTGAAACTTTGTGCAATGTGCAGTTGGGTGTTTTTGCAGAGAAGAATGGGGCGCTTTCTGTTGACCAATGGACGGTGTCTACAGGCATTGCAGTTTTTGCTGCATCTCATCAATTTGCTGAGCATACTTCTCAGATGTAATGGTTTTTCTGGGATTTGGAAAACTCTAGTGGATCCGACCAGCAGCAGACCACCAAATAGTGACCATGACCATTTTTTTGGTGCAAGTTTGGTTTTGGGAAGTGCTTTGGAGCTTAGCTGAGTCATTGCTGATTGTCATAAAAAATCTACTTTTCATCACAGGTCAATCTCATCCAGAAATACTTTGTTGTTGTTGTGTAGAGTAAAAGAAGATGATGCTTCAAAACAATGATTTAAAAAATTTTTGCTCAGCTTGTGAGGCATCCACTTATGAAGCTTTTTTACCTTTCTGTTTTGCTTCAAATTACACATGACTGGAGAATGGTCAACACCGAGTTGTTTGGCAACTTCTTGGGTAGTTGTGAGAGGATCAACTTCCATGATTGCTCTCAACTGGTCGTTGTCAAGTTCCAATGGCTGATCACTACGCTCCTCATATTCAAGGCTGTCTTCTCCTTTGTGAAACTTCTTGAACCACCATGGCAGTGTACGTTTGTTAGCAGCTCCTGGGCCAAATGTGTTGTTGATGTTGCAACTTGTCTCTGCTGCTTTGCAAACCATTTTGAACTTGAATAAGAAAACTGGCCAGGCACAGTGGCTCATGCCTGTAATCTGAGCACTTTGGGAGGCCAAGGTGGGCAGATCACTTGAGGCCAGGAATTCAAAACCAGCCTGGCCAACATGAGGAAACCTGTCTCTACTATGAATACAAAAATTAGCCAGGTGTGGTGGTACAGCCTGTAATCCCAGCTACTAGGGAAGCTTAGGCAGGAGAATCACTTGAACCTGGGAAGCAGAGTTTGCAATGAGCCAAGATTGCACCACTACACTCCAGCCTGGGTGACAGAGCCAGACTCAGCCTCAAAGAAAAAAAAATTGCTTGAATTTGCTTTTGTCTAACATTATTTCCATAGTCTAAAATAAATATAAAATAAAGAGCAAGTAATAAGTCATTAGTGAAAAAACAAAGTGAGAAACGTGCATTAAAGTGATGTATAACACAACTACATTCATTTAAGAGTGTTCATGTCCTTTGCAGGGACATGGATGAAGCTGGAAACCATCATTCTCAGCAAACTAACACAAGAACAGAAAACCAAACACTGAGTGTTTTCACTCAGAAGTGGGAGTTGAACAATGAGAACACATGGACACAGGGAAAGGAACATCACACACCAGGGCTTGTTGGAGGGTGAGGGCTAGGGGAGGGACAGTATTAGGAGAAATACCTAATGTAGATGACTGGTTGATGGGTGAAGCAAACCACCATGGCATGTGTATACCTATGTTCCAAACCTGTACATTCTGCATGTGTACACCAAAACTTAAAGTATAACAAAAACAAGTGTACTCTAATATCAAATGGCAAATTTCAACAATGTAAAAACCACAGTTACTTTTGTACAATATTCCCCTGTTTCCCCAACATGTCTGTCACTGGAAGGAAAATGCCACCTACATCATAGAACCACCCTGAGAATGAATGAAATAAGGAGGAATTGTGGAAACAGAAATCAGAGATGGCCCTCAAGCCCCCAGCCTTCTGGTGCACATCCTCTGCCTAGCACCTCACTTTACAGAGTGAACCACTGCTGAAAAGATACCCAAAAATGTGGAAGTGACTTTGGAACTGGGTAGCAGGCAGAGGTTGGAACAGTTTGGAGGCTCCAAAGAAGACAGGAAAATGTGGGAAAGTTTGGAATCTCCTAGAGGCTTGTTGAATGGCTTTCACAAAATGCTAATAGTGATATGAACAATAAGGTCCTGGCTGAGGTGGTCTCAGGTAGAGATGAGAAACTTGTTGGGAACTGGAGCAGAGGTGACTCTTGTCACGTTTTAGCAGAGAGACTGACAGCATTTTGCCCATGCCCTAGAGATCGGTGAAACTTTGAACTTGAGAGAAACAATTTAGGGCATCTGGTAGAAGAAATTTCTCAGCAGCAAAGCATTCAAAAGGTGACTTGGGTGATGTTAAAAGAATTCTGTCTTAAGGGGAAACAGAGGATAAAAGTTCAGAAAAATTGCAGCCCGACAATGCAGTAGTAGAAAAGAAAAACGCATTTTTTGAAGATAAATTCCAGCTGGCTGAAGAAATTTGTATAACTAGCAAGGAGCCTAATGTTAATCCCTAAGATTATGGGGAGAATGTCTCCAGATCATGTCAGAGACTTTCATGGCAGCCCCTCTCATCACAGGCCCAGAGGCCCAGGAGGAAAAAGTGGTTTTGTGGCTGGGCCCAGGGTCCCCACGCTGTGTGCAGCCTTGGGACTTGGTGTCCTGTGTCCCAGCCACTCCACCTGTGGCTGAAAGGGGCCAATGTAGAGCTAGGGCTGTGGCTTCAGAGGATGGAAGCCCCAAGCCTTGGTAGCATCTATGTGGTGTTGAGCTCAAGCATGCACAGAAGTCAAGAATTGAGATTTGGGAACCTCCACCTAGATTTCAGATGTATGGAAATACCTGGATGCACAGGCAAAAGTCTGCTGCAGGGGTGGGATACTCATGCTAGGTCAGTGCAGAAAGGAAATGTGGAGTCAGAGTCCCCACACAGAGTCCCTACTAAAGTACTGCTTAGTGGAGCTGTGAGAAGAGGGCCACCATCCTCCAGACCACCAACAGAATGGTAGATCCACCAACAGAATGGTATATCCACCAACACCTTGTACCGTGCACCTGGAAAAGCCACAGACACTCAACACAAGCCTGTGAAAGCAGCCAGAAGGGAGGCTGTACCCTGCAAAGTCAGAGGGGCAGAGCTGCCTAAGACCATGGGAACTCATCTTTTGAATCAGTGTGACCTGGCTGTGAGACCTGGAGTCGAAGGAGATCATTTTGGGGCTTTAAAACTTGACTTCCCTGCTAGATTTTGGGCTTGCATGGACCCTGTTACCACTTTGTTTTGGGCAATGTCTCCCTTTGGAATGGCTATATTTACCCAATACCTATACCCTCATCGTAGTTAGGAAGTAACCTGCTTTTGTTTGATTTTACAGGCTCATAGGCAGAAGAGACTTGCCTTGTCTCAGATGGGACTTTGAACTGTGGACTTTAGCTGAAATGAGTTAAGACTTTGGGGGACTGCTGGAAAGGCCTTAGAGGTTTTGAAATGTAAGAACATGAGATTTGGAGGGGCCAGGGGTAGAGTGATATGGTTTGGCTATGTCCCCGCCCAAATCTCAACTTGAATTGTTATCTCCAAAAATTCCCATATGTTGTGGGAAGAACCTGGGGGAGGTAACTGAATCTTGAGGGTCGGTCTTTCCTCATGATAGCGAATAAGGCGCACTAGATCTAATGGATTTATCAGGGGTTTCTGCTTTTGCTTCTCTCTCTTTCTCTTGCCACCATGCAAGAGAAGGCAGAAGGCCTTTCACCTCCTGCCATGATTCTGAGGCATCCCCAACCATGTGGAACTGTAAGTCAAATTAAATCTCTTTTTCTTCCCATTCTTGAGTATGTCTTTATCAGCTGCATGAAAATAGACTAATATAGGTGCCAGTAAACAAAGATAATATTTATGCAAACAGAACACTGACATCTTTATTTCAGCATGTGATATTCTGAGCAGAGAGCTTAGCCACACTGTGCCTGAACTCTTGGCCTCCTGAAGCTGTGAGATATTAAAGGGATTTATAAGCCCCTATGTTTGTGGCCATTTGTTACACAGCCATAGAAAACCAATACATGCACATAGAGCTGACCTATCCTCAGCATAGACCAAGTGATCATTTATTTTTTTTCTTCCTCTTCTTCCTCCATCTTTTTTTTACAGAAAATACAAAGCTTAATCTACAAACTCACATGGGAGTAGAATACAGGTATATATATATATATATATATTTTCCTCCTATGGCTAAAGTTAATTTCTATTTTTGCAATTCAATTTCAGCCAATGTAGAGAGTCTGTCTTCCTTCCAGTCTCTGTTCTTTCTCAGTTTTGGATATTCTCCTTGCATCTTACTTGGTTCCATGGATGGGTTCTACCTCTTGTCCACTCAACTTCAGGGGAATCTTTCTGTGGTCAGCCTGAGTGCAGAGAGTTGGTGAGGCTGACCAGGGCCCCCAATAGAGGCTTAGATATTTCATGAAGCCATTTATTCTCTGGAGTTCCACATTTCTCTGGAGCTATACATAGAAAACTGTCCCAACTTGTCTCTATTTTCAGATTCCATGAACCTAGGTGGGAGTTGAAGCCATAGTGCCCTTTCTTATTTTTGTTTGTCTTTAACAAACATTTTATTCTGGAATAATTTTAGATTTAAAGAAAAGTTGCAAAGGTAAGATGGAGAGTTCCCATATATGCTTTGCCAAGTTTAACTTCCCTTAATGTTAAATTTCTCTAGTACGTTTTTCAGAAGACAGACACTAACATTCATAAGTTACTATGACCAAAACTCTAGACATTACTTGTATTTCACCAAGTTTTTCTTTAATGTCTTTTTCGTTCCATAATTCAATCCACGTTACTCCATTGCCATTGGTTATCATGTCTTTCAGTTTCCTCAGTCTCTCAGTTCCCTTATGTTTCATGACCTTGACAGCTTTGAGGAGTACTCATCAGGCATGTTGTAGAATGCACCTCAGTCATGGTTTGTGTGAAGTTTTCTCATGATTAGACTGGGCCTATGGATTTTTGGAGAGGAGATCACAAAGGTTAAGTGCCCTTTTTAATCCCATCAGAGCATGGGGCACATAGTACCTACATGGCATCACTGATGTTGCTGACCTTAATCACGTTGTCAAGGTACTGTTTGCACTAAATAAAAGCAGTGTCCACATCTTTATATTTCCCTTGCATCTTCCTTCCTTCCTTCTCCCCTTAGGCTGAGGTCAGGAGACAAGAGAGGGAAAGTTGTACCTTCTTCAACCCTTTATGCTTTTGTCTATCTCACTGTCTGCCTAAGGATCTAGGCTTTTGGAAGACAAAAGCTAGGGAAATACAAGCAGCATATTTTATTCCTGCCTCGATGTTCTCTATCTCTGAGGCAACAAACGAAAGACAAGTCTGGCTGTTCAAAGCGGGTTGGGGAGAGAATTTTTAGGAAAAAATCTTCAGTTTACATTTCAGAAATACTCTGCCACATTTTGCTTGAAGCTCAGCCCAGGGTTTCCACTGCAGCTGCAATTTCAAATATACTGCCCCATTGTCTCTAGGAGGTTTTTTTTTTCTCTTGTTATACATGCTACCCAAAGTTCTATTGTGCACAAGAGTTAAAGGGCCTACAGCCCTTGCAAAATTTAAGATGTATGGCAAAATCTAAGGCTACAGCTGATGCCATCCTTAAATACTGGCTCAACAGACAATTTGCCTTGAGATACATGAAGATAAGTTAACTGTACTTAAGTAAAAATTCAGAGTTTGGGCAAAAACACATTCAGAAAAAACATGTGCGTATATGGTTGTATGCCAACAAAATGATTCAAAAACATTTATTTCCCAAATTTCTTATTTGATAGCCAGTTTGACTAATTTTGTAAAGAATCCGTAGTGGACATTGTAAGTTCCTTCCATTTTCCTATTGGCTTGATAGAACCTTCCATCTTCTTCATCCACCCTGTAACTCTAGCCAGTGATTGGCTAAATGGTAGGTACTGGACTGGAGTTGAACCAATCATAGCTCCTCACATCCCTGGCCATCTGACTGTTTACTTGTGGACACATGACTCAGAATGGGCCATTCTGAACCCTAATTGAGCACAGGGCACATAAGCAGAGGGAAGGGAGAGAAGGATCTGAGCCCAGGAGTTGCTGGTAGCCATGGTTTCAGCCTCATAGAAACAGATGTTCTAAGACTATGAAGCTAATGTGCGGAGAAAATCAGGAGGAAAGATTTCCGATGCCCTCCCCATCCTTATGCCTGTACTTATGGACACCCTACATTTGGGTTATGTGAGCCACGCATCCCCCTTTCTGCCTAAGCAATCCTGGGTTACTTTTCTCTTGCTTAAAAACAACGTCATTCTTGACTAAGGGAGAGTTACGTCTCACAATCAAGGCAGTACAGGGCAGGGGAAGAGGAATGAGCTCTAAGTGCCCCACCTCTGAGAGTCTTGGGTTCAAATCTGATTTCTATTTTTTTTTTTTTGAGACAGAGTGTCACTCTTGTTACCCAGGCTGGAGTGCAATGGCACAATCTCGGCTCACCACAACCTCTGCCTCCTGGGTTCAGGCAATTCTCCTGCCTCAGCCTCCCGAGTAGCTGGGATTATACGCACGCGCCACCATGCCCAGCTAATTTTTTGTATGTTTAGTAGAGACGGGGTTTCACCATTTCGACCAGGATGGTCTTGATGTCTTGACCTCGTGATCCACCCGCCTCGGCCTCCCAAAGTGCTGGTATTACAGGCGTGAGCCACCACGCCCGGCCCAAATCTGATTTCTTGATGCTTCATTTATTATCTGTGTGATCTTGGGCAAGATACTTAGCCTCTCTGGCCATTAGTTTCTTCATCTACAGAATGGGGAAATTAAGAGACTAGATTGGCTTCTGAATCTGTAGGATGTAGGTTGGTAACTTTTTTCACTCCCTCATTACTATTCAGAAGCATTACTTTAAATCTAGTTTATTAAGTCCATACAGCATAATTATTTTTCTGTATTGTCTGAAATTCTTAACTCCACCAACATACATTGTAGTTGCTCTATCATGGTGTCTTCTTCCCCAACGAATTAATGTGCTCCAGGGGTGAGCAGGTGATGCCAGCTAGGACAATCTATGTTCATCTCAGGGATTCTCCTAGAGGGCTTTCTTTTTTGGGGCGTGGAACAGTTATATCCTCTGATACATGTAGGAAGTCTGTATCAGAGAAGGGTGCTGAGCAGTGAGAAACAAAAGAAAGAAGAATGGCAAGATAGAATGAGTTTGGTGACATGGGATATTGATGTGACTGAAGTCCAGAGCAGTCTCATTTTATGCCTGTTATTCTGCTGTAGTTGATAATGGCATCTAACTTAACTCTCAAAAGTATCCTGGTTTGGATGATAAATTTCATATTACTTAACCCAATGTACTTGCACCAAAACAAGTGTTCATGAGGGCAGGGAGAGTCACTTATTTTGAGAAAAGCAAAGGTGGGAAAAGATCAGAACGAATCGGAATATTTTTATAGTGGGTTTTTGCTCTGTGTCTTTTATTTTTTGTGGCTTCTTTCTGGGCATGGGTCAAGGAGGGCTTCTTTTTTTCTTTCTCCCAGTGGTGAAAATAACTCCAAACAAAAATGATAAATACCAGGCTTAAATTGGAAGTGAAGGGATCCAGAAGATGACACTTGCTGAGCATAATGGAGCAGGGATGGCGCCACAGGAGTTCTTGGTGAAGTTCTGAAGAAAGCAAAGATGTTTTGGGGACATGTGCAGTCTGCAGTCCTCCACAGAGACTGGAGCCCAGCATTGCTAAAGGAATGCCAATTGGAAGAATTTGGAATAAAGAATTACTCAGAAATAGAAACTGTTTTGGCAGGGTTGAAATGTTATATCAGTACAGAATGATTTCAAATTAATGGGCAGAATTCAATTTTGTTCATATGCATGCTCCAGTTTGGGAAGGGAGTCAAATGGAAGGGATATGTGGGGCTTTGAGAGACACTGGGTTCTTAGACAGGTCTTCCTTCCCACAAGTTAGAATTTAGAGACGAGTGTGACCAAAGCACCATCCGTGGGTTTTGTACAAGTATATGCAGGTTCAGACAATGACACTGACTAGCAGGGAAGCCATCGACCGGGTCTACGTCTCTTACTTGAGGCTCTGGAGGGTGTATATCATGTCCTGACCCATGTCATAACATCATGGGGCTTAGACTCTTCTAAGGCTGCTTAGCTTGCCAGGGAGGTACACTTCCACCTTGTAAGTGTGAGCTGGCCATGAGAATCCTGTCTTGTGTGTATTTGTCTCCCTCTGTATCCATGTCTATATATTGGATTATATGCCTACACACTCAGGCACACATAGAGCTCCCAGTTCTGTTCCACAAGCACTTACTGAGGACCCACTCTTTGCTGGAGTCTCTGCTATGTTTTGGGGATCCAGTGAGGGAAATATCTTAGTACTCTCCTCCATGTGTTTACTATTTATTAATGCCAAATAGAGAAAAAATACTGTCACATTCGCAGAGCCCTTTGGCATTTGCAAACACATTCGCATCGAACAGTCCTGTGAATACAGCAAGAGCCATACACCACTTCTGGCTAATTTTTTATGTATTTAGTAGAGATGGGGTTTCACCACATTGGCCGGATTGGTCTTGTACTCCTGACCTTAGGTGATCTGCCTGCCTTGGCCTCCCAAAGTGCTGGGATTATAAGCATGAGCCATCATGCCCAGCAGTGTCTCTTTTTATAAGGACACTACTCCTGTTGGACCAGGGCTCCACCCTCACGACCTCGTTTAAACTTAATTACATCCTTACTCTACATGCAGCCACATCAGGCCTCAAAGACGCCACAGGAAAATGTCCAGGGGATCCACTTTACTTTTATTGTTGTTATTATTATTATTTTTTGAAACAGGGTCTCATCCTGTTGCCCAGGCTGGAGTTCAGTTGTGCGATTTTAGCTCACTGCAACCTCCACCTCCTGGGTTCAAGTGATTCTCATGCCTCAGCCTCCCAATTAGCTGGGACTACAGGTGCCCACAACCATACCTGGCTTATTTTTGTATTTTTTTTTTGTAGAGACAGAGTTTTACCACATTGGCCAGGCTGGTCTCGAACTCCTGACCTCAAGTGATCCACCCATCTCAGCCTCCCAAAGTGCTGTTACAGGTGTTAGCCACCGTGCCGGCTCAGGGGATCCACTTTAGCCCCAAGGAGCAGCCATGTCCTCACAGCACCTGGCCCACGCCCCGTCTCACTCCTGTCACTGCTCCTTCAGCCCCACACTCAGATGCAGGATTTGTGGATGGGCCAGGTGTTGGCATTAAACACACACACACACATACACACACACACACACACACACACACACACACACAGTATAGATTGCTTGAGTGATTGATAAAACAATACACATACCTGGTACAAAATTCAAAACACATGAAAATGGGATGAACAGTAAAATGTGACTGGCCCCCCCTCACATCTCCCAGCCACCAGTTTCCTTTGTTACAGAGAAACTCCCAGTTTCGTGTGCATCCTCCCAGAGTTGGCCCATTGCTGTTCAGCCTTTCATTGACTGGATGTTTCAAGCCAGTGGCAGCACCGGGTCACATTGCTCTCCATTGTGCCTTTGGTCCTGACCCATCCGTCATTGAGAGCACTGCTATCTGTAAGAATAGAGCCACCCCATTTTAATGTTCCATTCTAGGGCTATCCGAAAGCATATTTAACTAGAGTCCTTGTGAAGGATGTGACTTATTCCAAGTCTTGTGGAGGAAATGAATATGCAAGCTCCTTTGGTAATTCTGCTGTCCACTGAAATTCAGGAACCTCTTGCACCGTCGAATGCCAGCTCCTTCACTTGTCTTTCTGAGTTTCCGACAACCCTCCCCTCCACAGTTCCTACACTTAACGGCTGACTCCTATAGTCATCAAGCCCCATCGTAGCTGAGGCGTCTCTGGCTCAGTCTCCTCCTCTTTAGAAAAGGGGCAATGCACTGCCCACTGCTGATGAGGGCTGAAAGTACTAAATGGGTTAATATCAGCAGAGCTCTCAAAACTTGGCTTCACATAGTAAGAATTGGGCAGGTGTAAGCCATTTCCTCCACTGCTATTCTTATTCCCCCCAAATGCCCCATATCTAGGAGGCTGAAAAACTGGGTGCCATTTCTTTCCGTCACTTAAAATTACTGAGTTAATTACATTTCTCTTGGAAAATAATCAGGTGATCTGCATTTGCTGGGGAAATAATGTGTTAACTGACCTCTCTTACCTTTGATGGGAAAGTCATTTATAGGTAAGAACTCCAGGATTTGGAAGCAGAGTTTCTGTATTGACACAACTATTGGAATTCCTTCTCCAAGATTCAGGTGGGATGGGATTCAGGAAGCTAAGCTGCCACTGCAGCTTCCTCCTTCCATAGTCCAGGTGACAGAAGCGGCAGCTTTTTTCTTCCCAAAGGGGAGGAATCGCAGAGATGCCAACTCGGCAGCACGCAGGCTTCCCTGGGCCCCAGACTCCCGAGTTTCCGGAGAAGAAGCTGTGAAATTCTGGGATCCTATTCAGAGCTCTTGCGATGTGCTCGGAGATGATATTAAATGTTTTATATCATTTTGGCCATGATACAGACACATTTGCCTCTGATGCTGAAGGAGCTCAGCATTTCATTAAGTCATTCCTCACTTCCTGATGCACCCTCCTTCCCCAACTCTCTTCTTTACAAATTAGGAATTTTATTTTTTCTGAAACATAGTAGGTGTGTGTTCTCCATTACTCTTTCTTAACAATGTGTGCATTGCACATATAGGTGTTCTCAAAGAAATCAAATATTATACATTTTACACTTTAAAAATAAGACTCTTCTAAAACACATGGGGATGCTTTGACCAGCCCGCAAATTATAAGGCATGAACATTAAGCCCAGGTACTCAGAGGTTATAAAATACGCATTTGATGTAGCTTTTATTTGCCATCAAAGGCTGCTATCTCACAATGCAGAACCAAATCCTGTGGCAAACTTTGCTTTGCTTCAATCAGATAAACAGAAATCCTGTAAAACTGCATTTATCTAGCCTACCCCCAGCCTTCCATTCTGGGGAGATGGCTTATTGCCTTGAGACTTTTTGTCTCCTGCAAAGACCCGTATGACCAGTCAGCTCATGGGCTAGGGAAAGGATGTCTCTGTGCAGAGCCCTGACCTCCACTCCCTCTCCCTCACAGTGTGGTGCAGGCACTCAGGTGGGCAGGCAGTGACTAATCAGTGGTTATTCAGAACAAGGGCTGCCAGCCCATCTGCTGGGTGGTGGGGATTCTGAGATGAGTGGGCGCTAATTCTCCCCTCAGGGCCTCGCAGCCATGTCAAGGAGGTGAGCAGATACTTAGACTAAAGTAAAAATGTGAGGCCTTGTGGGGAGGCTTCAGTGGGCAGGGAGATGAAAGAAAGCTTTCCAGAAGTCTAGTGCTGAAATTTAGGTGTGACAGATATGTAAGAATTCCCTAGGCAGACAAAAAGGAAAGGTGGAAGGAACAGCATGTTCTAAGGCATAGAGGCATGAGAGACAACTGTGGGTTTAGTGAAAACAAGGCTGGATCATAGGATGCTGCTGGGGAGATGGTGGCAGCATCTCCTCTTTCACCAATTGCTTTCTCATTGATGGCAGAGCATCACTGCCCAGCTGGCCAGGCCAGAATCATCACAGCCTTCTCATGTGTGCATGAGATCTTAAAGAGCTCTTAATTGTATTTCCTTTAACTGTGCTGTATTGGTTTGGTCTGGCCTCGCCCATCAACTCCTGTGTTAGGAAAAGTAGTCTACTGTTTGCTGCTTCTGCCTTGCTTCCTCAATCCATCCTTACAACTACACTAGAATAACTCACCTAAAAGGGAGCCTTCAACAGATCCCGACGATCAGCAGCGATGTATTCCAAACTGTAGTTAGGTGTCAAAATCACCTGGAGTGGAAGGAAACCTTTAGTAAAATTGTTTCCTTGGCCCTGTTCTAGACCCACAGGATCAGAGTTTGGAGATGATGCTCTGTGTCTGCATTACAGACACACCCAGCCCCACACACCCCCACACATGTATACATACTCACATGCACACACATTCATACTCACACATACACATACTCAATACACATATGCACATATGGTGTATTGATTGATTGAGTTCAGTGACTGATTAACAAGGTAATATGCCAAATTAAGAATTAAAATTCACATCTAAGATAGCAGTGGAAGTCATAAGACTTGATCTGAGGTAATTCCCCTCTGGCTCTGGGTTTGTTATAAAAAGACAGAGAATAGTCATCACTTTTTGCCTTGCTGCCCACCCCTGATTTTAGATTTATCTTTTAAGTAACCCCCACCCCTCCAACTCCGTAATACTCTTGCTTAGATTGGGTGGCTTGGCAATGTTGCCTTTGGCTTCCTCGCCACCATAGCCTCGGAGTGGTGGGCTTGTCACCAGTAAAAGCCTATCAGAGTACTTTCCCTCCCACTCCATCCACCTGATTGGCTTACATATTGGCACATGATCTAAGTCCTATTCCAAGAAGAGATGATCTGATAGGCACAGTTGAAGTTGGGGGTTCACCCCTGGACCAGGAAGTGGTCAGGAAGTTCTGGTTATTGGCAAAAACATGGAATGCCAGAGGAATCTTCCTTATGGATGTTTGGGATGAGTAAGCTTTCATCGAAGGGAGATTTTCTATTGAGCTGAGTTGACTTCCCAAAATGTCTTTTAAGAAACAAAATGTGTGGCAATTAGGGACTGAGTAATAAAATCTTATTTCATTCATCTCAGAGAGTATATTGTTTGTGTCCATAACAATGGCAGTTATGGGACTCCTGCAACACTTGGATGGTAATACATTTAGGTGAATTTTAAGAGTAAGCCAAAAATTGCATCTAAGGGCTCAAGTCACCATTTTAATTACCGAAGGAAAAAGTCTTTTGCATTGTCATGGGTCTTTATGCCAGTTTGTCCAAATCAAATAAGTCTTCAGAAATTTTGAGTCAGATTGCTTTCTTAGCAAACGAGGAAACTGAGGCCCAGAGAACAGAAGGGATGTTGTGTGATGCCCGTCAGTGAGACAGGTGCAGCACGTACTGGAAGCCAGGTGTCCTGACTCCAGACCAATGCTCTTTTCATTACCCCATTCTGCTTCTTGCTACCTTGGCTTTGTGGTTTCCTAAAAGAAAAGCAAATGAGGGAACATTAACTTGAAACATAAGGCGAATGCCTAAGCATTCAAATCCATTACCGAAGAGGTAGCTCTCCTGGACCCTGCTGAAAGATAATGTGCTTAGACCTGGTGTTGGTTCATCGGCTGGTGCTCCATCATTCGGTACCCTGTTCCCAGACATTTTCATTACAGACTCTGCCTGCTGTGATGCACTGGCACCATGCCATTCCTTCTGCACATGCCAAAATGCTTTTATAAAACCATTAGAAGAAAGCTTTTCTAATGAGAGTTACATAGGAAATGAATTCCTGAAGGTTAACATGCCTGAGATATCAGTTTGACCACCAGTGGGTACCTTCCCTGTACACTTGCAAAGGAACAGTCATCAGTGGGAGACCCAACCTGCTATGCCTTTCCCTGTCCTTCCTACATCACCTGTATGATACGTGGTTGTTCACATACCTCCACCACCACCAACTATAATTACTGCAACTACAGCCACAGAATGGGGAAAAAAGATCATGGTTCAGAAAGAGTCAGAGCTATCTAACCTTGCTGAAAGTTGTGCATGGCTGAGGTCTCACCACTTCAGATTGCATCCCTGATGCTCGAAGAACATGGAGAGAATAGACAATGGCCTTATCTTCTTTGGAGGCATCAGTAGTAAAGACAATAGTCTTCCCCCACATCAAAGGCCTGCAGGAACAGAGAAGACATTGTTGTTCCTTTGATAAGAGAAATCAATACTTAGGATGAAAAATACAATTAACTGAACATAATGAAAAGTGTAGGAAATATATCTTGTCTATGGTCAGGTTGAATCTGGAAGATGAGATAATAAATAACACTTCTTTATTAAGAATAATCATTAATATTTTACTTAATATGTAATATTTATTCTATTATTGCTTTCTTGCACATTTTCATAAGAAACTTCCTTCCACCAAGATGACCTGAACATGTCTCTATGACTTGAATTAGTCAAACTGACAGACTTCCTGTATGGATTTGACCTTGAATGGTCTAACGCTGTGGTGTGCTGTATAATGTGTAACAACTGATTTCCAAAAAAAAAAAAAAAGTCCCTGATATGTATGATTTGATAGTTTCCTTGGTGTAAATACTCACATTGTGGCTGATTCCAAGATGTCAATGTCATGTCACTGAACAGGAAGTTAGAAAGAGACAGACAATGGTGCATTAGACACAACCGATATAAATATCTTCAAGGGCAGTGCTAATAGTGAACTAGAGTAAAATAATTAGGAAGTGTTATGTCTGGATTGCTTATTATCTCTGCTTTTAATGCAGATTATTTAAACATAAGCTTATATAATTTAATTTTTAATAATATCTGTATTTAACAACTGGACTGCAAAATTTCTGAAGATTTTATATTTGACATGAGCTGGTATGAGTGGGTCATAGAATGCCTCAGTTTCTTCATCTTTAAAACGGAGGGTAGTGTTGCTGGCTGTCCACATGAAATAACTGGATGCTGAAATGTGCTAAGACATGTAGACTAGAAGAGAGCCTCACCACAGAAAACAGTTAGTCCTCGCCTTTGTTTGTCAATATCCTGCTTTACAGATGCAACCACACAGTTCTCAGTAGGCATGTCTGACCTTGCAATCTCGCTTTCTGATGCTGGGCGAGGTCTCTTTCCAAAAGCTGCAGACTTTTTAGGGTGCTTTTTAAGCTTCACATGGCAGAGTCTTTACAGGGGCCGTGTGGCCTGGAGGAAGGGAAACAGACATTGAATTTAGGCACTCCTGCTTTTGAAATCTGGTCTTGAGCCAAGCTCCTGGAACTCCTGAGCTTTGTGCTTCTCCTCTGTAAAATGTACTTTAGTAATGTAAGAGGAGCAAATGAGTTGCACATGCAGAGCACCTATCACGTAGTAATTGCTCAATAAATGTGAAGGGAATCTTCTTCCAAACTAACAGTCATTCAACAGCTAAGGTGTCCTTCTTTGCAAGCCAGGTAGAATATGACTGTGAACATACCTCGTTAGGGACACAGGTCTACTCTGTGGTATCTGAAAGATTCTAAACAACATGGTGGCCTCAGCTATTTCCTCTGAGTTGAACATGTGAGCCCCACACTGCTAGTGCCTTCTGTTTTCTTTTTTTTGGAGATGGAATCTCACTCCATTGCCCAGGTGGAGTGCAGTGGTGCGATCTCAGCTCACTGCAACCTTTGCCTCCCAGGTTCAAGCAATTCTCCTATCTCAGCCTCCTGAATAGCCAGGATTACAGGTGCACTCCACCATGCCTGGCTAATTTTTTGTATTTTTAGTAGAGATAGGGTTTCACCGTGTTAGCCAGGATGGCCTTGAACTCCTGACCTTGTGATCTGCCTGCCTCAGCCTCCCAAAGTGCTGGGATTACCGGCGTGAGCCATGTGCCCAGCCCACTATTAGCACCTTCTAAGCTGACTTTCTTCCGTGTCTAGTCTCCTTACATATTAAGACGTCTGCTTCCTTCCTGACGAACTGAACCGTTCTACTCACAGACCAGTTCTTTGATATACTTAGTGTTTTCAACTAATGACACCATGAAGTCTCCTGCAGTCCCCGTTTGCAACATTTGACAGCATTCCTCCTATTTCATTTATATTAATGACGGGAGGAGTCTGTGCACCATAATCAGTTAAAAATCATGACTTGCCTTATTAATAAATACCAGATTGGTGCATGATATTGTATTGGCTGAGCCCTCATTAGACAGCCCCCACGCTGTACCGGGAGGGGGATGCTTTTGCATTTCTCTTACAAAGTCTCATTGCTCCGTTCTCTTTTGTCTTGTTCCTGGTCTTTGCAACTCAGAAACACACACTTACCCTGTGATTTAGGTATTCTTTAATCTGACCCCATTCAAAACACTTTATCCTTTAAGTAAGTTTCATTTCCTTCCTTCTTTTCTTCTTCCATTCCTTCCTTTCTCTTTCCATCCTGCCTTCTTTTCCTCCCCTCCCCTCTTTTCTTTCTTTTCTTGATTGACCCAAGGGAAAGAGACACAGAGACAAATGAGCCACTGTTTTTTCAACTGGAGGAGATCTAGGGTCTACAAGTGACCCCCCCTACTCTTTATTCACTATGCTCCCACCATCTTAGACTTCCAATGACTGAAACACATGAAGATCATCCCCCGTTGAAGGCCTCTTCTATCTCCCAGGATCTCTGTGCCCGTGGATCTGCACCTGGTGGCCCCATCTTGTCCCCTAGCTCTCAGATCCACAGTCTTCTCATCATCACGGCCTTGCCTGATGCTCCTGGCTATGGCAGCTCCCTCCCCACGTCTTCCTCCATTGCATCATCGTCTTCCTCCTAGTTCTCAGCCATTGCCGCATCTGAAATCACCCTGCTCTTCAGCAGCTCTCTTTCTGTCTTTCTCTCTGGCTAGAACACAAGCTCCTGGAGGCAAAGGACCACGCCAGTCTTCCTCACTGGTGCTCAGCTTGGGCTTGGCATCAAGTAGATGCTCAGAAAATATTTCATAACTGTGTGGCTGATTAGGACAGGCACACTCAGTCTGCTTGGGCTGCTGTAAGAGCGTCTCACAGACGGATGGGGGCTTAAAGAAGCGAAATTCATTTCCACCCAGTTCTGGAGGCTGCAAGCCCGAGATCAAGGTGCCAGCTGTGTTGGCATCTCCTGTGGCCTCTCTCTTTGGCTTGTTGATGGCCACCTTCTCCCAGTGTCTTTGTGAGGTCTTTCTTCTGTGCCTGTGTCCCAATCTTCTGTTCTTTTTACATTTTTAAAAAATTTTTTGAGTCAGAGTTTCACTCTTGTTGCCCAGGCTGGAGTGCAATGGCATGATCTTGCCTCGCCCCAACCTCTGCCTCCTGGGTTCAGGCGATTCTCCTGCCTCAGCCCCCTGAGTAACTGGGATTATAGGCGTGCACCACCATACCTGGTTAATTTTGCATTTTTAGTAGAGACTGCTTTCTCCATGCTGATCAGGCTGGTCTTAAACTCCTGACCTCAGGTGATCCACCCGCCTCTGCCTCCCAGAGGGCTGGGATTACAGGGTGAGCCTCCGTGTCCGGCCCCAGTCTTTTCTTCTTAAAGTGACAGTAGTGGTATTGAGTTGAGGTCTACCCTGATGACCACCTCTTAACTTAGTGACCTCTTTAAAAATTCTGTCTCTAAATGCAATTGCATTCTGAAGTACTTGGGGGTTAGATCTTCAACATGCAAATTTGAGGTTCACACAATTCAGCCCCCAACACTCAGGCAGCTTCCGCACTGAAAGAATCATCCATCCAGTACCTGCAAATGAGCCACATGCTCAGCAGCACTGACAGCTTCTGTGGCCAGTCCACTCTGCTCCAGTCCTCAGCTGTCACTCTCCCACTGTCTATCTTGTGGAAAGAATAATATTGCCTCAACACTTTGCTGGTGCCGTTCACTTCCCTGTAAGCCACGTTACCACCTGGGCGTCTTTGACTTACTTTCTTTTTCTTTTTTTGTCTTAAGCCTTTTTTTTAATGGCATTTTAGGTTTTGGGGTACATGTGAAGAACATGCAAGATTGTTGCACAGGTACACAGGTGGCAGTGTGATTTGCTGCCTTCCTCCCCATCACCTATATCTGGCATTTCTCCCCATGCTATCTCTCCCCAATTCCCCACCCCTTCTGTCCCTCCCCTACTTCCCCCCAACAGACCCCAGTGTGTAGTGCTCCCCTCCCTGTGTCCATGCGTTCTCATTGTTCAACACCCACCTATGAGTGAGAACATGCGGTGCTTGATTTTCTGTTCTTGTGTCAGTTTGCTGATAATGATGGTTTCCAGGTACATCCATATTCCTACAAAGGACACGAACTCATCGTTTTTGATGGCTGCATAATATTCCATGGTGTATATGTGCCACATTTTCCCAGTCCAGTATATCATCAATGGGCATTTGGGTTGGTTCCAGGTCTTTGTTATTGTAAACAGTGCTGCAATGAACATTCGTGTGCATGTGTCCTTAGAGTAGAACGATTTATCCTTTGGATATATACCCAGTAATGGGATTGCTGGGCTAAATGGAATTTCTATTTCTAGGTCCTTGAGGAATCGCCACACTGTCTTCCACATGATTGGACTAATTTACACTCCCACCAGCAGTGTTAGGCTCAGCTCGGCTGTTTCTCCTGGGCTGGGTTCAGATCCCTCTCTTAATCTTCCTCAGCATCCCATCCCTGCCCTCCATGACATCATCTTTGCATGTTGCCACAGGATTCATTACTCTCTCACCTCCCTTCCCAGCAGAGTGGGAACTCTTTAAGATCAGAAGCCACACCTTTCATTTCTGTATTTTAGTCACTTGGTAGGCATTCAAGAAACATTCTCTTCTCTTGAAAGGGAAAAGGAATTTGGCACAGGTATGAGATAGCCATGTGGGCCCAGGCATCTGACAGTCCAGTATCTGTCAGAAGTTTCAACTGAAATTCTAACAGACCTCTTTCAAAGACATTGACTAGCAGAAATGACATGTCCAAGGTGACATGATTAGAGATATAACCATGACCACAAGCAAGACGTGCTCGTTCCCTCATCTTTAGTGTTTTTAAATTTATTTTGGAGAGGAAAGAGGGCTTGGTGAGTGGGTGATGAATACAGTGCATCATGGAATTACTTTGGCCTTATCTGTATTTCAGTCTCCCTTATAAAAGTTGTATTGAGAATCAGGAAGGACATATATAAAATCTTTAGTCAATGCCTGGCATGAAAAAAAAAAAGAAAGAAAAATTCTCTCCATGAACAACTGAAGCTACTTCTGAATCTGACTTCAGTCTGTAGGTGTATTAGGATTCCCAGTGAAACAGAACCCAGGATATGTGTATAGAAAGAGATCTATTTCAAGGAATTAGCTCACATGACTGTGAGGCACAAGTCCTAAATATGCAGGGTAGGCAGGCAGGCTGGACACCCGGGTAAGAGCTGCAGTTCAAGTCCAAAGTTTGCCTGTTGGCAGAATTCCCTCTTGCATAGAGGAAGTCAGTCTTCATCCTATTTCAGACTTCAAAGAATTGGATAAAGCCCTTTGGATGGGCCATCTGTTTTACTCAAAGTTCACCAATTTGAATGAGAATGTCATCTGAAAACACTCTCACAGAAAGATCCAGAACAATGTTTGAGCAAACACTTGGGCACCCTGACCCAGCCAAGTTGACAGATAAGATTAACTGTCATAGCGGGGAAGACCTTTTTGTGTGTGATCTTCATACATGAACAGCTTACATGGACAATTTCGTTGCTGTTGGGAGCTAAGGCACTCCTTGGTGAAGCTACCGGGAGAGTCAACTAGGTTTACCCAAACCACTAGGCATCTCCCTGTGAGTGGTTGTGGGTACTGCCATTTGTAAATAGCTTTGCCTGCTGTTTCCTTTTTGTGTGTGGACAAGCTGAGGGATTTAGTCTCTGGGTACCCACCTGCAACCTTTCCAAGAACCAAATTTGCTTGCAATTTCAAGTAGAGCCTGTGAGACACTTTGGCTTCACTTTTCCTGTCTCTCCTTCTCTCCTAAGTATACTGTTAAATAATGGATTTGTGAAATGAATAATAGGCTCTGGCGGGAGCGGTTGGTCAGGAAGCGTGTGTGGGCAGCTGGAGTGGTGAGATGAAGCATTAAGCCGGCCGCTGTCTGGTTTTGGCTGGTTTGTTTGGGTTACGTCTCCTTCCTACCCCTGCCCCTGCCTTGTTCCTTTTTTCACTTTTATCTCCTGGCTTTGGGTCCTGCTGGGGCTGGAGAGAAGACACGGGAAAGCCCACCCGAGCAGTCTGCTGCTCCCGGGGTGTCTTCCTTACGATACCCATGACCACAGACAGTGGAGGGGAGAAGACGATGCAGAGGAGCTTAGGATGCAATTTTTTTTTCTTTAAAATTGTGACAGAGAAAAATACATGGGTGTAAATTGATTAACCACCACCCACAGAAAGACATGAACAAAACACTCTGTACCTGAGTCACAGCGGAGACTTCCAAGCCTCTCCAGGGCACACGACCTCATGGTCTTGCCTTCCCAATCCTTATCAAAATTTAGGCATGATAAATGACACTGTGAAGATCTCCAGAAGGACCCTGGGAACATAGGTTTCCTTACGGTATCTGATTTTGTCCTGTGGAGAGACACAGAGTGGGTCTGGCCAGACTCTTCACTGCTCACTCAAAATCTCTTTTCACCTCCTTCTGTAGTGAGAATATACTCTGATTCATTTGGAATAGGAATAACCTTACCTTTCCCAGGCTCTCTTTTGGCTGGGAGAGCTCATGAGCAGCTTTGAGGCTAATGGCACATCGCAGAGGCCCTGGTGTGGAGCTTTTGAGAGTGATCTTTTTAAGGTGAGTCAACTCAACTGGCATGCACCCCCTTGCACCCTTATATTTCCTCCTTTTTCCATTGGGAAAGTGACATGATACCCTCTTAACACTAGAGTGCCTTGTAAATGTACACACACATCTCTAACACACGGGCCTTTGTATGTGTAAGCATACTTTTGCACATCACATAAGCATGTCCATGGTCATATATGTGCACACACAGATGTAAACACACATATATATATATATATGTATATATATGTATACATATATATATATATATACATATATATATATATATATACATATATATATGGTTGGTACATTTTTTTGTTTAAGTGTATACATTTCAACATAAACTTACAGATCTACAGAAGCATACAAGACGTACACATTAAACACACATGCCTGCCTAAATACATATGTGTATGCCCACATCTCTTTCTCTGCTAGATTCAAATGTGTATCTGCTCATGTGCTAACACACAGTTGCATGCATACATTTGAATCTCTTTTGTACACACACAGACTGAAGGAAAGGAGAAGTGCCGGAGGTCCACAGGTAACATAGTGTCATGTATAAAAAATGATTTGGACTTTACCCTCAAGGAACAGTAGTTTACCTATGATCTATGTAAAATGTACTGGCTATTCTAAGTGGTATTTGATGTGGGGTTTGAATCTGAAGGAATTTACAATTTCCAAGGGGAGAAAAAAAAGAGAGAAGACGTGGTCATCTCAGAAACACTGGAACCAATATGAAGAATGTCGCAAAGCTTCAGATGAACATCTCCCTTGAGAGGTGATTGGAGTTTCCTGGGACAGCATCCTATCAGAGGTCAGGGAAAAGGCCATGTTTACCAACCAAGGCTGCCACATAACAGTTGCACAGGGAATTCACTGTGCAAGGGCGCTAGACCAATGTCAAATCTTCTCTCTACCTTTCAGTCCATTCACTTGCCATGGGACTGCACTTCTTAAGAAGAAAAGGCATATTGGGGGCTTCTGATTTGTGTAAAGTTACCCTATGGGCTAAGGGAAGCATAGTCACTAATCTTGTCCAAGGTACCTCACCCAGGCCGTCGTGTAGAAACAGGTGCTTGCAGAAGAAAGCCATTTGGCTCCCAGTAGCTCTTCCTATGTGACTCCTTGGCTTCTGGTCAGCTTTGCCTTTGCACCTTGCATTTATAAGCCTTAGGACGTCTATAGTGCACTGGGTTAAATAAAAGGGATGGAGCAGACAAAGCCCACTGAATTACCTTTAACCAGCACGGAGTAGCACTGAGAAATTGATTAAAATATGCATTCCCCTAATAGAGCGGCTGGTCCCAGTCTGGAAATTAATTAATGCTAATAGTACACAATCAAAACTGCTTTTGGAAATCTTCTTAGAACATTAACTAAAATGTTCATCTTTTTAATGCATTTGCCTGAGCCACAGAGGCTAAAAGCTTCACTTGTTCCATGCAAATGTGAAGGCTAGGAAAAAAAAAAAGAAAGCACATTTAGGTATTTCAGGCTTGATAATGCTGGCTTTTCTGGCTAATGCAAGCCTGCTCTCAGGGCCTGGGCAAATGCTTCTCTTAGCTGCTGAGATGGAGAGAGTGACTTGGGGACTGCAGACAGTCACCTTTGCGTTTTACGCTGTGGACCACAAAAAGGGAAAACTAGCAGAGAAAAGGAGCAAAAACTGAAGAGAGTCAGTTGAGGATCACCCGAATGCCTGGCCCTGGTGTGAGGGTGGAAGGCACAGAGCTTTGGGTGACACAAAGGGTTTCTGTGATTCAACAAAATGGTACATTTCTGTGATTTCCAAATAGAAGGGTTTTTGTAGCACCAGCTCCCTTAGTAACTAACTGTCTGCCTGTATAATGAGTTTTTAACTTGGTTGGTCCTACCCTAGTCACCAGGCATAAGTTCAGGGGGATTTGGATGCTCCAGCCCCTTCATTGAAAATCATGGTGAACCTGGCCATGGCCTTACCCTTCAGTCATTGGTTTACTCAGTTATTATTTGCCTACTGCCTACAACTAGCTGCAAGCAAAGCATGCCTCCAAGGAACTCAGGGTTCGGTGTGGGAGACAGACATGCAGGTAGGCAAAGGGTGGTGCGTGTCACAAAGATGTGCCCAAGTTGGAGTGGAGGTCAGAGGAGGGATGCTAGGCCAGAAGAGGGCAGGGGCTGGTCTGAGAAGACTTTAGAGAAGGGGTTGACCGAGCAAGGGATTATAAGCAGCATCAGGGGCATACGTGAGTGTGTGTCTATGTGTGTGTGCACATGTATGTGCATGCTGAGTATGTTTGAATGTGTGTAGGTATGTGACTATGTGAGTTTACATGTGCATGTGTACAAGAGCGTGTACAGATGTGTCAGAGTATGGGAGTGTGACTGCAAGTATATGTGTGTACCTGTTGAGTGTGTTTGAACATGTGCATGCATGTGAGTGTGTATGTGTGTGTATATATGAATGAGGGTGTGAGAGCACACATCCATGTGTGATTGTACATGGACATATGTGTGCATGTTAAGTGTGTGCTTGAATATATGAGCAGGAGTGTCTGTGTGTGTACATGTGTGTGCATGTTGAGTATGAATGTTGAATCACACCGTGCACGTGAGTGTGATTGTGTGTGTGCACATGTGTGAGGGTGAGAGCATATCCATGTGTGAGAGTGTATGTGCACATCTGTGTGCATGTTGAGTGTGTGTTTGAATATATGAACATGTGTGTCTCTGTGTGTACATGTGTGCGTGTTGAGTGTATGTACATACTTGAGCATGTGTGTGTGTGAGGGTGCATATGGATATGAAAGTGTGGGCCAATGAGTGTACATGAGTGTGCTTGAATGTCTCATGTGTGTCAGTGTGTAAGCATGCATGTCCATGTGTAGGAGTGTGTGCAGAAGCACATATACATGTGTGAATATTTATGTGTGGATGTGATGCTGGGGGCACCCAGGCTGAGGCAGGCATGAGCCCATGGCTGGGTTTAGGGGCAGGAATGGAGAAGAGATTTGCAGCTTACTAACGGGGCATGTCTCCCTTTCATCTCACAGGCTTTCCTTTCCCCTGTGGGGCAAATCTCTCCTCCCTTTGAGCTGGGCCCATGGCCTCCACTTGGAGCTAAGCTCCACCAGCCTCCCACACTGTCCACTGCTGGACAGGGGCTTATGTTATGACCATCTCTTCCTTTATTTGAAAAATAGGAGAGTAGTGGCTGATTGTGGAAGAGCATCTGGCACTTAGTCGGCCCTTTATAAATACCTGTGGAGTGCATGGATGCATCAACCATAGACCCATTGTCTCAAAAGGAAACCAAGTCACAGTAGGCGGTTGGGACTCAACCTTCACAGTGCCAGGGTTGTACTGAGGGCTGGACACTGCCCCTCTGGGCCCTCACCAGGTCCCTCCTACTGCACCTTCTACATTCATCTCCTCTGTAGATTATCACTGAAAAGCCCCTGCCCCTTCTCTGCCCCCATCAGCTCCTCTCCCAAGTGCTGTCTCTGTGCTCAGCTCATGGCATCATGCTATCTCTTAGAAACATGTCCAGGCAGGTTCACTGACTGTTCCTTAAACTAGCCCTGTCTAGCCCTCCAGCCTTCTCATAGCTAACAAATCCTCAACTCTGGCCACTGGATAGAGACTACCCACAGCACGCCCAAAGCCCTCCTTCTACTTGAGTGTTGACTTGAGGCTGTGGGGGACGATTTGAGCCTCAGAACCCAGCCCTGAAGTGTCCCTCTCTCACGGCACAGACCATGCCTCTTTGAAGTCTTGTAGTTTTTTTTCTCTAATGGACTGGGACCCTCCTGAGGGCTGAGGCATCTTTCATTCACATCTGTTTTCTCAGGGCCTGCCCAGACTGGATTTCGACACAGTGTAGACACTCAGTAGCTCAACAGAGGTCTTTGTACGCATGAAAGATTTGTCATGGTGCCTCCCAAAAGAATGATGGAACTTGCATAAACTGACATGATGATTATTGGAATTCTTTATTAAAAAAAACTTCAGATATTTTATTATCCCAAACCCTGCATTTCAAGACATTTTTTATTCCAAACCTGACAAATGGATAGCTTCTCTCAGGTGTTTTTCTTTTAATTATTTGCATTCACTTTCTGTTTCAAAGACATTTTAACATTGGGCAACCAGCTGATGGCTTAAACAGAAGTTATTAATGGAAATATTAAAAAAATTAAAATCAGAACTTTTAATATAAGTTGAATGAAATGCTCAACCATCCGGCCAAACGTTCTGGGAGCGCAGGAGAAGAAGGACTTGAGTGGTATTTATTCAGGGGAGACAGGAAGTGAGATGAGAAGAGGGACTCAAGTCCCCATGCAGAGACGCTTGGGAACCCTGAAACCTTGGGCCACTCTCCTTCTCTTCCTACATCTGAGTTTCTTCACCTAGCCCCTGAAAAGAGGTTGAATGAGGCTTTTAATCTGGATCCAGGAGCTTTCTAGTCCTTCAGAGAGAGAGAGCTGTGAAACCACTAAATTGCATGCCAGATTGAGGTAGATGTGCATTTTCCAAAATACAGTGTTCACAACTTTTGTGAGATTTCCAGAGTCTCAAAGACACTTAGTATCCATTAAACTAGGCAATGTCTAAGCTTTGTTCATTTTTAATTCATTCAGTCACTCAAGCAGTAGATATTTATGGGCACGTAGTAGGTGCCAGGCCTTCTTATAGGCCCTGGAGATACAGTGGTGAACAGGAAGAAGTCTCCACTGCACGTGCTCCCCACTCAGACCATTCTGTGTATGTATGCCTTGATTCATATCTGCACTGGTCTGGAAAGTCAAACACCATTCCTCAGCTATTTGGCTTTGATCAGGTACGTAGGATCCAGGAAGGGCTGGACCACTATGAAAGGCTGTGGGCTGAGCCTCCAGGACCCCACTTCAGGAGGCAGACATGCCTTCAGGGAAAGTGCTTATTAGGGACCAGTCAGCCACAAGGCTGGCCAGGTTCAGCACCTCCGGGGCAGGCAGTGGACACTGCGGGCCCAGCCAGTTGTAGGGTACTGGGATGGATGATGCCAGAAAGCCATTTCCATAGACAGCAGGAGACAGGGCAGTGCAGCCTCTCCCCTCGGTTTTCTGTGGTGACAGATTCCACAAGGGAGTGAGATGTGCAGCCCCATGACAGCTTCCAGGAGAGGAGGAAGGTGGAGATGCAGGATGCAGGGCAGTGGCAGCTCCCAAACAGGTGGCACTTTGATGGGAACTGAATTACCTCAATCCCAGGGATCAGCACACATAGATATGCATATGGCTTTGGAGCCTTGTGTGATCTCCTGTTAGCCCCATTTCAGGATGACCTGGGAAACGCACGTCACATTTACACCCAGGTGGCTCATTTGTGAACATGGAGCCTGGAGAGGCCATTCTAAGATGTCCTGCCTGCTCTTTATGGGGTGTTAGACAGGCATGGCCTGGACATGGGTCGGGAGGGGTCATCTTTTTTCCAAGGGTGCTGAGAACATGCTGTGGCTCAGAAGAGGTCTAAGGAAAGGAGATTTATGTCTGCCTTCCACCATGCTGGGACTGGAAGACCCCATCATGAAGCTGGAATCCAGGGAGATGTGAGGACCTGCCACACAAAACCAGGACTCCCATTAAATGTGAATTTCAGATAAACAAATGGATATATTTTTAGGATAAGTATATCTTCAATATTGCACGGGACATACTTCTCCTGAACAAATTGTTTGATTTGAAATTCAAATTTCTCTGAACATTCTGTATTTTTATCTGCTGAATCTGGCAACCCATCCCGAGTAAGAGCATGGCTCTATATCTAGGAAACTTATTTATTTATTTATTTATTACAAAAACTGATGTCAGGGCCAATTTGGTCCACAAATCATACCTGACTCACCCCTGATCTAAGAGCAGGTGACACAACCCAAACAAAGTTGAGCAGATGAGACCGAACCAGCTGGTAGCACGCCAGCAGCAAGGAGTCCCTTGTTCTCTAGAATGACTCGTAGCACACAGTAGGTTCCTAGCCAGTGGACTTGTTATTAATTCATGCTCAAAGCTTACATAAAAAGATACAAAAAATTGCATGGATGCCCTTAAACGTGAGTCAAGCATGCACACACTGCAAGGAAAGGTATAGCTTGCTGCATAAAGCCCAGGCCCTCAGTCCCACCCTCAGAACATAGATTCAGGGTCCAGCACCTCCTGAGTATGTTTTCATGAGACATGACTTCATCTCTGTAAGCATCTGATTCCTCATTTGCAAATGGAAGCTAGAAATACTTCTTTCATGAGGTTATGCAAGTGATGGGTTGTGTTACTGTTAATAGTGTCATACAGTTCTCACTTTTCCTTCCCATCCCTCCTTCCCAGCCTTCTCCTTGCTGCTCCGCCTCTCCCAGGTAAGCACACGTTGCCCCAGAAAATAGAAAGACTCCTCTTCCCTTTAGCTGGCTCACAATTTAAAGGAACAGAATCCCTCGGTTCCTGCTGCCAGATCGCATTTGCTAAACAATCATTTTGCTAACTGGGATTCAGACAATGTAGGAAGAAACACTTGAAAACAGTTTTAATTGGTGTTGAAAATAAAAAGGGGGAGAAAAAAAGTCAGAACATTATTAAATTTTGCTGCCGTAATGACCATTGTAGAATTGGCTGGTTATTTCCCCATTAGAACATAATGACATCCATTGTTGGCGGCTCTGTACTTGATGATAAGATAATGACAATAATTCATTGTTTGCCGTTTACCTTGAGACGAGGTAACCACAAGTTTAAAGGAAGATGTACAAGAGGTAAATTACATGTTGCTAAATATGAAACAGCACCTCACTTGTCCTGGTTTATAGCAATAAAAACAACAATTTTAGATAGAACATATATTTAGTAGGTTTTCCCCCCAGGAGAGACAGAGACATTGATCATCGCGTAATTACTACAAAGGAAAATCCTTCTAAATTGTTAGGTTTAGATACGGCACAAAACCATCTTCTCGAACTACGCAGAGGAAAAGGAGCTTTTTGAACCTTTTACTTGCTGTTTGAATGAAGCCTTTTCTAATCACAGAGCTGGAAGCCACCCCAAAACTCACCCAGGTTGGGGGTTTTCAAACCTTTAAAAATGCAGCACCTATTTGCAAATAACGGTCGTTTGTGGATGGGCTTTATGTGAAACAGATTTGAGTCTCAAACTCGGTCCTTTTCTACCATCTCCTCTGCGGAGTCCCCAATCATTTGGCTCCTGCCACCTGCTGCCTGCAGAGGCTGCGTCCACATTGCACCTGTCCACAAGGTTACAGGCTTGCCTGCTTGGACTCTTTTCTTCACCGGCAGTCAGATGAATCCTCTAACCCTCAGATCAGGTCCATCACTCCTCTGGAGGACAGTTTGGCAATTTCTTACAAAGCTAGACATGGTCTTACTGAATGACTCAGCTATCGTGCACCTGAGCATGTATCCACATAAACTGCAAACCAATGTCCACACAAAAACCTGCACATGAAGGTTTACCCATCATTGCCAAAAACTTAAAGTAGCTGAGATGTCCCTCAATGAGTGAATGGATTAACAAACTGGGGTTCAGCCATACAGTGGAATATTATTGAGCAATCAAGAAAAATGAGCTATCAGGCCATGAAAAGGCGTGGAAGAAACGTAAACGCACATTACCAAGTAAAAGAAGCTGAAAAGGCTACATGCTGAATGATTCCAACTATCTAACATTCTGGAAAAAGCAAAATTACAGACAATAAAAACATCCGTGGTTGCCAGAGTTTCAGGGGGAAGGAGGAGGGGTGAGCAAGTGGAGCATAGGATTTTTTGGGCAGTGAACCCATTGGATATGATGCTGCCATGGTGGAGACGTGACCCTTATGCACTTGTTAGAACCCACAGGATGTATAACACAAAGAGTGAACCCCAGTATCAACTATGGACTTCAATTAATTCTAATGTGTGAATATTGGTTCATCGATCTTAGCATATGAACCACACTAAGACGTCAATATTACTGGAGACTGTGTGAAGGGAGAGGAGTACTCTCTGCCATACTGTCTGCTCCGTTGCTCTGTAAACCTAAAACTGCTCTAAAAATAAAGTAAGACAAAACCCCAAAACTATAACTGAGCATCTTCTTTGGTTAAAATCCCAAGTCCTTACCACAGTCTCAAGAACCTCCACAGCCCACGTTTGCCATTACCATGGTTATTTCTTCCACTTCATCCCTCTTGCGTCCACACCTCATGCTGGCTTTTCCCTCCGCCCCTAGTCTTGCTCTTGACCTGTTCCAGTCTCTGTCTGAATGCCACTTGGGGCATCCCACCCAGGGGGTAGTACTCTGTCCCTCCTGCTGTCTTTTCTCACTGGCTTTTGTTTTCTTCTTATATACAGTCCTTTAATTTTTCTCTTTATTTTCTGTCTCTTCCATGACAAGTTCACGGATGCTTCCCCAGCACCTGGCAGTGGCTGGCACATAGGAGGTGCTCAGTAAGTATTTGTTGAAAGAATAAAGGTGGAGCTTCTTCCCCTCATCTGTATCTCCTAGGAAGCTTCACACTGCTTGAAAAGTCCTGGAGATGTAGTTAAACCACAGATCTATCTCCAAACCCTTGATCTTATACCATAATGTTGGTTAGGGTGTGGGACCTGTGGGACCCTATCATCTGATGGTGTGTACTATGTGGCTCTCTTCAACCAGGCACCTGTGGGGGAAACTCCACTGGGTTCTCCGGGGCTGCATCTTGCAAATGGTCTTAATACAAGCTTGATTTTTTTTTTCATTCTAGCTTTAAACGCATACACTCACACACAGAGAGAAACGTTAGGTTTGCTGATGAGGTGTGATATGGTTTCGCTGTGTCCCCACCCAAATCTCATCTTGAATTGTAGTTCCCATAATCCCCACATGTCTTGGGAGAAACCCAGTGGGAGGTAATTGAATCATGGGACAATTACGCTCATGATGCTGTTTTCATGACAGTGAGTGAGTTCTCATGAGATATGGTGGTTTTATAAGAGGCTTTTCACTCTTTGCTCAGCCCTTTTCCCTTTTGACATCAAGTTTGTTTCCCCTTCTGCCATTACTGTAAGTTTCCTGAGGCCTCCCCAGCCATGTGGAACTGCGAGTCAATTAAAACTCTTCAGTTTTATGAATTACCTAGTCTCAGGCAGTTCTTTATAGCAGCATGAGAATGGACTAATACAATGTGACAAGGTTCAAAGTCTCACTAAAGCCCGCATGTGGTTGCTGGACGAAGACCTGAAATCAAGATGCAATCTGTGCAGAGGAAGGCCAAGGTTCTGCTGGCACAGGGCTGGCCCTGCCAGTGTCTCCTGTGCTGTCTACTCTAGCAGGAGGTTCTTTCATTGAACATGCTGAGTGGAAAATTCTCTCCGCATCTGGATGACACCTTCTTCCCAGGCCACCTCTTGGGGACATTCTGGTTCTGCTTTCTCCTGGGGACATTCTGGTTCTGCTTTCTCCTTCCCTTTGGCAGAGCCTAGTATTTAAGGGTGTGGTCTTAAGCTGGAGCATCTGAGTTTTCACCCCTGCTCCACAACTTATTAGGAATGTGGCCTTGGGCAAGTTACCCTGCTGTGCCTCCATTTTCTCTTCTGTAAAACGGGGGGAGGGAATAAGAACAGTTCAGATTAAATGATTTTGCACATGTCAAGTGATTAGAAGAGTGCCTGACAAATTTTAGGTACAAATAAGGGCTAGCAATGATGCACATCGGTCGTGTCAGTGGCATTTTGAGACTTCCCATCCCCACTGAATGTCGGCAGTGACTCTTCTCCAGACCTGTACATAGACGTCTCAGCCACTTCTGTCCTGGCTCTCCCTTCAACATTCCACATTGCATTTGGACTGGAGAAACTGAGGTTGGAAGTTGTAATGTGGCTTGGTCAAGGTGATAGAGTAAGTCGGTATCACTCAAGAGATAAAAGCTGAAATTCATAGGATATGCTGTCATTTGCTTTCTTCCTGAAAACGTCACAGGGAAACCACAGGGATGCTGGCCAGCCCCACAGTTGCAGTGGTGCTTCCTCACTGTCCTGAGAGTTGTTGATCTTTTTGAGACTTAAGGTGGGGTGGACATGAAGACCCACCTCTCAGAGCTCCAGGGCATCACTAACCCAGGGCTCCAGCTCTTATGCTCTGAAATCTGTCAATCACCACGTCAGTTCTCAGGCCGCATGTCCCAGAGGATGCTCTCAACCAAAGACTGAACACAGCAGGTCCATTCCTGGGAAAACCAGGACTTCCTAACCTAGCAGCTTTGCTTGAAGACTACTTCAAGATCTCGCTGTATTTCCTTCAACTGCACTACAGACGAAGATGTTTCTGCCTGACCTTCTTTCCTTCCCTTTCTCCTTCACGAGGGTCAGATCTCTGTCACTGCCAGATGGTTCTACCAGTCTCCCTTCACTCCCTCTGCCTACCTGCATCCTAGGCATCTCCTCCAGGAAATCTTCTGCATGTCCATTCCTGTCTGAGCATCTGTATCTCATAAGACTTGGACTGATATCCATGTAACATAGCTTTTCCCAGTAAGATGCATCTGTATGCAGGCAATCAGAATTCAGGGGCTTTCAGACACCTAAACTACATCTGCTACAGGTCTTCATTTAAAAATACAAGTAATTGGCTGGATGCAGTGGCTTGCCCCTGTAATCCCAGCACGTTGGAAGGAAAAGGCAGGAGGATCCCTTGAGGCCAGGCATTTGATACTAGCCTGGCTAACAGAGCAAGATCCTGTCTCTCCAAAAAAAGAAAAAAAATTAAAAATTAGCCAGGTGTGTTGGTGCACACCTGTAATCACAGCTACTCAGGAGGATGAGGTAGGAAGATCGCCTGAACTAGGAGTTGGAGTCTGCAGTGAGCTACGATTTGCACAACAGAGCTCCACCCTGGGTGACACAACAAGACACTGTCTCAAAAAACAGAAAAAAACAAACCAAAGACCCAAAAGCCGAAACTGTAACAATTTAAAGCAATCAAAGCATTAGTCTTAACAGAAGAATTTGTCTATGCCGACTGGCAAGATCAGTTTGCTTATTCATTCAACAAACATTTACTTGACGTCTATTTCTCTGCTCAGTCTAATACCAGCACCAAAACAGCACAGCTACTCCTCTTAGGATGCCCCCAAGCAGGTGGGGGAAACAGACAAAGAAATAATACGCTACAAGTGATTTTGTTGAAGCACATGTGGGCATGAAGAAGAGAGAGGGAAGCCCAAGTTGAGTCTTGAAGCAGGAATAGTTTGATAAGAAAACAAGAGGAGCATGTGTTTCTTTGCATGGGGAATAGCATCTTGTGAGCTCAGGTCGATAGAAGAACATGGCTTGAGGCTGATGCAGTTTGCCACAATAGCTGAAAACACAGGCTCCAGAGCTAGGCTGCCTAGTTCCGGGTCCTGATTCCACTACTTCCTAGTATGTAGACGTGCACGTGTTTCTAACCTCTCATGCTAGAGAGTGCCCTGGAAAAACAGGCGGTAGTCATGCCTCATGGGGCTGCTGGGAAGATTGAAATAGTTCATAAGTACAAAGCTACTTAGATCAGTAAATGGCATGCATTGGCCACTGTGTCAAATGTGTCAGGCCATGAGATTTAAAGGGTGATCTCATTACACTCAGCACTGCGGCCGTTTTCTCTGTAGACAGTGACTCTGCAGTTTCTGGACCTTATGCGCTTACTAAGAGTTGGGCAGGCATCATCTTTGAATTTCATACCCAAAGCACAGGAGGCACCAAAATACTCCAAGTCTGTCTTAGGAAAGGGCATAAACATAGAAATGCAGCCTCCCAGAGGAATCTCAAAACCATCTGGTTCTTCCTCCCACCCAAAGCAGGAAACCCCTTCACAGCATCCCAGAAAGAGGCCCTCCAGCTTCTGCTAACACACTTCCAGAAACGAGGTCCTCACTCCCTCACAAGGCAGATTGTTCGGGGTGCACCCAACTGTTGGAGAGTTTGTCCTGACATCGAGCTGAAGTCTGGCTCCCTGTAACTTCCACCGCTGTTCCTGGTTTTCCATCTGGAATTCCAGAGAACAAATCAAATCAGCTCCCTCACCCCCACAAAAAATTAAATAAAAAAAAAAGATTTGAAACACATTGGCTGTTCTTGAATATTTTCTTCAGGGTAATTGTGTCCAATTCTTCTACCCACTTTCCCCACTTTCTCTCAGCTCTGTGCCCCTTCGGTGCCTCCCTCTCCAGGGCTGGAGCCCCATTTGCAGTTAGATGTTGGGACTTGTCTTGCCTCCGTATTCCAGAGAAAGCCAGTGCCCAAATTTCAAACTGCTGCTGGAGGAGGGGTAGGGTTTCCCTTCTCCTGAAGTTTTATCCTAGGTAGAGGGGATTCCGCAGGTATAGCACTGCTGGCTGGCCTCTCTCTGTTCCCTCATTAGCTCTTACTTTAAGAGTAAACAGTTTGGGAATTTTGGAAGGAATGCCCTGGGTTGCTTGGCTCAGATTTCTTTTTATTCGTTTATTTATTTTTCCATAGAAAGCTACCTGTACCAGAGAATGTGAGTTCTGCTTGTTCCTGGATGAGGTCGGTTTTGTTTTAGGTTCCTCAAGAAAGGGTGACTGCAGTAACCCATTCTGGGAGGTAAGTGCTAGGGAACCCACCCATTTGCAGAGAGAAACAAGGTGTCATTGTGACTGACGGTTTCAAAACCACATGAGGGGAAGGAGTGCTCTTTATAATGTACCCTGTAGGGCCACCAAACCTGCATGTGATTTGTTCAATGGGAACTTTGATATTTTTGCCACTAGGTGGTTTTTGCTATACACACGTTATCAGACTATATATAGTCGTAGATATACAAATTTCAAAACATAGCATCTTTAGATTGCATAAAACATTCTGAAAGAGCTATGTATTTGTCTTCATGTTAACAGTTTCCTTTTAAAACTCACCAGCAGTGGTTTCATGAATGTGTAATCTAGACAAGGCTTGATGAATTGGCCTGAACAGAATCACCCCATAATCCAATTCAGCATGGCTAGATGGCGACCACTTCAGCCTTATCTCAGCGAGACCCGTGACCTTTAAAATAATCACATTGTCCTCTCTGTGCATCTTTAAGTACTTCTCTAATACAGGAGGACAGCCCAGTTCCAGGACTGTGGTGCTCCTTCCTTAAAGAGATCTAAAACCTCCTTTCCATCTCTCTTGTCCAACTGGCTGGAGCAATGCTTTTTTCCAGGTGGTACTTTGTCAGAAAACAGCAAAAATTAAAACGTTGGCATGCTTACCCGAGCTGAATATCTCAGCTTTTATTTTTCATTTTGAAAGGATGAAGTCTGAGTTGTGGTTCATACTGCATAAACGCAAAAGTCCTTTTTATTAACACCTTTTTAGAAATGATAAAGTTTCACCTACCCCAAAATGCCAAACAAAATATATATTTTTAACTTCCATTTTGAAACAAGGTAGGTATAGAATATCTTCATTAGCTGAAAAGTACATTTTTTACCCTGTCGATTTCCATTAAAAAAAAATCTAAGTTTCTTACCTCCTTTCCCCCAACAATTATTTAATCAAATATTTTGACTTCTAGCACCAGGTAGAGGAATACATATTAAAAGAACTATCCATCTACCGAAAGGAAAAATGGCTTGACCTTATCTAAGTGATATGTACACAGAGGCAAACATTGTAATTCAGGAAATTACTTGCTGTGGTTCAGAGAACCAGAGAATTCACTTTCTTTTTTTCTCTTTTTTTGTCTCCTTCTGTATTATTTTTGTTGTTGTTGTTTGAGACAGGATCTTTCTCTGCTGCCCAGGCTGGAGTGCGGTAGTACAATCAGAGTTCACTGCAGCCTCGAACTCCCGGGCTCAAGCAATCCTCCCGCCTTAGCTTCCCGAGTAGCTGAAACCACAGGCATGCGCCACCAAGCCTGGCTAATATTTTTCATTGTTGTGGAGACAGGGTTTCACTATGCTGCCAAGGCTGATCTCCGTCTCCAGGGCCCAAGCAGTTCTCCTGACGTGGCATAGCATCCCAAAGTGCTGGGATTACCGTGCCCGGCCTCTTTGTCTCCTTCTGTTTGGATATCAGGAAGGTTCTCTCGCCACTGACTCACTTGCATCCCACCATCTATGCAGAGGCTTGGACACTGCCTCTCTGGAAACTTCTTAGGAATTCAGAACCTGCCTCCCGCTACTAAAGGAAATTCAGCAACCTCTCAGGACGCTCGAGCTCCCAACTTTGCCTGCCTTTCGCGTCTCTCAGCTGAAACTGAAGTGAGTCATCTGGAAAGCAAGTTGAAATTATTTTACTATTAATAATTATTTTAATACATTCATGCTGCGAAACTTTAAATTCTCTACCAACATGCACATATGGAAGCTTCCCAACACAAGTCCTGACCTGGTCAGCAGGCCCGGAAGGAGACTTTGCAGTGGTATTTTATAGAAGAGGAAGTTGAGTCAAAGTGAGACTGAAATGACCCCCCCCCCAGCAGCTGGTAAATTTCATATTTGAGATTCAATACCAGATTCTCTGACTCTAAGTCCAGCATTTCTCTTTTTATACCACACTCTCCACATTATCTCTGAAATGGGTGTAATTAGACTTATCCCATGGGATAAGAATAAAGAGTAAATGAAATGAGACATGCAAAAAGCCCATTTTACTTGCAGTAATTCCTACAAATATAAGGTATGCTACCATGAATGCTCCAGAAGTTGAAGCCTAGATTTTCTACTTTTAAAGTTGTGTCATCTGCCAAATGCCCCTTCTCCAGTTCAGTTGCCTCATCTATAATTAATTAGTATTTATGCATGCCTGTAGGGTTGATATTTGTTATAAGGTCTGTATCAGAGTCACTGGCATGTAGTAGATGCTCATTAAAAGTCAATTTCATTGTTTATGGGAACTCAGTGATAACAGGGACTAATGTGAGCTTGAATCAAAAGTCTTTATGAATAGTCTTTTCTCATACCTTTGCATTTAAAAAGAAATCTAAAACTTCCAAAAACAAATGCAAAACACCAACAGATGATGATTTTTATAACGTTCTAAAGCAGCAGTCCCCAACCTTTTTGGCTCCAGAAACAGGTTTTGTGGAAGACATTTTTTTCTATGAACCAGGGGAGGTGGGGGATGGTCTAAGGATGATTCAAATTCATTACATTCATTGTGCACTTTATTTCTATTATTATTACATTGTAAATATATAATGAAATAATTGTATAACTCACCATAACACAAAATCACTGGGAGCCTGGAGCTTGTTTTCCTGCAACTAGGTGGTTCCATCTGGGGGTGATAAGAGACAGTGACAGATCATCAGGTGTTAGATTCTCATAACAAGCACACGACCTAGATGCTTCACATGCACAGTTCACAGCAGGGTTTGTGCTCCTGGAATCTCATGCCACTGCTGATCCAACAGGTGGTGGAGCTCGAGTGGGAATGAGAGTGATGGGGACCAACTGCTGTGCTGCTCAGTTCCTAGCAGGCCATGGACCCGCACCAGTAGGTGGCCTGGAGGCTGGGGACCCCTGTTGTGAAGTACCCTGATTCAAATTAGTTAGTCCAGATGGGGTATTTTATTTTAATTAATTAATTAATTAATTTGAGATGGAGTTTTGCTCTTGATGCCCATGCTGGAGTGCATTGGTGCGATCTCAGCTCACTGCAACCTCCACCTGCTGGGTTCAAGGGATTCTTCTGCTGCAGCCTTCCTAATAGCTGGGATTACAAGCATGCGCCACCACACCCAGCTAATTTTATATTTTTAGTAGAAATGAGGTTTCTCCATGTTGGTCAGGCTGGTCTCAAACTCCCAACCTCAGGTGATCCACCCGCCTCAGCCTCCCAAAGTGCTGGATTACAGGCATGAGCCACTGCGCCCGGTCAGATGGAGTATTTTAATGGGATCACTTCTTTTACCCTGAGTGAGTATGAAACACATGAGTATATAACTGGTAACCATTCATTTAACACAACTCCTTCCAGTGGCTACTATGGGGCAGTTTTGGCCTTGGAAGTAGGACATGGAAATGTACAAGACACAGGTCCTGCCTTTAGATGGCAAAGGGTCGTGGGAGAGATGGCAGGGGATGAATCATAGTAATAGGTGTGATAATTAACATCAATCAATAGTACTTATTCACTTAATATTAATTGATGGCAGTATTAATATCTGTGTAGAGGGGGCAGGTGAAGGAGCAAGCAACTGACCAAGAGCTGTAAGGAAAAAAACTCAGTCACTGGCGATGACACTCCTGAGGAATATACTGCAACTCTTCTGGGTAAGTCAGATTATTCCCAGCAGGAGGGGGAGCCCAGGAAAAGGGAAAGGGACATGAAGTTCAAAGAATCCCATTAGGTTGGTGCAAACTCATTGCGGTTTTTGCCATTACTTTCAATGGCAAGAATGGCAATTATGTTTGAACCAACCTAATACAGGCTGCCCACAGTAGTGGTCAGTGTGTGATGGGGAGAGAAATCTACTAGCAGGGCAGTTGCTAGCAGGCAGGTCTGAAGTGGCAGGTGTGCTGTAGTACAAGCACGCGGTACAGCGCAGGTTGTTAATTTTCAGAGAACAGCATTGTTAGCGCCTTCCTCCCTGCAAGCCCCCTGCCCTGCCTGTATCTGCATGTCCTGCCGCTTCTCCAGGGAGCTGGGCGCTTACTTGCTCAGCACAAACTGCCTGTGTCCTCAGACGGGCTCCGTATTACGGGGCCACCAGGCCAAGCCCTGGATGGGGGTGGGGGGTAGTGAGCCGTGAAAGGAGGAGAGGGCCCAGCCTCTCCAAACCTTTTTAAGACGACATGAAAAACCACTCACGTACTTTCAAATAGGTGAAATTTCGCTCTCAGCTTTATTTACCTGAGAATGAATTTCAGTTTGAAGAGGCCTTTATGCCGTTGGAGGCGAAGCACCTGAGATATAAGCAATTTTCAACAAGAGTGCTACACATTTGTCTTTATAACAATTTGTGTGTAACAGCTTTTATGCAAATGACACTAAAGTGGCACCTTTTTTTTCTAAATTGGACATTTTTATGGTTATAATTTTCTTCTGTAATAACAGCAAAAAAAAAAAAAATGGTTGTCCCAGTGGAGTTGAACATCTCATCTTTGAGCACTGTCTTGTGAAGTTGGAATGACAAGTTTCTTTCATTTGCGCCAAGAATGTCAAAAAAGTGTTCTTTGTCTTCCTTGTCTTCGTTTTCAGAGGCGGTTCAACTTTAGGCACCATCGCCCCTCATCAACAACCCTGAGTAATCAGAATGGTCTCATAAAGCCCCCACACAGATCCCAGGCACCCAATATACTGCCTACTCTTTCTCCTTCCAAGCCGAGCAGCATAAATTAACTTGGTTAGATTTCAGTTTCAACACGTTGTTGGGTCTTTTGCATTCATGCCCACTTTTCCCTAAGTCAGACAGGTGACTTTTATAGACAATGGGGTTTAATTGACTCCAATACAATGGAATTTATATACAGTACTCCAGACAACCATCCCAAGATGCTCGTAGAATAATCCACGTTATTGTTGCTTAATCGACCGAAAATTTTTGCAGAAGTAACAGGAGACCTCATGTGTTTCAAACAATGACTTATATATATCTAAAGACTCAGTGAAACAATATTCCATAATTTGTGGCAGTGGAGGCCTTTGGGATGGGCAGAACTAGAAGGCTGCAGCGTGAGCACATGGGAGGAGTGGAGAGAGGTGCTGGGAAGAACTAAAAAGAGCAAAGGCCTGTGCCTCGCCTGACCTTGGAGGAGTTTCTCTCTCTTTCTGCCCTTCTGATTCCTGAATGTATCCCCCCACCCCACCTTTATTCTAAAGTCAATCGTTAAAAGGGATCGTTTTAATATATTCAGAGAAACTTGCTGTAATATTAACCCATGATTTTTTGAATTTGGAGTGAGCAAGAGAAGAAGAAATTCAGAGGCAAGAGACGAAAAACTGTCTATTGAGTGGTGACAGCTCGGTAGGCACCATAAAGGAAAGAGACTCCATCACATCTAGACTTGAACCAGAGAATTTACAACTTACTAGGTATTTAGGTATTTCTTTTTTTTTTTACATTTATTTATTTTACTTTAAGTTCTGGGGTACAAGTGCAGATTGTGCAGGTTTGTTACATAGGTATACACGTGCTATGGTGGTGGCTTGCTGCATCCATCACCTGTCATCTACATTAGGTATTTCTCCTAATGCTATCCCTCCCCAATCCCCCCACCCACTGCTATTCGTCCCCTAGCCCCCCACCTGCCAGGCCCTGGTGTGTGATGTTCCCCTCCTTGTGTCCGTGTGTTCTCACTGTTCAACGCCCATTTACGAGTGAGAATATGTGGTGTTTGCTTTTCTGTACTTGCATCAGTCTGCTGAGAATGATGGTATCCAGATTTATCCATGTCCCTGCGAAGGACATGAACTCATCCTTTTTTATGGCTGCATAGTATTCCATGGTGTATATGTGCCACATTTTCTTTATCCAGTCTATTATTGGTGGGCATTTGGGTTGGTTCCAAGTCTTTGCTATTGTGAATAGTGCTGCAGTAAACATACGTGTGCAAGTGTCTTTATAATAGAATGATTTATAATCCTTTGGGTATATACACAGAAATGGGATTGCTGGGTCACATGGAATTTCTATTTCTAGACCCTTGAGGAGTCGCCACCCTGTCTTCCACAGTGGTTGCACTAATTTACACTCCCACCAGCAGTGTAAAAGTGTTCCTATTTCTCCACATCCTCTCCAGCATCTACTGTCTCCAGATTTTTTAATAATCGCCATTCTAACTGACGTGAGATGGTATCTCAATGTTGTTTTGATTTGCATTTCTCTAATGACCAGCGAATGATGAGCATTTTTTCATGTTTGTTGGCTGCATAAATGTCTTCTTTTGCTAAATATTTCACATGGAGGAAGTAAACCTGCTCTGTCTAAACCTTTGTCTACCCATGTATTAGTCCATTTTTGCTGCTGTAAGAAGATACCTTAGTCGAAGACATTTATTCACAGCAGTCACTTACTGATCACAGTGCTGAAGACCAGGAAGTCCAAGGTCAAGGCACTGGCAGACTGGGTGTCTGGTGGGGACCTGTTTCTCATAGATGGCCTCTTCTATGTAGTAGCCTTTCTAAAAATGTACTAAAAACTAAAGAACATCAACATAAAAAAGAAGTTACATCAACGAATGGATAAAATAGCCAGTTAACATCAAATGGCAGTAACCCTAAATTTAAATCGACTAAATCCCCCAATTAAGAGATACAGCCAAAACCTAATGGTATAATACATCCAGACCTATTTTATATCCAAAGATACACAAAGACTCAAAGCAAAGGGTTGAAGAAAGATTTACCAACCAAATGGAGAGCAAAAATAAAGAAATAAACAAAAAGCAGGAGTTGCAATTCTCGCATTTTATAAAATAGATTTCAAAGCAACAAAGATACAGTGGTAAAAGGATCAATGCAACAATAAGAGCTAACGATCCTAACACCCAGATACATAAGACCCATAAAGAGATTTAGACTCAATGAGACAGA
>CM052655.1:116323314-116334140 GCA_028533165.1 Leontopithecus rosalia
ACCAACCAAATGGAGAGCAAAAATAAAGAAATAAACAAAAAGCAGGAGTTGCAATTCTCGCATTTTATAAAATAGATTTCAAAGCAACAAAGATACAGTGGTAAAAGGATCAATGCAACAATAAGAGCTAACGATCCTAACACCCAGATACATAAGACCCATAAAGAGATTTAGACTCAATGAGACAGAAAATTAATAATAAGGATATCCAGGACTTGAATTCAGATCCGGAACAAGTAAACTTAATAAATATGTATAGCACTCTCCACTTTCAATCCACAAAATATACATTCTCCACTTTCAATACACAAAATATTGATCAGCCATTATTAATAACCATTCTTAGAATTAAGCAACATTCCTGTTCTCTCTCCCTCTTTTTCTTCCTCTTTCTTCCTCTCCTTCTCTCCTTTTTTTTTCTTTAAAAAAAAATACTAAGCTACTCACTAACTTACTAAAAAAAAAATAAATAAACTCCTGAGGGCCAACCATATGCCATATTACATAAAAAAAAGAAAAGAAATTTAAATGAGAATAACCAGAGAACATACTCAGGACCGCTGGGCCAACAGAGGAGGGGTACATAAGTATATAAAAAAATAAATAAATAAACATCACTTCCTTTTTCTCTGAGTTGATGGCTTGGAAGAAGAATAGTGACATTTAAACTCCCTATAAGCTCATTAATAAAAATTATGTTTTTTAAATTTTATATTTTCAGAGAGCAATCTTAGAGACATTATATAGTTACCATCTTCACCCACTGGACAGATGAGCAAACTAAGTATCCAAGTAGGTGGTCCCTAAGTGCTGGTGACACGGACCAGTCTATAGTCCAACCAGCAGATGTCCAGTGGGGAAATTCGACTCCAGGATTTTGTCCCACATATCACAATGTGCTGGCAGCACAGTTTCACCTTGCTCTCTCGAAAGCAGAAATGCTTAGGGGCTACTGTGCATACATCAGCATATATCTATATATCCATACAGAAACCAAATACTGAAGCGTGTCACCATTCTAGGATTGCCACACAAGACATAGCAATTTGCATGGACCCTTTGTGAGCTCTCTTTTGCAGTGGTAGAAACTCATTAAAATCTCATGAAATCCTTCTACATAAAATTCGAAGCAATGCGGAGCTGCCGCCCTAAAAGTTAATGTGTGTGTGTTCGAGGGGAGGGGTTGGGGGGAGGGGATACATGTATTTGAAGCAGCTCATCATTGGGTACAGCTGCCGTAGAACAGGAGAATTCCTTAGCATATTTTAATTACTGTCTGGCTGCCCCTGTAAATAAACGAGCCAGTGGCTGGAGCTTGGAGCAGGCTGGGGACAGAAGCAGAGGCGTGGAGTCCCAGTGGTCCCTCTACTTGCAGCAGGGCTGAACTTGGGCATGATTGTTGCAGTGAGAAGAAAGCCTGCTGGCCTACCTGGGATTAATGAGTACCCAGGGAATGTGGGATGGCTCTAGGCTGGAGCTGGGGTCATTAAATTCCGCTGGTCATTAATCCCCTGGAAATGCCCAGGGCTGAGGTCATTATTCTTGGGAGATAAAAAATTCAGGACCAAACAGCACAAGAGCATGAATATCGTGCATGTTTCAGATTGGTGGTGTGTTTTTCAATTTGTTGGCAGAGTCCAATTCCAGGAAAACAAATCTCTGCCCCGTGTATCCACTGTGCACACATCGATCACTTTAACATTAACTTTGAATCTAACCAGCACTTTTGCTGTGTCCCTACTGTGTGTCACAAACTGTGATAAGCTTGATTTCCTTTATCCCCCCTAGGAGGTAAAGGTCATACTCTTGAGTTTAATTATAGGAAATTGAAAGTCAGAGAGAATAAGTGACTTGGGTAAAGTCATGCAACTGTTCTCCAGTCTCTGGGCTTGGTGCTTTTCTCCCTTATATCAAAGTCTCTTGCCCAGTGGTGCAAATTGTTTAAGCAGTATATCAGACGGCAGACATCTTTTTGTTTTTAAATCCCTTCAGCTAGTTGTCTTCTTCCTACAAGACAGCAAAGAGGCTCAACTTCAACTGCAATTGCTGCAGTGGCCAGGGGCAGTGGCTCACATGCCTGTGATCCCAGCACTTTGGGAGGCCAAGGCGGGTGAATCATTTGCTGTTAGGAGTTTGAGACCAGCCTAGTCAACACAGTGAAACCCTGTCTCTATTAAAAATACAAAAATTATCTCGGTGTGGTGGGGTGTGCCTGTAATCTCAGCAACTTAGGAGGCTGAGGCAGGAGAATCCCTTGAACCCGGGAGGCAGAGGTTGCAGTGAGCTGAGATTGCAACACTGCACTCCATCCTGGGAGACACAGCAAGACTTTGTCTCAAAAAAAAATAAATAAAAATACTGGGGCGCAGTGGTTCATGCCTGTAATTCCAGCACTTTGGGAGGCTGAGGTGGGGGATCACCTGAGGTCGGGGGTTTGAGACCAACATGGAGAAACCCAGTCTCTACTAAAAATACAAAAATTAGCTTGGTGTGATGGGATGTGCCTGTAACTTCAGCTACTTGGGAGGCTGAAGCAGGAGAATCACCTGAACCTGGGAGACGGCGGTTGCAATAAGCCAAGATTGAGCCATTGCACTTCAGCCTGGGCAACATGATCAAAACTCTGTCTCAAAAAAATAATTGCTACAGTGTCTGATGCTGCTGTAGGAACAGCCTGTGGGGTATGTGCCGTCTTCTTGCATAGTGGATTAAACTTTTAAAAAGTGTTCTATATTGTTCTGAGCTAACTAGTATATTGGGCTGTACGATTACAATGACTAAAACCATCTTGGGCCAACAGCAAATGGACTCTGCTGACAATTTTACTTCTTTGTGCCTCAGTTTCATTATCTGAAAAATGTGGCCAATAATGGCGCCACCTTATGAGATTGTTGTGAGGTTAGATGAGCTAGCGTTTGTGAAGTGCTGAGAACAGTGTCCAATGCAGAGTAGGATGCACAGATGTATGTGTTAAAGAAAGGAAAGTAAAATGGAGTAAAACAATATGAAGTAAAAAAAGACACAATCAAATAGTGATACGAAATAAAATCATAAAATAAAATGCATTTAAGGCTGGAAATAGGCACTTCTATAAGGAGGAGTGTATGTTCTTCCAACTACTTTAGTGTGTTTGAATGCATTCACTATTTTTAGATATTTATTGGTCTTTAATACAGCTTTGAAATGGCTTCCAACTTCAACAGTTTTATTGACACTCGCTTGCTGCCTACCGTTAGTGCATATGCAGACACCAGCAGAGCGGGTCTTGTTTGCACTAAGTCTTTGAGACATTTCGCAGGAAACTTGTGTGTTCTTTTATGGGCAAAGGGAAAAGAGCACCAAGACTTTGAATCCCGACTATGTTCTTAGAACTTTATATGAAAACAAGTCTGCAAGTGAGGCTGTTTCCTCCTTATTCTGTAAGGCTTCGAGGTCTTTGAGGGTTAATAAAAACAAGCTCCAGTCACCCAGCTAGAAGGGATAGACTGGGATTTGAACCCAGTAAGGCAACTTCAGAAGCTTTGGCTCCTCTCACACCAACAGGCAAACATTTGTGTAACTGTTTAATGCATCAGCTGTATCATCACTGTTATTTCTAGTAATATACTTCTTACATTTATTTATGGGAAAGCATTTTTTAATAACAGTGGCAAGCAAAAGAACAAGAATTAAAAACTGAGCTACAGTCTCTTCTAAAAAACAAATTGCCTCCTTTGGTCTGAGCTCCTTCCCAGAGTCTTCATATATGCATGCAGAACTCACACACAGTCGTAATCATAGCGAAGACCCAGGTTTAGTTCAGCCTTTTCTACTTAATATTAAATCAAAGTGGGTAATCTGAAGGACTTCATACATTCTGAAGCCTTTGCTCTAATGTGTTTGTTAAAAAGAAAATCAAAACCCCTAGTTATGTTGTTTGTATGGTTGTAACTGAACGCTGTTCAGCTTCCAATAGTTACCAACTAGAGCAGGATACATCATTTTAAAAACTGGTGCGGTGGCTCAAGCCTGTAATCCCAGCACTTTGGGAGGCTGAGGTGGGTGGATCACGAGGTCAAGAGATCGAGACCATCCTGGTCAACATGGTGAAACCCCGTCTCTACTCAAAATACAAAAAAAAAAAAATTAGCTGGGCATGGTGGCACGTGCCTGTAATCCCAGCTACTCAGGAGGCTGAGGCAGGAGAATTGCCTGAACCCAGGAGGCAGAGGTTGCAGTGAGCCGAGATCGCGCCATTGCACTCTAGCCTGGGTAACAAGAGTGAAACTCCGTCTCAAAAAAGAAAAAAAAAAATAAATAAATAAATAAAATAAAAATAAAAACTGCATCGGAAGAAGGAGTAAGTCTTCCAGGAGCAATGAGAAGCCTTTCCATGATAGTAGGGCACTGCATGTATCTGTTACGGAACCACAGACTTCCAAACACTTCAGAGGTGTTTTGCTTTGTTTTTTCAACAAACTCAACGATCAATGACTGAAGCATTTACAGTATTTGGAAAATTCATTTTTTTTCACTGTGTGAACTAAATTTTTGTAGCCCCCAAAAGTCTCACCATAAAGCTTACTGACATGGGATATTTAACATTGCTATCTTTGTCTCAAATGCAAAGTGACATAATTCATTCATCCAATCTGTGCATATTGGCCACCTCTTTTCAAGGCACCAGGTTAGGACACTGATTTGCAAACTACAACATTCATGTGAGTTTCCAGGGATAAGAAGAAGATACAGATTCTGATTTGGGAGGGTTGGGGATTACGATATGTAACATTCTTACCAAACCCGAGGGTCCAGGCAGATATTGCTGGTTAGTGGACCATGCCCATGCAGTGCTAGAGGATGCTGATGGCAATGAGCCCACCGTTCCAGCTTGGGAGGCAGAGAAGGAGCACGTAGGCAAAGGCCAAAGGAGGCTACTTCAAAAAACGGCAAATGCTGTGAGAAAATAGAGAGAACCTGACTATGGGGATGCTGGGCCTGTAGAATGCTCAGGGAGGGCCTCCGTCTTGGAAGAGGTGACGGTCAGGCTGAGAGCTGTTAAATGAGAAGGACAGGAGGAACTCAGGAAGATGAGCATTCCAAAGACTCCAAGGTAGAAATGGAGTTGTGTTTAAGGAACAAGGAAAGTCAGTGTGGAGAGAGTAAGTGAGGAAGAGAAGAGTGTGAAATCAGATCAGAGACACAGGGAGGAATAGGATGTGTCAGGCCCTCTAGACCACAGTGAAGAGTTTGGATTTTAGTCCATCCACACTGGAAAATCAGGCCATGGCTTTAGTAGGGCGATGATGTACTTGGCGGGGTTTTTTTTTTTTTTTTCAGGGAGCTCTTTAGATAGTGTATGGAAGGCAAGCTCTAAAGAGCTAAGATGGGAAGCTATACACGAAGTGGATGAGTGATGCCAGGGCCTAGAAGACAGATGATGGGGGTTTGGACGGGGTTCGTAGCTGCAGAGATGAGGACCCACAGGTAGATGATATACCCTGGAGGCTCGTCATTCTTCTATAAACTGACTGACTTGGGTGCTGACGATGTGTCAGCCTTGTGTCAGTGCTGTCTGCTGATATCCACCTAGTTCTGGGGAGACCCACTATACCCACAGAGGGAGACAAGCGAGAGACCCAGCATTAGAACTCCAGGACTGGGTGCTCCCGACGCACAATGCCACAGTGAGAGCAGGTTATGATGTCTGTCCTGTGTTGGACACTGTGCAATCCATTTCCCTTGATGTATTTGCTATTATCTCACTTAACAAATGAGTAAAAACTGGGGGTCGGGTAGGTTAAGTACTTTGTCCAAGGCTCGTGAGAGGGCGACCTGGGGCCGGTGTTGCTGCCTGTGGCTGTCTGACTCCAAAGCCTTTCCTGTTTCTTGGAACCCCACGCATCATTCCCGGAAAGCCTCATTTTTCTAGAGTCCCACAGAAAGACCCTTACACTTAGTTACCACCAAATGTGGGTCTCTGCCCAAGGTCGCTGTCCATCTGTTACGAGCCATGTGCATGAAACTCTGCTTTCAAACTTTGTTTGGCAGAGCCTGTCAGCTAGACAAAAATTGTGTGACCTAGCTTGTAGGAGCTTTTGCCATGAAGGTATCATTTACTGGTGAGTGTATTTTACTGCACTGTTATAGATCTCTTCACTCAAGCAGCTGTCTAATATGTTGAATAGTCTTTCATCTTGTCAAACACTTCCATGCGCCTTTCTACAGCCTTCTCAGCCAACATGTACACACCTAATCAATCTAACGCCACTGTCTCCAGACTTTCAAACCCAAAAGCACTGCCCCAACCACTTTCTTAAAGAGACAATCCCTTTTCATTGAACTCTCTTTATAGCTCTCACAGAAGGGCTTCTTATTAGTGGATGCTTTCAGAGTGGCATAAAGAAAGAAGGAACTGAGATTTTTCCTATTGGCACATGATATTGACACATATTTATGGGGTACGTGTGACATTTTGTGCATGGATAGGATGTGTAATGATCCAATCAGGGTATTTAGGGTATCCATCACTTTGAGCACTTACCTTTTATGTGCATGGGGAACATTTTAAGTCCTGTCTTCTAGCTATTTTGAAATATACAGTACATTCTTGTTTACCACAGGTACCCTACTCTGTTATTGAATATTAGAACATATTTCTTCTATCTAACTGTATGTTTGTACCCATTAACCAACCTCTTCATCTCCCCCTCTACCCCACCCATGTACCCTTCCCAGGCTCCGGTATCTATCATTTGACTTGCCTGCATTTCTACTAGATCAGTTACGGAATCTCTTGCTACAACAGGAAGACACATGGGTTGTTTCTTCTGCCGTCTTGCGGGCCTCCATGTATACATGTTGATAAAGAGGGTTTTATCAGCGTAGTCGCATGCATTCATTATTTCCCACACGAAGCCTAAGGTCTGCAGAAGTGGCACACGATGTCTTCCGTCTTCTAACATCAGAAACCACCTCCCCTCTCAGTCTCATCTAGCGCCTTCCATCTCTCCCATCACCTCGCCCTGTGCACTCCTGCGATAGTAGTGGGCATTATTGTGTTCCTTCCTGCTTTGGCTGTCTTACCACGGCCTATAACACCTGCCTCCCCAATCTCTCTGATGAGCTCCCTGATCAACCTCCAAATTCTGTAGAGACATTATCCTTCCCAGAAAGACCTTTTTTGCAGTTTCCAGAGGGCACAGCTCTGTCCTCAACACCCCTGGGGGTCTTGCCTGCTTTTCCATTATACATATTTATAAAATGATGCTATATATGTTATCTGTCCCTGAAAGGCAGATTGCAAGAACAGCTCCCATCCTCACCCCTGCCTGTGCCCACACCCTTTGCTATGTAACTTTGAAACACCTTCCCGCTCTAACTTACGCTGGGCAAGGTCACCCTTGACCAATAAGATGTTGGCAGATGTGATGCAAACAGAAGTTTGCAAAGCGCTGGTGCTATTAGGCTTGCCCTGTCTCTTGAGTCTCTGCCCTTGCCATGAGAACACACCTGGTCTAGCCTCCTGAAAAATGAGACCAGAGCCCACTTGTCTCATTTCCCCCACCGCCAACAACTTTTCTGAACGTTCAGACACATAAGCAAGGCCAGGTGAGATGAGCAGAGCAAACAAGCCAGCCCTTCTGCCAAGGTTCAGGAACTATAATTTCTTCTTGTTTTATATTACTGAGGTATTATTGTTTATTAAACAGCATTATTATGGCTATAGGTGACTGATGCACTCCCATGTAAACATACATTATCCTAAATAGCAGACATCGAGTTTAAGTTATATTTGTGTCCTCAGGTCCCAACACTTAGTAGGAATTCAATACATTCTTGTTGAATTGAAAGCAAAATGATTTTCAAATTCTGTATACATGACAGCAGCTCTAAATCACTAATACTTAATCTAGAGCTTTTGTTATGCAGCGAGAAACTTAACATCATTTTTCTTTTTGGACTCCAAGTACAGAATTTCCATGAATAGATTGAGCCTTTGTTTGTGCCAGGATAGAGGGGAACCCCACTTTAGAACAATCTTGCCAATCTCCTTGTGGGCAGAACTCTCCTGTAAAAACCACGTCTGTGTACAAATTGTTCATTAAAACCTCTTATTTTCAGTGTAAATACATTACTCATATCACTTAGGGGAATTGTGTGCAGCGAACTATGTGGAAGGCAGAGATCACTCATGAGTTAATAGTCACCCCTAAACCAGTTAATCGAAATAGATTGTGAAGAAGTCAGTAGATAAAAATGATGGCTATTAAAAAAAATCAAAACAAAGCAAACACACACACACACACACACAAACACAAACACACACACGCACACACAAACACTCTCTAGCCCTGCGATTTAGTGATAGACTGTGGATTTCTCAATTGAACTTTTGTGTCTCAGTATGATATTTTCTGTTTAAATTTCAGATTTGCTGCAAATACATCCACACAAAGAAGGCACCGAACACATAGGTAGATGTGTGCTCTGTTTTAGTCTTTCTCCTTAAAAAATTTATGTATGTAAATATAGAGAGAGACACACACACATACACACATATACACACATATGTATTTGAATTAGTTGGGATGGAAGGAGGTAAGTCACTTCAACCTTTAAGCCCCTTTGACATTCACAAGGTGCTAAAAGTCAGCTGGGGTCTCAGCTCTGACGAATTTGCATCTCTTTGAATATGACGCTTGAAAAACCCCAGCGATAGATTAAATTTTGCCAAGGAGAAAATGAGAGAGAGGCTTCCATCTCTCAGGTCTGCTGGGAGGATCTTTATGGTTGATTTACTTTTTTTAAATAAATGTTTCTTTATGTGTTTCCCTCAGTTCCTGCCCAGGCTGCCTCTATCATACAAGCTGTAACTTCTGCCAGTCCTATCAGCCAGCAAACAGTAAGTCAACCTGCTTCCGAATACAAGGTGAAGGGATATTTCAATCTAAGCTGCATATACCTTCTGTGTTTTCTGATTAAAATTTGCAAGCAAACCTTGGAATAAACTCTACCTGACATGACTTCTCAAATAATTTATGCTCTTTGCAAACCTCGAATGTAGGAATTGATTTTGGTGCCTGTCACTATATTTCAGATGATCAAAAATGGATCAGGGCTTTTAAGTGAATTTAATGACCAAAGATGATTCTTTGAAAAAAAAAATCACTGAGGGGAGAAGACAAAATTCTATATCTAAAGCTACAGGAAAGTGTTATTTTTCCTTTTAAAAGTGGCCCACATTAATCATCAAAAATTTGAAAAATGCAGAAATAAAAAGAAGAAAAATTAGTCTTAAATCAGGGAGATCCATTGTCATGCTTACGTTAACACATAAGCATATTTTCTTCCAGTCTTATCTGAGTCTTTGGTTTTTTTTTGATATAGGTAAGCATAGAAAGGAAATACAATTCTGTTTCCTGATCTTTTTATCACTTGCAATAATAACAATGATGATACTTAATGAGAATGAAGACAGTAACATCTGAGCACGATTGACCAGGAAATTTTTAAGCTCTGTGCACAAATTGTCTTGCTTCATCGTCAGAACAACCCTACAGGATGGGTTTTTATTATTTTCTCTATTTTTAGCTGTTAAGCAATTTTCTCAAGGTCAAATAAACAGAATGTTGTAAAACAGTGACTCAGACCTAGGAATCTTATTCCTAAAAGCTGCGCCCTAAATCACTATGCCACACTATAACATATGCTTTTTAAACATTATCATAAAGTCATTATACACACACACACACACAAACACACACATACACTATGTACTATATATAGTATATATAAAAATCACGTGTAATTTTTAGTGGTTGAATAGTACACTGGGAGACTCCATTTACCATATATCTACATTTCACTCTATGCAAATATGCCTTGGGGAGGTGTGTAAGGTGGAAACCCTGTACTATAATGTTGTATAAATGACCCATTATCTTTGAAAGCCATTTCTTTATTTCTGGACATCAAGTGGTCTTGTTTATTTGTTCCTCTAATCACGCTTTGGGCAGAGTTAAAAGAGCACTAAATATCTTATCAGGTAGACCTGGGTTTAGAACCCAACTCTGCACCTTACCCCTGGTGTTTTCTTAGAGAAGTATTTTAATCTCTCTGTATCTCAGGCAAAATAGGGTACTGCAAAAATTAAATAAGTTATCATGGGTGTTAACTGTTGAGCACAGTTGCTGACACATGGGGAGTGGTGAATATCTAGTAATTCTTTTCATGATTAATCATTATTTATAACAGCTCGAATGTTTTGAGCAATATTGTCAACTATGCGACTATAAATTATCTGATTCAATCTTCACATCAACACAATAAAATAAGCATTATTCATTGTCCTCAGTAGTTGGAACAGTGAGAATCCCACAGGTTCAGTGATTTTCCCAGATGAGGCCTGCCTCGGTATTAAGGACTCTGATTTCAGAGGCCACAGTCTGAGGCTCTTTGCCTCAGACTCAGAATTGCCTCAGGACCTCAGAATTGAGGTCCTGTTGCAAGTGCCTTAATGACTGCCAAGGAGTTTAAGGGTAAAAGGGAGAACCAAAGAAACTTTATTTATTTTTATTTTATTTTATTTTATTTTTTTTAAATTTTCATTGCATTTTAGGTTTTGGGGTACATGTGCAGAACATGGAAGATAGTTGCATAGGTACACACGTGGCAGTGTGTTTTGCTGCCTTCTGCCCCCTCACCCATATTTGGCATTTCTCCCCATGCCATCCCTCCCCCGCTCCCCCCCCACTGTCCCTCCCCTATTTCCCCCAATAGACCTCAGTGTGTGGTGCTCCCTTCCCTGTGTCCATGTGTTCTCATTGTTCATCACCCGCCTATGA
>CM052655.1:116334240-116351841 GCA_028533165.1 Leontopithecus rosalia
CTGCTGCATAATATTCCATGGTGTATATGTGCCACATTTTCCCAGTCCAGTCTATCATCGATGGGCATTTGGGTTGTTAATTAGGGGAATGGGTAGGGTTGCTTGTCCAGGAGCTGTCTGCTGAAGCTTATGACTTGAAGAAAGATTAAGAATAGGAACTAATCACAGGGCTGTTAATGGAATTCAGGTAAGAGATGAAGTAAATATGAGAGAATGACAATGGAGTTGGAAAGAAGTGAAGGGACTTCAGTTCCAAGGACTAAACTGGAGACAGAACTTGCAGGATTTAATGCCACGAGGAAGACAGGGAAGAAGGGACGATAACGTCCAGATCTTTGTTTATGGAACAGTAGGTAACACCGATAGATTCATCAGGCAGAAAAATGAATGGTTAAAGGAAAATGGCCAGTTTAGTTTTAGATAAATTAACATTAGGTTCTTAACAGACACCCAGATGGAACTGACCAGGAAGCAGTTAAATGGAGATGCGTGAAGCTCAAAAACAGAAAGCACATTGGTGATCTGGATTCGTGTGTTTCCGCTGGCAGAGGCTGGGGATGTGGAACTGTGGAGTGTGTAGGGAGAATGTGAAAAGAAGGGAACTGAATAGAACACCAGGAAAAAAGTCAGTTAAAGGATGGGCAGAGGCTGCACTGCACTTTAGTCAGGATGGGTTAGGCTGTGCTGGGGTAACAAAGTACAATGTCTGGATTGGCACAACAGAAGCTTATTTCTTCCTTGTGCAAAATTTGATGAGGGTTGGTGGGGGCTCTTCTCTATTTAGCGACCCAGGGAACCAGTCTCTCTCCATCTTGGAATACAATCCTCTGTTTTTTTTTTTTTTTGAGAGGGAGTCTTGCTCTGTCACTAGGCAGGAGTGCAGTGGTGCAATCTCGGCTCACTACAACCTGCACCTCTTGGGTTCTAGCAATTCTTCTGCCTCAGCCTCCCAAGTAGTTGGAACCATAGGTGCATGCCACCACTCCTGGCTAATTTTTGTATTTTTAGTAGAGACAGGCTCTCACCATGTAGGCCAGGATGGTCTCCATCTCTTGACCTCATGATCCACCCACCTCGGCCTCCCAAAGTGCTGGATTACAGGCCTGAGCCACTGCACCCGGCCAGGATGCAATCCTCTTAATAATTGGCTTCCAAAGCCCCAGGAGAGGAAAAGAATATATACAGACTCTTAACTACTTTATTTCGAGGAGATACATATCACTTGTGCTGACGTTCCACTAGCTGGGGTCAGGGCAGGCCATGGCCTGACCATAAAGGAGGCTGGAAAGGATTGCAGGCACAGAAAGAAGACAGGACATGGTAGCTGAGCACATAGCATCATCGCCACCTCCAAGTCAGGTGGGTTCCCAAACTCAGTGTGAATTGTAAGCCTCTATTCAGGCACAGTAAGTAAGTGTTGATGTCATAGCTCAGGTTGGGATGCCTTGAGGTGTGACAGGTGCTGTGCATTTGTGCTCTATGGGAAGAGATGACCAAGAAACCAGAGACAGAACAGAAGCTACTCAGACTGTCCTCGCTCTAGAGGCTTTGCACATAGGTCCAACATAGTCTACAGGAGTGGTGGAAATTTCTTCCAAGGCAGGTCGTCAGTAGAGCCCAGCAGTCTAGGCCACAGTTAAGCTGAAAATAAGATTTTAATTCTGACTGGTTCATCCTGATATAGCTAATCCCTAGAGCAAGCCAAATTGTCCCAGGGTCACTAAGGAATCAGAGAGCAGGGTGTGGAGATGAAGCCTGGAGCTCATTTGTCCTCCAGAAAGGCAGAATCTTACTTCAGTAAGTATCCAGTGGTAATTCCAATCATATCAGACATGGGGGCTTGTGCCGTGAAAGGTTTGAACATCACTCACAGGGGCCCAAGGGGTGATATGTGTTCTGCTTTCATCAGGACTGGATTGAGTTTTGAGCAGGGCCTGGGAAAGTTTCCACGTTCTTGATCCTCCTGCATCTCAGCTTTGGCTCTGGCTGGTCTCTGTTGCTGATGATTTATGCCCTAATTCTTTAGGTACTTATTCCTCATCCTCTCTGGGTGCTGATTTTATGATTCTGGAGTGGGGAGGAAGCGGTGATGTCGGTGATCTGTGAGGTCCCCAACCCTTTTAAATCTCCTAATCTGTGATTAACTGAAATATTGTAGAATGCAGCACACATTAATGTATGCTGTTAAGCAAGCTGTTATTTTTATTAATCATAGACAGCTCTTCCCAACACTCCCAGTTAATGGGCACTGACTGCAGGTTTAGAAATTCATTTACAAGGGGCACTTGGAAGGGGGACGCTGTATCAAAATAAAACTTCTCATGAAGTTTAATTGCAATTCACGGCCGAGTGAGGCAGAACCGTTACCAAGTAAGAGCAATTCTCTAATGCATGCCGAGTTTTAAAATAAAAGTTAATACTGCTCATAACCATGGCCAACAATACTAGGAACACACAATTGCTTGAAGCATTTGGAGGTAAAGAATTCCTTCTCCTTGCTCCAGCAGAGAAGCACATCATCAAAGCCTTTGCAGGTTGTTTCTCCTTCCTGCGGAAAGGGTGGGTGTGGCTAAGTTCATCTCCAGTATCTGGGAGGCTTGGTGCCAGAAGCCCCCACTTTGCCCTTCTCACGTAGGCTGCAAGGGTAACATGATTTGTGATAAACAAATACTCTTAATTACCTTTTACCTGCATTTCTCTTCTCGTCACTCCCATTCACCCAATTCCAGGCCACTCTGGTTTTAGGAAACCCATGTTGCACCCTGGACCTCACTCTCTTGCGCTGTGTGTTAGTCAGTTATGGCTCAGCAAATTCTACTGGGGGAAGCTGGAAGCAGAGGCTTCTACCAGAGGCTTGTATAGAAGAGGAAAGTCCTTAAAAGAAAGAGAGAAGAACAAAAGAAATATTCTTAAAGAAAGAGAGAAGAACGAAAGGAAATAAGGGCAACCAGAACTGGCAACCTAAGGAGGTGCATGGTGAGCAGGAATGGGCACAGCACTTCTGAGCTTGCAAGGTCCTTGCCACCCTCCACCCCCAACCAGCTCTCGCCCACTCCATGTGACCTGCAGGGCTGAGATGAGGAAGGAAGACACAATACTGCGGGAGTTATATGACTTGCTCTAAGCCTCCCATCTACTACTTGAAAGGTCTGAGCTTGCAATGCAGGGTCTTCCCTACACAGGCAGCCCATCCCCATTGCACTCATGTTCCCACCATTCCTCTCTCCACTCCCCTGCTCTGAGGCTTCCTCCCTCAGTGGCTTCTGCGTCACCTGCCTTGGCTACTACTGGATGGCATTGCTCACATTCCCTCTGCTCTCTTCTTCCTCTGCTCTCTTCCTAGTAATGCTACTTACAGTCTGTTTCTATTTGCTGGGAACTCTGAGGGGTATAACAATTTTTAATCCTCAGAGCAACTTTACAAAGAGCACTCTGAAGTGCAGAAGTATAATGCATCTGGCTAGTAAGTAAGTGATCAAACCAGAATCTGGTCTGAATCCTGAGAGCATTCTCTTACTTGTAAGCTACATACTTTCAAGTACTGAAAGAGAGATGGCTTTGTTTTGTGACTTTATAAAGCAAGGACCCATCCCAGGTACTATTTGTCTGGAGATGCAGGATTTGGACCAGATAGGGGAGAGGAAAGAGCAAGCAAGTTCCTGTGGTAAGAACACATCACAGGTACACAAGTCACAGCACACGTGTGGAGCAGGGCAGGTGTGAAGCACAGGGGGACATGAGAGGAAAGCCAGGCTCTGGAGGCGAGGGGCCCTGGGGATCCCATGGAGAAGGAATGCAGAGATGTACAACACCATGGAATCTGGAGGGTCCAAAAAGGTGCTCAGTGAAGAGCTGTAGACTAGAAGGAAGGGAGGGAAAAAGGAGGAAAAAGAAGGAAAAAGGAAAGGAAGGAAAGAGGGAGGAAAGAAGGAAGAAAGGAAAAAGGGTGGAAGAAAGAAGGAAGGAAAAGAGGGAAGGGAGAAAAGGATTGAAAAAGGAAAGAAAACAAAAGGTGGTATTCTTGTGCCTCACATTTATACTCAGGTGAGAGTAGAACTTTTCAGAGACATGAAGCTCATCATTGACTATAAATCTGATTTCCTAGAAAAGCTATAGGGGCCTTTTTGCTTTTTTGAGAAAAGTGACACAAGATTCCACCATAAAAAGGGTAGGGTAGCATGTGCCTGCAGTCATTTAAGTCATTTATCTCATTCTTAGTTCCATGTCCCCTGCGTTTGCTGGAGAGGCAGAAGGCGGCAACAGAGACAGCATGGAGGAGTGGGGTCATCATCAGGAGAAAGCCATCTGGGCCCTCTCTTCTGATCTCTACCATCTGTGCATCCTTCCCTGAGCAAGACCTGACACAGGACCTCTTAGAGATTCAAGCACATCATCTATATAAGAGGTCAATACGATTTGGATGTTTATCTGCTTCAGATCTCATCTTTAAATGTGATCCTCAGTGTTGGAGGTAGGGCCTGGCAGAAGGTGTTTGGATTGTGGGGACAGATCCTACATGTATGGCTTGGTTTCATTCTTGCAGTAATGAGTGAAGTCTTGCTCTATCAGTTCACGACAGATCAGTTTGCGTGAAACAGTGTGGTACCTCTCCCACCTCTCCTGCATCCTCTCTCACCATGTGACAAGCCAGCTTCCCTTTACCTTCCACCATGATTGTAAGCTTCCTGAGGCCTCACCAGAAGTTGAGCAGATGCTGATGCTATGCTTGTACAGCCCACAAAGTGTGAGCCAAATAAACCTCTATTCTTTATAAATTACCCAGTCCCAGACATTTCTTCATGACAATACAAAATAGATTAATACAAAGGGACCTCAATGCCCTTTGTGATGAAGGGCAGAACCCTGAAGTAGACTATTCCTGAGAACCAGGAGGAAAAGCATTCTCTCTCTCCACAGTTTCCAGGGCCTTTCTATAGGCATTTCTGTGCTGCTTGTTAGAACAGGTCTGGGGTTTTGGCTGGTGAGGGATCATTGTACCCATGGTGGGGATGTCATCAGTGTGTGTCACTGAGACTCAACAGGTGAAGTGAGTTTCCCAAAGAGCACACTCAGAAGAACAGAGCCCTGGCCGAGACTCACATCTTCTGCTTTCTTTACATGATGTTGCCTCTGCAAAACTCACTCCTGTGAAGGCAATTCCAATCCCTCCCCACCCTGGGTTTTATTATCTAAGACATCCTCTATGTAAATGGGTCATTCTGAACATCTCTTTTGGCCTGTTCCTTTACTTTCAAACTATGCCTACAAGTTCCAAGTGGTGCCGATTCTGAAGGAGAGAAATTTACTCGTTATATTTAGAATTTCGAATGAACATTTCACATAGAAACCTGGCTGAAAACAAATATTTCTCTTACCCATAATGCAAAACAAAGCTTGGGTTTAAAAATAAACACAGCACTGAAATGACAATTATATTGACAAGAAAGCCATAAACAAGCCCAGATCCTGATCAGAAGCCTCTCGCATGGCATGCTTACCTTTAACATGCTGGCATTATACTTTGTCTCCCTATTTAATTAAAACTGTGTACCTAACAAGGGCCATATTGTTAAAGGAGTTTGTTCTTTCAGTTGGCTTTCCATGCAGCCATCAAAACAGCCACGTTTCAAGTTGTATTCCCTGCCAGCTTTGTTAGATTTCGTATTTGTGCTTTCAGAGGTTTTTTTTATTTCCTTTTTCAACTTTTATGTGGGAACGAATACTTAACCCAGGTCCACCTTCTGAAATCTCATTCTCACTAGACATTCACCACGTGGGTAGATTTTTGCGTAGCACCTATTTTAGGGCCTCTGCTGTTTCTATTCTGACTGCTCTTGAATTTTTCAACTGTTACTCAGCTTTGCCTTAGATCCCCCTCGCCTGTTAAATTAATCAAATACTTCTCACCATGGCACTCAAGGCCTTTCTTGACAAGACTCTGGCCTGTATCTTTCACAAAAAGCATCTCACACACAGTCTATTAGCAAACATTTAGTCATTTATCCCACAAGTACATACCAAGTAGCTATTGTATTACAGATGCTGTTTCATTTGTTTCTACCACGTGCACCATGCGGAGAGGGATGCATTCCTTCTTTCTCAAGACGTTTGCCATGTCCTGGAAGAATAAAGGAAAAGCCAAGAAAATTGTGCTGCTAAACAGACCTGCAGAATAGAGACACAGTGTCAGGTTGGCAGAAAGAAAGGATGAGTTTTTTTTCACAGGATATGAAAGCCAGCTTTCGGAAAGGGGTGGTATTTGGATGGGACTTGAAAGAGGAGCCGTTCAAAGATAGACGTAGGAGGAGTAGAACCCCCAAAGGGGACACAGTGTGAGTCTAGAGTTCGTGGACTGTTTTCTGAGTGTACTACCAGTAGCATAGAACGTTTGGAACCTAAAGGTGTTTGGGGAAATACATTGAGGAACCACATGTGAAGGGAATCTTCATTGAGGAACCACATGTGAAGGGAATCTTCATTGAGGAACCACATGTGAAGGGAATCTTCATTGAGGAACCACATGTGAAGGGAATCTTCATTGAGGAACCACATGTGAAGGGGATCTTCGTTGAGGAACCACATGTGAAGGGAATCTTGGGGACAGAGTGTGGAGGGCTGTGAGGGCCACATCAGAAATTCAGAATATGATTTTATCAGTGCAAGGGGACAGACTGAACTTTGGCGTGTCCTATACACGAATCAATTCGGATCCCCCATTACTTTTCCAAACATGCCTGGCCTTGCCTGCTTCAGGGCTTCAGTCTCCCTCGTCTCCTCTGCCTGGAACGGTATTCTTGTATTTCTGCTTGTGAATTTCCATCCATTTGTGTATCTGCTGACTACTCCATGCTTGGAGTTCTCCTGAAGTGCTTCTGCCTCCATGAACATGTGTGTGTGTGTGTGTGTGTGCGTGTGTGTGCGCGCGCGCGCGTGCATGTATGCCTTTTGCTTCCTGATGTGATTGAAAGCAGGTACAGGGAGTTAAAAAGCACAATCAGAGACTCCTCAACATTTCTAGTCTGCTAATGGCACTTTTGACTGTTTTCACAAACTCATTCTGTTTTCTTGCCTTGTTTGAAACATATTCCCTGGTGATTTATCATATTTTTTTATGAGCAGTAGAATAGCCACCTGTTCAGCCTGCCATCTTGAGCTCATAACAAAAGTTCTTTAAATAGCTTGGAATCACCATTCTACTTTTCTCCCTCACATAAAAAGGACAAAAGTCTTCACCTAACATACAATTAAGAAAATCACAGTCTTTTTTTCTTTCAATGTAATGAGGTGACATTTCACAAAAACCACAAAAAAAAAATCCAGCTATCCATTGACCTTTCTTCTATCCCCCAGGAAACTCCACAGTAACAAAGACAGAAAGCTACTCTCACTCTTTCTTACTGCTCTTCAAGACCAATTTCTTTAATTTGTTGTTGTTGATACATGGAACGTGGTTCATGAGAGAGGCCAATTCATCCTTGTTGAATGAGTGACTACAGGAATTTGTCATTGAGCCCTGAATGTGAGATGGTGTTGGTGATAGGAAAAGTCTCTTACTCACCTTTGTCCTCGTGAGTTGGGATTGTATCGGCGATTGAATGTTGGAACTCTTGGCATTTACCTTGCAGCTGATCTAAGGATGCTGGATACCACAACTGCAGATACTATAGTACCACCAGATACACAGCAGCACCACCATGCATTATCCAAGTTAATAGATCCTGTGGGAGGACAGTCTATTTATAATGAAGTCAGCTATGCAAAAATAAGAAGAAAAATACTCTCTGAATCAAGTGGCAGGGGCAGGCTTTCTAGACAAGATGCTATTTCAGTTGCTTCTGCTTTATTTGTTTGAAGATGCAATTTTACCAATGACCATTTGTTTACTACGTACTATATACTACACACTGGGATATATACTTTGCCTGGGTTATTGTATTTTATTCTCACCAAAAGTTTAGGAAGTAGATGCTGCAATTATTTTATTGTAATAGACATGAACATCAAAATGTGCAGAATTTAAATGGCTGGTCAAGGTCACTAGCAAGTATCGCAAAGAATAGGATCTCAGACTCAGGCTTGAGAGTTTGAGTTCTTAGCCACTGCCCCCCACACCACCCCTGTGCTGCTCAAAGTGCCACCCCAAAGGCTCAGGGTCAAAATTGCCTATGCCGTATATTCCAAGGACTCTTTGCAGTCCTGTTGGAGCTGAGACCGAAGCATCTAAGTTTTTAATGTTAGAAGAACAAGTGAATTGTATGCTCACCAAAGATTTGGAGCCATAGTCTTACCTCTTGAGAGCCCAGGGTAAGAGGAATCATTGACCTGGATGCATCTTGCAGGCAGGGCAGGGAAGAGAGGTTTTCTGGAGAACAGCACAGCTCTTTACATCATGGGCAGCAGGATGGGCTGTGAGCTCCAGGTAGGAGTTTCTCTGCCAAGAGTCAAGACTTCCCTGATTCCCAACCTAGGAACCTCGGGATGTCCCAGTTCTGCGTGGCAGAGGTTCAGATGACTATGGTCATCTGGACAGTCTTTTCTTGAAGTCATATGTGGTCTGGAAACAACTTTGTTAGGCAAGAGCCAATGCTTAGGATCTGGCCTGAAGCCCTCCCAGGCCTCTTGCCTTTGAAAGTAGTCTCTCCAAATCCCACATCTGGCACATCCTCCAGCACCTTCAGAGGGAAGTCTCGTGGGCTGTGCCCCATCCCCAGTAGTGAGAGGTGGATGTGGAGGTGCTTACATAGTTACAGCCTAGCTCACTATGACTTCCTGAGGCATGGTGTGCTCTCCGCATCCAGGGTGGTGGCTGAGAGTCCATCCTTGACCTCTGTAAGTACACAGTGAACTTAAAAAGGCAGGCTTGGTCTGTTTTTTCCACTAAACTTTACCTTTGGGAAAATTAATCTTTCCTGTCAATCAAGATCCTTTAGCGGCTTTTAATGTCCTAATTACTCTTAGGTCTTTTACTGACCTCCACCCTGTGGGTTTTATCAAGCTTATAAGGGCCTTTGGAAATGTCTTTTTCTTCCCCTTCAACTTAAACCTCAAGATTAGCCTCCAAATCTTCTGCATTTTGAAATTCCATTCAATATACAAAATATTTAGAGAACACCATGCCAGACTCTTATTAAGACACAGATCTTGTCATAAGAGCAATCATGTTCTAACTGAGAATGGGCAAAGTCTCTGAAACTATGAGCTAGCCTAGAATAATAAGCAAAGCATTGTGAGAAAACAGATGAAGCATTTATCTTATCAAGAGAGGGTTCTTAGGGAGTTGTGAACTCAACTGCATGAGACAGTATTTTAGATAGCATTTAATGTTAGCTCTGTGTCATATTGCCACTTTTCTTACTGCATGCACTTTCCAAAAACCTAGAATGCTCCCTTTAGGTTGTAAAATTAACAGAATGAAGATAGTACAGCCAGAAAGTGGGCTACTTCAAGGAAATTACTATGCCTTACTCCTTGTCCTGTTACTGGACTAAACTCAGAGTTCCAAGGTATCAACCACGTGAATGAAGAAGTGAGGATGGAATGCTTCCTGTGATCATAAATGACCCTTAATATTTGCAGTATATTTTCCAAATTTCAGAATCTTATCACATACTCTAGCATGTTTTATTTTTACACATATTCTGTGAATAAGAAAGTGAAGTATTATTTTTATAATCAAATTCAACAGGCAAGAAATCTGTTATTTACCGGGTATTTACCAGCCCAAGCACAGAGACCTGAAAGAGGCCAGATTAAGACTTGATCTCTGACCTGCCTGGCTTTTGATTCTACACAATTTTCCCTATATCACCCAAGGAATTAGGGATGAGTATTATTGTTACTACAAATGAGTCTTTTTCATGAATCATTAATCTTTTTTCCTGAGTTGCCATTCATGGATTATTAGTCTTTTTACTATTTGTGATAATTAGCATATGGTAAAACCAAAAGAATGTTCAGACAAAATGAGTTCACTTGATTCTAATGTTTGATTTAAGAATTTATGTTTGGTGAGTGATGATACCAGATTTGTCAGACTTTTCAAAGCCAATAGGCATGGCTGATCATAAAACACCCTCCCCTCCTGACTTCCTGCTATCACAGGCTACTGTCAACTCCTTTGTCACTGTGGTTTCTGCACATCAGGATTCTTCTCTGAGTCCTTCTCTTTTACCTGCCATCTAAAGGTGGTGCTGCTCAGGCCTTGGTCTTTAGCCCATTCTCTCTCTATGCCTTTTCCCTATTCCATTTCATCCAACACTCTTGGCTTATTTATTTATTTTTTTGAGACAGAGTCTCACTCTGTCTCCAGGCGCCAGGCTGGAGTACAGTGATGCAATCTCGGCTCACTGCAGTTTCCACTTCCTGGGTTCAAGCAATTCTCCTGCCTCAGCCTTCTGAGTAGCTGGGACTACAGGCACGCACCACCATGCCCAGTTAATTTTTGTATTTTTAGTAGAGATGGGGTTTCACCATGTTGGCTAGGATGGTCTTGATCTCTTAACCTTGTGGTTGGTTGGCCTCGGCCTCCCAAAGTGCTGGGATTACAGGCGTGAGCCACCGTGCCTGGCCTCTGGGCTTATTAACATTGATAAGCCCATGCAGTCTCAATTTGTATCTCTAGTATGAACTTTAGGCTGATGTATCCAAATGCTTATTTGGAATCTCACAGACCTTCTTATTTCATTCAATAAGTATGCACTCATTACTTATTACATGTTTGGTACTCTTCTGGGCATTAAGAATACAGCGAGGAAAAAACTCAAGGTAACTTATCTACTCATAGCTTATTAAAGTGGAACTGTATTCTTCATCTGTGAAATCTGTTCTCTGTTTTGTCTCAACTTAATAAATGAAGCACCATTCATCCAACATCTTAGATGAAGACCTGGGAGTTGCCACAATTCTTTCAATTCTTTGACTTCTCAAATCCAGTTCATCAACAAGTTCTGTCAGTCCTAATCTCGACATTCCTCTCAAGCTATTCCACTTTTCTCTATGTCCGATGCAACCACATCTAGCTCAGGAAGACCACCGTCGTCTCTTATCCAGATGACTGCCGTAGTCTCCTGATTCCTGTCTTAGTGCTTCTGTCCATTTTGCCGATCATATGAAGAGTGACCTTGAAGTGTATCACTGGACCACGCCATTCCCTGATGAGAACCACTGATGCCTTTTCATTGTACTGGAGATACAATTCAAACGGAAGACAAATGGCCTGCCCTTATGTCTTCTGGGCAATCTGACTTCTCGGCACATCTCCAAACTCATCTCACATTAGTCCCTCATCACTCAGCACCCCTCAGTCACTGTAGTCTACCTACTGATCCTTGAATACACCAAAGCTCTTTCACATTTCAAGGTCTTCTCATAGACCATTCTCTCTGCCTAGAATATTCATTTCTCCTCTCTGTGTTGCTTGGTTCTTTCTCTATCTTGGAGCTGAACTTAATGATCTTCTCAGAAAGGCCTTCTTTGATTGTTCTTTTTTTCTGTCCCATTACTTTATTCTTTGTAGAATTTAGCACAACTCATGATTATTTTACTGATATTTGTGGTTTCACCCATCGCAGGCACACTTTGTGTTATTTTGTTCACCAGTTTTATGCCTGGTGATTAATCCAATGCCTGATATGGTAGCAGGCCCACAATAAAGACTCACTGATTGAATGAATGATTATTTTGCCACATGATAGACTAGCAACTGAGACTTTTGCTTAAATTTCATCGGATATTTTAAGGCAACTTATTGACATTTTTTTTCTGAGTAAAACATGAATAATAATTGGGCTCAGTGATATTCTTAATAGTCATGAAATAAGCACAGAACAGTCTTCATCTAAGGGTATAGTCAATAAGTATTAATGTTGTCTCTCTTCCAGACCAGGGTGTTACATAAAGAGATGTTCAGGGAACTACTTTATATGGTTTCTGAGACTGCATGTAATGACATTTATAATTTGCCTATGCAAATGTGATTTAATCTTAGTCACTGATCCTTTTTCAGTCCCTCCTCTGTGCAAGATTCCATGGGCAAAAGTTGGATATATGAGTCTTGAAGGAGCATCCGACCTGCAGAGAGGGACCATGGTGATTTCAGACCCAATTCAAGGGAGACAATGAGCATGTGGCAGTCTTTGGTACAGATATGAAAACATATACATGTTTTGAAAACACAGAAACAAGAGATTTAACTTTCCCCTAGGAAAAGAGGGATGGTAGTGGCATTTTTGTTGTGCCATGGGGATAAAATAACATCAGGATGAGAAAAGGGGAGAAGGGAAGCAAAAAGAAGCCAGCTGCACTAGCATCCATATCACAGACTGAGAAGTGTATTCTGTACCTTTTTCAACTCCATAATCCTGTGAGCCAATAGGACAGGAATTTCTCATGTTCTGTTATTTTCATTGTTATCTGTTTACTTGCATTGACCACAGGAATTAAATATCAGAGGATCAATGAGTTTTCCTAAGGACACTTGGCTCCTGGCAGTGAGAGGTCTGCAAGCACAGCTTGCGGATAGAGGCTTCTGAACCCAGCTCCGTGTTAGCCTGTCCCATGCAGATGTGGAATTAAATGGGTGGCCCCAGATCCCCCTTCACTTTTCTACTCCCTCCCACCAGTTTGAGAAACACTCTGCTGAATCATTTCCAAGCAGAATGTGGGCCCCAAGCAGCCAATACTGTCACCTGTCAACCCGTGTTCCAAACCCTAAGGGGCAAAGTTTTAACTTTTCAAACACTCTCAAAATCAGGGAAAATGTCTATAGTTCCTACATGCTGGGCTCACTCAGGCTACAGAATGCAGTGTGGACTCTCTGCAGCAACTGGTTATTTCACAAAGCCACAGGCTTCTGCTCACCTTCCCTTCTGAAGTGCTGTGTATGCTGCCAGAACACTTTCTCTGGAATGGAATCATATAAGGCTGTTGAAGACTTCTCTCTCCTAACTGGCTGGTAACCAAATGTTGGGAAGACAACAGCCGTCTAATGCAGTGCCCAGGGTCTCAGAGAGGAGAGGTGGGAGCAAGGATGACATCTAAGGCTGCTCATTATTGCAAGCACCCAGTATTGAAGGAGGCCATCACTTGGATCTGGAACTAATGCTTTTTGTTGCAACATATTGTGCTGGCGCTAGGAGGAGGCTGGCACTAGGCGAGACAGCATACGATAAGGTGGATGCCAAGTGCTTCTGTGAAGATAAGACAGATCCCCGTTTCATAGCACTGTCTTAATGAAAAGACCCCAAGTGCCCTTCCCTCCTCAATATACACATTCTGTCCCATGTATTATTCTAATTCTCACCCAAGCCACCCAACCACCTTGTACATATGTACACACACTCATTTCCCACTAAACTTCCTGACGGCAAGAGCAAGGACTAGAGAGGGGAAAGACATTCAGGGCCTGATCATATAAATATCACTACCTAATAGATCAGTTCCAGAAAGATGACAGGACACAGGCCAGATAGATGCCTTTGGGAGGCTGAGAAGAATTTAATTTCCTTGTCTAACAGAAGATCAGGCACTTTCTTTCTCCCGTCTACTAAAAAAGGCTGGGCATAGGTACCCCTGGTTCTCAGAGAACCTGCCAGCTGAGAGACATTGGGTGAACTCTGGAGAAGGTCAGACCTGTGACCAGTGAGTTATGGGCACCCAAGGGATGGCTGAGATTTGACTTTACGTCATTGCTTCTTCTGCTAGTGTGACTGCATCCCCCTTTTGTCATCGCTGATCCTCAGTTAACCTTGGCCTTGGATTCAGGTCAGCTACACTCAATGGTGTGTGCTAGTGGTGCTCTGGGGAAGGAGACCCCTGCGGTGGTTCTGAGGAAAGACAAAGGTACACAGTTCTGAGGCAGAAGCAAGCTGGGGCTGGAGAAACCAGCAAGATCAAAAATGAAGAGGAAGAAGAGGCCATGACAGCCATAGAAGTCTTGAAGAAGATTCCAGTGCTCCACAGAGCTCTGGGGGCCCGAGGTTGAGATGTAGGATGAAGGGAGAGGGCTAAGGAGGCTGTGCGACCCATCTCCAAGAAACTGGACACAAGGCCTAGCCCTGCTCAGCAGAGCAACAGACTCCACAAAGGCCTTGAGAGCCAAGTGGGGGGCAGGTGCTTGTGATATACCCTGGGCCACCCTCAAGCTTCCAAGTCTTCCAGAGGCCAATGCTGGCCACCTCCCAGTCTCTCTCTAGACCATCAGCACCCCAACTTTCCAATGTCTTCTACTTGGTCTTGTGCCTCATTCACTTAACTTTCAAGCTTTTAATTGAAAAATTCACAAACTTTTGAATTGGTGGTCCTGGGCTCTGAACCCAGGTAACCAACAGAGGAGAGCATTAGCTTTCATGCAATGGCAAATTGGCAAAGACGTATCCAGAGGAATATCTGAATAGTTTCCACAAACTTAGGAGAATAACCAAACCTAACAAGACTGAGCTCTGTGCACTCTACAATGCAATCACGCATCATTCATTTATCCAAACTCACTCACCTACTCTGCCCACCCCCCTCACACACCTGCTCCCTCACTGAGCATTGCAATCTCGCCTGACATCTCAATGGAGTCGGTTTTCTGGGACTCTTTCCTCTTTCACCCCAATCCCTATTTGTTCCTTGCCTCCTCTTCTTTCCTTCCCAATGGCAGATTTTTTTCTATTTCAGAAGAAAACTTACAAAAATTGTTGAAACATTCACTGCAAAGCAAAACCTTATTTTTTTAACATTCAGCAGAGAGCTCCTCAATCCCCACCCCCCCAGAAAAAACAGCAACCATGTCAAAGACACTGCCTCCCCCTTTGACATTCATGCAGTGCTCCGAGTCAGCTGGGGTCTCCGCTCTGACAAATTTGCATCTCTTTGAATGTGACGCTTGAAAAAAGCCGGAGCCGCTAGATTAAATTTTTTTTCCGTCGAGAAAATGAGAAAAGCCTCTATCTCTCTGCAGAGTCTACTGGGAAGATCTTTATTCTGATTCTTGTTAGAATTGTTTATCACCCTGACAGGCCAGACTCGGACGAGATAAAGGCTCCGCTGCATCACGGGGCCTGACAGTGGTAGGACATGCAGAAAAATGAAAGAAGCTGGAGAAAATATTATTAATAGATGCCGACTTGCTTTGCCTGCACGGCACGTCAGGGAAGGGAAAGGGGAGCCATGGCTTGATTGCAGGCCTATGAAGTTCTGTCCAAAAAAGAAGCTATTTTTCATTAAGTGATAGAAGGGCCTTTTTCATGTTCTTTCCTGAGGAGCTGATAACTTATGCAGTTTATTCTAACCCTGCTGATTTCTGTCAGGGGAAGAAAACTCCTGAAAGATGGCTTCGATGTGTCCTTTTCAGGGAAAGGAGGCTGGTTTGACAGACACACAAGCTGTCAGGAGGCCTGGCCGGGACAGACTCACGGTCCCCAGATTCTGGACGGGTGTGTGTTTGTTGTTGCGTCTAGGATCAATGGGAAAGGGGAAAGAAAGACTAAGCCCAGAGCCCCTGAGCCTCCATGGGAGCTCTCTGCCTTGTGAATGTAAGGCTTTCTCATGCGGGTCTGTGTGTAAGACTCCCTTCCTATAAATACACCCTCGGTGCTTCCATACGTGGATGGCTTCCCAGCCACATTGCAGTTTACTGCTGTATCAGCCTGCTTGGGATGCCAAAGCAAAATACCACACATTGGATTGCTGCAACAACAGAAATTTATATTCTCGCAATTATGGAGGCTGAAAGTCCAAGATCAAGGTTCTGGTAGGGTTGGTTTCTCCAGAGGCCTCCCACCTTGGCTTGCAAATGGCTTTCTCCTTGCTGTGTCCTCACGGGCCCTTCCTCTGTGCATGCACACCCTTCTCGTCTCTTTCTCTTCTTGTATGGACAGCAGTCCAATTGGGTTAGAGCCACAGGCTCAGGACCTCATTTAACCTTACTTGCCTTCTTAAAGGCCATATCTCCAAATACAGGTATAATCTGAGTGACTGGGGATTGGGACTTCACAAAGTATTAGTTCTGGGGAGACACAATTGAGTCCAAAAGAACAATGCAGTAATTTCTTCCATCTTTTTTTTTCTAGATTCAGGCAGTAGAATCTGAGAGTGGGCCCTGATGCCAAGGCAGTCCTTGCAGTGTTCCTAAGGAAAGGCTTATTGTTAGCATTGGAAGCTGTGCAGATTTGTTTCGGCCAACTGTCCCCTGGCACCAAGGACAAAGTCCTGTGAAGAAGGTGGGGAAGGTGGCCTCTGACAGTACTTTCTCCCTAATAGAACAGCTATGGTGGGAGAGGAGCCATGGGCATGCCTCAGCACTTGGACTGAGCGGCTGAGTGACCCAGGGCAAATGCTTAAACCTCTATGTATTGGTTTCCTCTCCTGGAGAGATGGTGGCATTTCTGTTGCAGCCCAGACTGATTGGGGACTGAATGAGATGAGGGGTACATGGCAACTCCTCATCTGAGCTGGAGGGTTGTATAGATTATAAGGAATGATTATAATTGCTGAGGGGTGGGCACATGGTGGGCCTTTCCACCTGGCAGGCTGCACTGCCATGGGTAACCCAGTGAGTTTGGGCATGTGGATTTTGTCCAACTTTGGGCTCAACCATGAACCTATAAGGGATCTATCTCCAGAGGTTTGTGGGGACTGGTGAATTTTCTCTGTAATCTGAGTCCTGTGGCTGAATCTTCTCCTTCCCCAACCCAAAAGCCAGAAGGCTGGCTGAGGGCTCTGTGAAAACTCAGCTGGACACCCACCAATGCCGGGGTATTCATCCATTTCACATTGCTATTAAGAACTGCCCAAGACTGGGTCATTTATAAAGGAAAGAGGTTTAATTGACACAATTCAGCATGACTGGGGAGGCCTCAGGGAACTTACAATCATAGTGGAAGGCAAAGGGGAAGCAAGGCACTTTCTTCACAGGGTAGTAAGAAGAAGAATGATTTCAGTAAAACTTCCAAACATAAAACCATCAGATCTTGTGAGGACTCACTCAATGTTATGAGAATAGGGTGGGGGAAACTGCCCCCATGATTCAATTACCTCCCACCTGGTCTCTCTCTTGACACCTGGGGGTTATAACTCAAGATGAAATTTGAGTGGGGACACAAAGCTTAACCACGTCACCAGGAAATGGCAAAATTTACTCAATGTAATAGTTTGAGGTCTGTGGGAAAACTTCAGTGAAACGAGGTGAGCAATGTGGTTCAGGCATTTCCATTTTAGTGGGGTTCATGGAGCATCTGGGATGACCAAAGACCTTGTACATAAGGGACTAGACTTGTGTAGATATAGGTGACACATCTGCCTTTTCTGTGTCATTTACTACTTTAGAACATGATTTAACTTTTTCAACCTTCAGTGTCCTTGTGGGTCAAATGGGAAATACTGGAGAGACCTGTATTAATGAAGTGTGTACATTGCTTGGTGTGAGCCCTGAAGGGTAAGTGCTCAGTTTGCAGTTGTCACGATGCTGTTATTGTTGTTGACAGCAATGATGCTGATGATGATTGATGACGATGGTGATGGTTATGACAGCAATGATTGTGGTGATGATGACAATGATGATGGTGATGGTGATGACCAGGATGATGGAGAAGGTGGTGATGGTGACGATGATGATGA
>CM052655.1:116352341-116378785 GCA_028533165.1 Leontopithecus rosalia
GTGACGATGATGATGATGATGATGATGGTGATGACATAATAATGACTGAGGATGATGACAATGATGATGGTGATGGTGATGACCAGGATGATGGAGAAGGTGGTGATGGTGACGATGATGATGATGATGATGATGGTGATGACATAATAATGACTGAGGATGATGACAATGATGATGGTGATGGTGATGACCAGGATGATGGAGAAGGTGGTGATGGTGACGATGATGATGATGACATAATAATGACTGAGGATGATGACAATGATGATGGTGATGGTGATGACCAGGATGATGGAGAAGATGGTGATGGTGATAATGAGAATGGTGAGGATGATGATGATGAAGATGGTGATGGTGTGGATGGACATAGTTATTTGCCTGATAACTAACACATGCCCAACACTGACTATGTGCTGGACACAACCCTTGATCTTTCTGTGCTCTGTATCATTTAATGCCTAAACTTAGTAGGTAACCTTATTATTCCACTTTAATGATGAAAACCTTGATGCTCAAGAAAGCTCAGTGACTTGTCCTCAGCATAGTTATTTGCCTGGTAACTAACACGTGTACAACACAGAATATGTGCTGGACATGACTCTTGATCTTTCTGTGCTCTGTGTCATTTAATTCCTAAACTTAGTTAGTAGGCATCCTTATTATTCCACTTTAACGATGAAAACCTTGATGCTCAAGAAAGGTCAGTGACTTGTCCTGGGCCATACAACTAGTAAGAAACTGCAATTGGCTGGGGTGATGCTGGACCTTGGTTGGAGATTTGGGGAAGGTCTTTCATTTTACCACATGAAAGATAAGACATTACCAAGCATCCATGTTGGCAGTAAAATCCCCGAAGAGTGTCTTCACTTTATCGTCTAGAAGGTAACTGGAATTCTTGGCCAATTGGATAAAAAGTCACTGGATAAGTCACTTAGACTGGTGGAAAACATTTCAGCCTTTGTGGATCCTAGCAGCTCATAAAATGAGCAACACTCCAAAAAGAACTAAAACGTCTCAAGTATTTTCTTGCATGGATTGACTAAATAGTTCCTGCAGGGATTAATCTTTCACAGAAATGTTTTGCTCATCCTTCAGTAAACACGTTCAAAGTCACTTCCTCAATGAAGACTTCCTTAAGTCCTCCAACACAGGACACTACCTACCATGCACCGTAACTGCAAACATGTAATATATTTCCAGGTTTTGTGGCAGAAAAGTATCACAGCACAATGGAATCATTTAAGGACTGGTGTGTCTTCCCCACTTGACTCTCCCATGGGAGTGACAGAGGCCCTGCAGCACCCAGTACTTTGCCTGACACCAGGATGGTATTGAGGGAACATCTGTGAGCAGAACCATGGAAATTAAACAGTCTATGAATCATAAATGTATTGAATATGAATCTCAAATCTGTAACAAGAAAAAAGTCATGATGTCAACAGAGACCAAAATTTTAATTTTGAAATGTGAAGTTTAATTTTGAAACAATAATAGAGTTAGAGTTATATTTTATTTTATTCAACACAGTCATAACTCATGCCAAGTATCAGGGTGGTGGGAGGATTTGGGTGGGGTGCAGAGACATCTGGGGTGTGAGTTCTGCCCTGAGGGAGCTTCCTCCTAGAGACAAAGCAGCCTCTGAGAGTTACCTTTTCTCTTATCTCTGAGAAACCTGAAGGAAGGGGTGAATCTTAGAAATAGGAGGAGAGAAGGCATAGAACTGAGCCTTTGGGCCACAGGAGTGAAAATTTAAAGAATGAGTGGGATTCTTTAAACTTCATCAAACGCTTCCAATATACGCAAAAAATGCTCCAGAAAGAAGAACTGTGAAAAAAGACCTGGAGGCATGAGGGAGGATGGCAAGCTGTGGTCCATGGGTGCTGGGGTGAGCTCTGGGCTTGGTGGCAAGCTGCGGTCGATGGGTGCTGGGGTGAGCCTGGGCTTGGTGGCAAGCTGCGGTCCATGGGTGCTGGGGTGAGCTTTGGGCTTGGTGTGGACGACGGATTCCAAGATGGGATTCCAGCCATGGATTTTCCTTGTTTATCAAAGCTCAGTTGACCTTTCTGGGTGCAGATTCTTTTTCTTTTCTTTCTTTTTTTTTTGATTTAGTCTCACTCTCTCCCAAGCTGGAGTGCAGTGGTGCGATCTTGGCTCACTGCAACCTCCGCTTCCCCGGTTCAAGCTATTCTTCTGCCTCAGCCTCCTGAGTAGCTGGGACTACAGTGCACACCAACACGCCCGGCTAATTTTAGTAGATTTAGTAGAGACGGGGTTTCACCATGTTGACCAGGCTGGTGTTGAAGTCCTGACCTCATGATCTGCCCACCTCAGCCTCCCAAACTGCTGGGATTACAGACATGAACCACTGTGCCTGGCCCAGATTCTTTATCTCTAAAATGACCGTGAGGAAGTAGGTAAGGCCAGGGTCTCTTCCTAGCCGAGTGAGTCAGATTATCTATGGTTTCCTTTTCTTTGATGGCTCGAAAATTAAGTCTACTCATAACTCCCTTGAGAAACTAGTTGGAAAGAGTTCTGATGTTGGGATGAGGTCTACTTCTTAATTTCAACTTCTTCCTATATCTTGGGTATGTTCTGTTCAGTTTAACTAACATTAATATGGTGATCACTAGGAGCCAAGCACAGGGAAACCTGGACACATCCATGATTATGTTGTAATAACAGGTTAAATTAAATGACTATGCTAGGCCAACTAAGATGTGGGATCACCCTAGCCATATACCATATTAAACCCTTGAGAAAAAGAGCTGAGTAAGAGACTCAAGTTCTGCTCTCAGAAAGCTTACAGTACAATAGTTGGAGACACAGCCCTATCTATGTCCTCTCTTATTTATTTGCTGAATTGTTTTCTATCTTCTCCAAGCCTCAGTTTCTGCAGCTCTGTGTTGGGCCTAATACTGGCGTCATTCTTGTAGCATTCCTTGATGTTAAGAGATACTTCTAAGGATAATATACACAACCTTTGTACAGTGGGTGGTACTGAATGAACATGCATTTGTTCACTGCCTGGAGCAGTATTTAACAAATAAAGTGTTCAATAAATATTTATTGAGTGAATGAATAAATGTTGACCATTGTTATTGTTGCAATTGTTGCCCATCCTGGGTCCCAATGTGACTTTTATAATATGGTTTGATAATTGTTATGATATAAACACGCATAAGACCATCTATGGAGAAAAAATTACCTAAAGAGGAACTAAAGAAACGACTTCTGGGGAAGAAGGTACTTGGACTACGGGTTGAACAGTGAATAGCAAAAAACAAAAGTTGGAGTGGGGAGGGCTGAGAGGAGGGTGAGTGTGCTCTAGGAGGAGGTGACAGCATAAACAAAGGCACAGGGCTGGGACACAGCAGAGTATGTTCAGCCAACTACAAGTGTTGGATCTTAAATGCAAGACATGGGAAGCATCCGTCAGTGCAAGGAAAGAGAGTGGGAGACATGTTTTATTGTAGGCCATGCTGGGTTAGACTTAACCCGAAACAGTTTTGGGAGCCACAGCGGGTTTTGAGCAGAGTACAGAGTAATACTATGGCTGGACTTATGTCTGAAGTCACCATCAACGTTCTCTTGTATCTTCTATTATTAACATCCTGTCTTGCATTTGCAGACAATAGCATTCCTCCAGTAGATCTGGTCTGGTGGGTCTGTCCTTGAGAGTAGCTAGACCTTCTCTAGCCAAGGTGTGGGTCTGAGCTAGAGCTAAGCCAATCAGGCTTGTCCATGGATGTTGCATCTGAAGTAGAGTGATGCCATTATAAATGAAATGGCTGGAGCTGATTCATCCTGGCAGAGGTGCTTGGAGACAGTCTGTGAGTTTCTGCTGCCCATATCCCCAAGAGAGCCCAGGAATTTCTATCAAAGCTGCAGCATCCCAGGTGCCTGCTGTCACACAGACCTGCTGGGCTTACTGACAGTCTTGCTGAGATCTGCTGTCAGCCTCAGTATCCTATCCTGCCTTCCAACCTTATGCTATTGCATTTCATTGGTAGAGCAGGGCTGAAGTCAAATGACTAGAGACTGAGAAATGTCGTTTGTAGATTCAACTCTCTCTAGTAAGTAAGAGAATATAGAAGGAAAACCATGAAGCTGAGAGCCAGCATGCAAATCTATGGCACACTATCCTTTATGACTCTCTCTCTTACAGAGGTATTTTATGCAGGTTTGCACTAGAAGACCTACCGTGTTAATCATATACAAGGCAGATGAGGCCAAAGTCAATGAGGGCCAGAATGGAATGATCAGAACTAGTCAGGCAACTATCACTGGAATGTGAATCCCCTGAGTGCAATGATTCTCTTTCTGATTTATTCCTCTAACCTGACTCCTGATCTTCTAAAACAAGTCTTCAATCAATATTTGTTGACCATCTGACTGATTAATGGGAATCTTTTGTTCAATGATGGCTGCAGGTGAAAGTTGAAAAATCTTCCCACTGGCAATTCTCATATGTGATCCAAAGACCTTTGCAAATGGCACATGTTCTTCGATGAGTGGCCACAATATTCTGTAAGAGACAGAGACCTCAAGTCTCATAAACCATGTGCTGTGTGTGGATTCTGTAAGCATTCATTAAGACTGGTCACTGAAACAAAAAGATCCCTACATATTTAACGGCTCATTCACAATAAAAAATAAAATCCAAGATAGTTATATTTGGTCATCAGGCAGCTTTTCTCTATATAATGATGCAGGAACCCAAGAACATTCTGTTTTGTGACTCTGAACTTCCCTGCTATCTTGCTTCCCTCAAATGCATTGAGTTTCAAGAAAGGGAACAAGAGTATGAAGTAGACCTACTGCTTTTTAGAAGACTTGACAAAAGTGACACTCATTACTTGGGCCCGTCCCATTGGCAAAAGTAGCCGTGTGGCCAGGGAGACCTGAAACTGTGGAAGAGCCGTGTGAGGTGTATGCAGAGGAAGAAAAGGGGGCTGACTTCTGGGGAAGACCTGCCTCTGCTGCACAGCGTGCATGTGCATAGGTGTGTGTGTCTGTGTGTGGTGTAGTATTTTTTCTAACATATTTGATTCAGTACTGCAAAAAGAGCAAACACTGTTTAAAAATTACTTCGATGATAATTGTTCAATTTACTCAAGTTTCACAAGAGCTCATGGTTGCTGCTGCTTTAGTGTTTTTCTATTTTTTTTCTACTTATTTGTTTATTCCTGGAGAGGGAAGGAAAATATATATTTGGGAGTTTACCGTGTTCCTAAATTTTACTCAGTAAGCCATACATATTATTTCATTGACTCCACACGATAACTTTGTGAGTTAGGTTCTGTCACTCATCTTTCATAGATAAAAGCACCAAGGGTCACAGAAGTTAAGTGACTTTCCCAAAGTCTCAGGGCTGGGAAATTGCAAAGACATAATTTGGACAGAAGTTTGCCCCTATTCATGCGGACCACCTGCCTGCCAATGGGAGTAGGAAAGGCATTCACCATCAGAAAGTCAGCAAGAGCTCTGAGGAGCAAGGACATGAGGAGGTATTCCCACACGGGTGGCACTGGTTTTCATACTGAATACTTAGGAGCATCTCCATTCTCACAAAGAAATGTGTTCATTCACAGTTTCCTAAAACATGGTATTTCTAGTTTATCTTTTATGTTTTCTACCATTGATAGTGACACAGACAAAGGAAATTATATTCTGTTATAAGAAAACAAAAGAATAAACAGGGCGCCACACAGTGATAGTCAGAAGCCTACACCAAACCCCACTGAAGGGAGATGACAGGTGTCTGGGGTCATGCCTAATGGGGAGTGAGTGTCCATGAGGTGTGAAAGGTTCAACCCCTGACAGCTCCAGTCACTGTGACTACAAACAGAAATGGAGCCCATTGTTGCCTCATTTTCCAACTTTTGAGAGAAGCTGAGACTGCAGAGGTAGAATTCCTGTTTTAAATATTAGATCAAATGAAAAAATAATAAGGTTGAACAAGCCACAGTCACAGAATGAATTCAGCACCTGGGACAGCAGGGTTATGACCTCTGCTTTAGCTAATACTTTTAGGCTGCGGGTCCACAAGGCAAGAATTACTCATCCGCCATCCCAGCCTCTCCTCTTTGTGTTACAGACAAAGCTGCAGCACTGCCAAGGACATGGATCTCTCAAGCTCTTGTTTGGCACGTTGCAGGAAGTAAGGGGCACGCCTAACCACCACGCTCAGCCAAGCCAAAGCACAAAGGCAGTGACACTCTCTCTGGACCTTGGGGAAAAACACAGCCATCCCAGGCAGAAGATGTAAGCATTCCTGTTGCAGTGCAATTAGGAGCAGCAAGGAAACTCAGACATGTGTCCCTTCTGTGTTGGCAACTGATATGACAGAACTACATGAGGTGCAAAATGCAGACTTCGTGTGTGTGTGTGTGTGTGTGTGTGTGAGTGCACACACTCGGTGCTATATGCTGCAGCCCAAGTTTCAGAGTGATTTCTAACAAAGCTGATGAGATGGGATATTGTGTCTTTTTTTAAAAAATGTAACCAACAACAAACTTTGCTTGGTGTAATTTTAGCAAGGACGCGAGTTTGCCAAGGTGCAGTATGTTATTGTTGAGCTACTGTTTTGACAAAATAGTACGTATGTGTGGTTGTGTCTGTGAGCATAAAGGAGGCAAGTAAAAAGAAAATAAAAACTGATACGCTCTTTTTAGGGAAGTGAATGCAATAACAGAGAGATAAGAAATTTAGATTAGAAAGCTGTTAAGGTTCACTGTTGTCACAGGTCTTCTTGGAAGTTGTTTGTCTGTAAAGAGGCACCCAAATACTCGTTAATTTTTAAAACATTTTTCCAGCAAGTGTCTCTGGAGTTTACCCTGTACTACACGCAGTAGTATCCCAGGCCATTCCAAGATGTGTAGGATACATTTCTTCTGCCCCATGGTCTACAGGAGACACTGCCGGTCTCTGGGTTGGATGAGTGGCTCTGCTCCTTGCGTTCTGCAGTTTTGTGTGGCAAATGGGCTTGCTAAGCCATAGTCTACTCATGGCAATGGCAGCAATGCAAAGGGGGAGGCTCCGTCTCACAAGCATTTTTGAAGTCTCTGATGACATCACAATGGTGGTGGCCCATTGGTCAAACCAAGTCACGTGACCAAGCCTAGAGTCATTCAGTAGAGAAGTAGACTCTACTCCCTAAACACAAAGTGGGGGAAAGCATATATGTTTCTGAGCAATAATATAATCTACTAAGCTATCTTTCCCTCAGAAATGTTTTGAGAATTTTCTCTAAAGAGTGATATAACATGCTTAATAAAAGCTTAGGACACAGTGAGGGATCAATGAGCTAATTTGTTATTAGTAAGAATTTTCTTTATGTAACAGATGATCCAATTGAGGCAAATGTTAGGTAACTTGTCTGGGATCACACGTGGTAAGTCAAGAACCATGATTTGAAATTATATTGTCCAAATTCCCATTCATTTTGATAGAAACCTATGGACTGTCAAGAACTGTAGGATAGATTCTAAGGACCCGATAAAGGTAGGGTATGCATGCTAAATATACAAGTTTGCTCTAAATAGGAAGGCAGATTTTGTGACTTACAAGTTCAGAGACCAAACCTAGGTGAATAAAGACCAACTCTAGAGTAAGAAAATAAATCACTATGGCAACTATGCATTGAGACCCCCGTGTACCAGGTCCAAGATGAGGAGACCAGGGGTCTGGGTCCTCGGGTGAGAGCTAGTGATCGTTCCTTTGCTGTGCCTGCTCTGAGACTCTGCAGCCTGACCCGTACACTGGCCTGGGGAGCATGTGCCAGCAGCTGGGGCTCTCCCTTCTCTTTTCAGCCAGTGAGTGGGAAGGAAGAGATTTGCTCTAGAACCCTTCAATTGCTAACATTTATTTTCCTTCTCTGATCTTTCTTTTTCTCCCTTAAGGATCTTGAGTTTATAAGTATTACATTTTTTAGAACTCTCTGAAAATACTACATTAAATGCTGAAAAGGCTGATGGGTTCCCTGGGCACTTGGTGCTAATTTCTAGCATGCCCCTTGTATATTGGCTAAAATGACTAGCTTATATGTTGGAGTCCACTTCCTGCCTTCTTCTCACTCTGTGCCCTCATTTCCTAGATGGTGAGCCTGTTGTAACATTGTACCCAGCACATGCCTTAACCAGGTCACCCATTCAAAAGTGGTGAGTGAATGAATGATGGATGAAAAAATGTGATGAATGAATAAGTGAGTCAACCAATTATACATAAATGGATATGTGAATAAAGGAGTAGATGGGTGAATGGGTGGAGGCTGAAAGGTGAGGGGAACATAAGAGAGTGGATGACCCTTAAACCCCAATTACAATTAGTTGTCAACTACTGTATTCTTCTGTTCTCATGTGGCTAATGAAGACATATCTGAGACTGGATAATTTATAAAGGAAAGAGGTTTAATGGACTCACAGTTCTGCATGGCTGGGGAGGCTTCACAGTTATGGTGGAAAGCAAAGGAGAAGCAAAGGCACATCTTACATGGTGGCAGGCAAGAGACCATGTGCAGGGGAACTTCCCATTATAAAACCATCAGGTCTCGTAAGACTTATTCACTATCATGAGAGCAGCATGGGAAAAGACTTGCCACGTGATTAAATTACCCCCGAACAGGTCCCTCCCATGATTCTTGGGAGTTATAGGAGCTAAAATTTAAGATTTGGGTAGGGACACAACCAACTCATATCACCTACCAAGCACATCTTGGTCAAGAAGATCTGGTTAATTACATTCATTGTATCAACTTTAGCTCAGAACCTGGAGGAGGGACGGGTTTTGCTTTTGTGTCAGTAGGGTGGTCTTGGTAGTACAGTTTTGATAGAGATTATAAAATTGGAGACAAACTCTTGGCCTCTAATGGACTCCTGGGTAAATTGCTAATACAGCAAGGCAGAGAATTGAAGCATGATATCTGACCTCATTCAGCTACAGTCTCTTGTTTACCTGTTAGGAAAGCAAATAGGAAACTGTGATCTGTGTATTTAGGGGTGTTCTTGAGGGAGATGTTGTTGAGGGGGCAGGGCATAAATTGTCATACAATTCTAATGGAACATTTCAGACTTCTGAGTCAACAGTGACCTCCAATGGCAGGACATGGCACTGATACACAGGGACCCCTGGATGGTGACTCCTGGGAGGCACCCAACATGAACTTACTCACTCTCTAGATTGGCTGCCACTTGAAAGACCTCTTTCTCCTCTTACTTCCAGTGGAACTCTTGCTTGTAGCTCTCTCTTGATTCTAGGCTACCTTAGACCCTCACTGACCTTAGCCTCTCATTGACCTTGGTGTAGGCTACAGACAACTGGAGCGTAATCTCTGTGTTAACCCATCTATAGCTCACCTGAGGTGCTATTTTAACTGATTATGGGATAATGCTGACAATAAGTCATTTCCAGCTGTGCTGGTTCTTCCCAGTGCCCCATTAGCACCTTTGTCAGAAACAGTGATGAGAAGTTAGAGAGAGGAGAGACCACTAGAGTAGACTCTTGAGTGGTTCTGGAGACACATATTAGAAGAGATGGCATCAGAGCTGGGCTGTTATAAGTAAAGAACACTTCAGAATGCATGGACAGAGAGAGAAGAGGTTTATGGCAGAGGGTCAGAACCCATGAGCAACATACAAACTGAAAGAAACCAGATGGCTTGGGTTATGAGATCTTGAGAAGGCTGATGTGGTTAAGTCGGTTCATTCCCTGGATGTGAATGAAAAGTCCATAAATTATTTAAAAAAGCATCCACTTGCATTTCATTTCCAAGTGGTCTTTTGAATGCTCAACAGGATTTGATAGGTTTTGTGAACTCAGCCAAGCTCCATCAAGCAGCAAAGGACTTGAGTGTCATGTAGCATAGCCTAGTGGAGTCTTCTCCACAGTTCTGCTCATGGCCACTGACATGTCCTTGGCCTACAACTTCATTCACCCATTCCTTGTGTCTAGGTGTTCCAAACTTATATAGGAATGTCTTCAACATGCTCTGCTTCTCATTCCATCTCTATAGTTGGATGTGATCTTCTCTTCCTGGGGGATGAAAGATTAGCTGTACACATTTACTTTCTCCAGGGCCTTTTAACTAGTTATCTGGCTTAATTTACCTTTGTGATGTCCCTGATTGCTGGGAAAGGGGATAGCAACTTTAGTCATAAGACATTCTAAGGACATAACTCTATCTGCTTAAAGTATTTCTAACATGCAGAGGTTAAATAAATATTCTTCTTGTAAGTCCTCAAGTCCTTGTGTCTACACTGAGAGTTGATGTAAGAGGGCCATAAAATATGACTAAGAAAGTAAATAGAGGCTATTACTCAATTGCTAATGATAGGAACACACAAACTTTTCTGAGATCTGGACTCAGTAAACAGCATATCACATGGCATTCTAGATTTTCTTCAAATGATACTCTGACCATTTTCACATGGCATCATGAATTCTCAAAGTTATAACCTAGTCCTGACTTTGAGTTTTATCTCCTTCCTATCTCTCCTCACCATTTCATTCTCACTTGAGCCACATGGAGATATTTATCATTCCTTAAACATGCTGAGACCTTGCATAACTTGAATCTTTGTGATATTTTTCTCACAGCCTGATGTGTTCTTATTCACCATTCCCATCTGGCAAATCCATTAAACCAAGCTCCAAATGCTCATCTTAATATTTACACTCACTTTTAATATTTGGGCCATGACAATAATCTGAGAGTATTTTATTGTGTGATACATGCCTGCCTTACTCATCAGTTTATGAGAAGCTTGAGATCCAGAACTCACTGTCATCATGTTTGCCACTTTGCAGGTCCTCAGTAAATGTTTACTGGAGGAAAGAATGAATGTGCATATGAATCAATGAATGCCTAGGTGAGGCAACCAACTAACATTAAAATGAGTAGATGAAGAAGTAAATAAATGGAGAAGAAAGGAGTAAATCAACACATGAGAAGTTGAGCACAGCAATCAAGAGAACAGTGAATATGTGAACTAGTTAGAGAGAGAGGATGAATATATTGAGAATGGATGGGAGAGCCTCCTGGATATTCCAAGTCTGTAGCAGACTTCTGTCTGGGCCCCTGCAGGCTTAACACAATGTGGAAACTACCAGGGCTTATGGCTTTGAGCTCCAGAGTGGTGGCCCAAGCTGTACCTGAAACCTTTTGAGCTGAGGCTATAGCTGGAGCAGCTGACATGCAGGTATCAGTGTTCTGAGGTTGAGCAGGGGAGCAGGTCTGGGCCCTGAAATCATTATATCCTCCTAGGCCTCTAGGTCTGTGATGGGAGAGGCTGCCTAGATCTTTGAAATGCCTTTGAGACCTTTTCTTATTGTCTTGGCTGTTAGCATTGGCTCTCTTTTAGTTATGTGAATCTCCTTAGCAAGTGGTTGTTCCACCACCTACTTGCATTTCTTCTCTATCACAAGGCTGAGCTGCAAACTTTCCAAACTTTTACACTCTGCTTCCCTTTTAAATGTAAGTTCCAATTTCAAGTCATTTCTCTGTTTCTGTATCTAACTGTAGGTCATTAGAAGCAGCTAGGTTACACCTTGAATGCTTTGTTGCTTAGAAATTTCTTCTGCCAGATACCCTATTATCACTCTTAAATTCAAACTTTCACAGACTATGAAAGCATGGATACAATTCAGCCAAGTTCTTTGTTAAAGTGAAACAGGAGTGACTTTACTCCAATTCCCAATAACATTCTGATTTTCATTTGAAAGTTCATCAACCTGGCCTTCACAGTCCAAATCTCTATCAGCATTTTGGTTGTAACCAATTAACAAGTCTCTAAGAAATTCCAAATGTCCTCTCATCTTTCTATCTTCTTCTGAGCCCCACAATCTCTTCCAACCTCTGCCCATTAATCAGTTCCAAAGCTGTCTTTATATTTTCAGGTATCTTTATAACAATACCCTACTCCTCAGTACCAGTTTTCTGTTTAGACCATTCTTGCATTGCTCTAAAAAGTGTTTGACTTGGTGATTTATAAAGAATAGAGGTTTCATTGGCAAGAAGTTCTACAGGCTATACAAGCATGGCACCAACATTTGCTCAGCCTCTGGTCAGGGCCTTAGGAAGCTTACAGTTGTGGCAGAAGCAAAGGGGGAAGACTGCATATCAAATGGTAAGAAAGCAAGCAAGAGAGAGAAGTAGGAGAGGTTCCAGACTTCTAAACATCAACGTCTCACATGAACTACCTGAACCAGAACATATTTATCACCAAGGGGATGGTGCTAAACCATTTATGAAGGATTTGCCCCCATGAACCAATTACCTCCAACCAGACCCCACTTTCAACATTAGGAATCACACTTCAACCTGCGATTTGGAGGGGAAACTATATCACCACCCTTTTCCCTTAAGATCACCTGCTCACACCATTTGCATTTTCTCAACAGACTGAAGTGAGGATCTAATTGCTTTAAACTACTTGGAATTGCTAGAGAGTGATGCCTTTAATTTAAGTGAGGCTGACTTTATAGATAGTTTGGAAGGGTGACCCTGACAACAGAGTGGGGGTAGGAACAGATGGGAGGGATGGAGTGCAGATTGAGGATGATGGCAGTGATCACAGGTGGGATGATGAGGATCTGGGTGAAAGCTATCATAGAAGGATGCATCAGTGCTTATGCATGGGCAGGAATTGGATAGGACTTGCTGACCAGTTGGATCTGGGAAGTGTGGGAAGGAGGAAGGAAAAGTTTAACAGATGATGGCATTACTATTCACCACCCCTCCCACCCAGGCTTGTGTAGGAAGGAGAATAACATCAGCATCCATAGGAAATGTGAGCTCTTCTGTCAATTTCACTAACTAAATGTTTTTGCAATTTCCAATATTAGACTGTCCTAAGTCAGCCTGTAGTTCTCCTTCTAAGGCTTCTAAAGAAAGAGTCAAGTGTTTTCTAATCTTTGTATCTTTAATTATCTTATATTCACCTAGAAGCTCTTGATTAGCCGTGACAGTAAAATGGAAATATATGAAATTGTTGCTGAAACTAGAGAACTCTTGGAGGAGTGGTTTGTTAAGAAAACAGGCTGTGCTTCAACTTCAGGGTACACAAGTAGTAGAAAAAATGTCCTCCATTAACGTTTTACAATTGTTTTTATAATTGTCACCTCTATATCATATAAAAAGGTTTATGGATTCCCACAGAATAGTAATTATAGGTTTAGTGCTTCTTTAGTAATGTAGTTAAATTTGTCTGAATTTACTGGGAATCCTAAGTGTTTGGGAATTGAAGTGAGCTGGCTTTGGATGTCAGCTTTGCCTCTTTCGAATTGGGTGACACATGCCAGCTGCTTTGGCTTTCACAGTTTTAGTCTTCTTATCTATCAAATGGGAAAAATATAATCAGTTACCTCCCTAGGCTGCTGTGATCATTGAATGAGGTCATGGGTATAAATACATATCCTAGGACCTGAGACATGGGAAGGAATGAATCAGTGCCTAGTCGTAGAATTTACCAAGGAAGGACCTTTTATGCATAATTTTCTTATAACTAAATAAAAATAAAAATGACAAGAAGTTTTGTGGATTTGAGAACCTCATTGTAAAGATTTCTTTTTCCTCTCATTTTTGGGCATCAAATCCCTCACCAATGAAGAAAACCAGCCACAATATTTTTTGTTAACATCAATTTTATACCATCAATTAAAAAAATAAAGATAGACCTGTTTATACTTTGAAGACAGACTATGGGTATATGAAGACAGGATCACTGAACCTTGCCTCTAATGCAAAATTCAATTCTGATTTGGATTTTGAATATCTCCAATTATCCAGTCAATATTACACGCATATTCAAAGTTTGGGTTTCATCTCATCTGGAGGTACACTTTCCAGTCCCACCCTTTATCTACATACCTACAGCAATACAAGTAAAATTGATTCATAAGCTCCTCGAATCAGAATAAAATCACAGTCCTGTGTGTTTCCATCATCCAAACAGCTTTTATCTCTCTATTCAGAGATAGAGACAACCTAATTGCATTTTTCAGCATCTCCACCATGAATTTTGTTATAAAAAGCAGAGTTTAAATTTAGAAACGGCCAAAACTTCCCACTTGCCTGTCAGCCCAGAGTAAGACAACTTTAGAAGAGTATTTAATCACACACATAGTTGAAGGGTAAAATATCCAGTTGAAAATCTTCATTGTTAAGCCCGCAATATTTACTAATATTTAAATACTTAGATTGCATGGCACTTTTTTCCCCCTAAGTTACGTGGCAATGGGTACTCACCACTGATCTTTCCTTCTCATAGATGTTTTCCTTCTGAATTAGTACTTCACAGGGATAAATGTAGCACTCCTTTTGCCTTTCATTCATTTTTATTCTCTTATTAGTATGAAAGATAACGTGGAGCATGTTCCATGGACCAGGCACTGTGCTAAGCAATTTACATGTATTACTGTAGGTAATTCTGTAATCTGACAACATCCCTGGGATGTAGGAACCATTATTACCTGTTTGAGAGGAGGAAACTGTAGTTCAGAAAAGTGAAGAAATGTATCCAGAGGAACTCAGGTTAGAAGCAGAACTATGTACCGGTTGTAGTCACGTGTGGATAATGGAAGCCATTTTAAAATCCAGATTACATTTGAATTTTGCGTTAGAGGCAAGGTTAGATGGTGACTCAGTTCTTCTGGTTACAAACAAACTGACAATGGCAGAGACTGGCTGTGAAAGACCAACTACTGACAGAAGCATAGATAAGAAGAAGACAGGACAAACATAAAAAGGAGGTTTATGGCAAACCATTGCCATGGTAAGGTAGGCTCCATCATTCCTACTTCTTGTTGTTCACATTCTTCAGTTATTTCCTTCCCTAGAGTGTGTATGGGAGGGGATCCACACTCAGAAGGAGTCACTTGGTTAGAAACAAGTCATAAAATTTGACCTGCATTTAACCAAAAGTAAACAACAAAGTCAATTTGGGTGGGGTGTCGATTCTGTAGTTACATTATAAGACTATGGTACCTGTTTTGCTGAGAGGCACCCCCGCCCTTCCTGACTTAGAAGAAGCAAGCTGCCATGTTACAAGCTGCCTTTCAGAGGGGGCCACATGGCAATGAGCTGGGGGCAGCCTCCAGCAGATAACCAACTAGGAACTGAGGTCCAGAGTCTGATAATCTCCAAGAAACTGAATGCTGTCAACAACCACGTGAGCTTGCAGGCAGATCTTTCTCCAATCAAGCCCCAGATGAGAACACAGCCCTGCAGACCCTTGTGAGATCCTGAAGCAGCTAAGCTATGCTTCAACTTCTGATCTACAGAAACTGTGTGATAATAAATGCATGTTGTTTTAGGCTGGTTAACTTGTGGCGATTTGTTACAGAGCAATAACTAATACAAGATCTTTCAAAAGCACACCATTGAATGTATACCTCATTGGATAGCATTATAATCTTCTCAGGAGGGTTGTAGACTTGGAGCGAAGTTGCTTTCATCAAAGTTGCCAGAGGCCACTGGACACATATCAGTAGTTAACGAATGCCCTCTGGGGGCATTTGGTGCCATTTAACAACTTTCTGTTGGAATATCTCCTCCTTTCTTTTCCATGACACTCCTCACTGGTTTTCTTATTACTTCTCTGATCATTCCTCATCATCTTGGGTTGGGCTTTCCCTGCCAATCTCTGGCATATGTGGAGTCCCTAAGGATGCACCACCAGCTCTGCTTCTCTTTCCTCAGATGCACTCAAGACATTTGGTGCAACGTGAATGCTGATCAGCCCCAGATCCACGTGTGTGCCTTGAGCTCTCCCCTGAGCTCCTGACTCAAAGGACCAACTGGATTTCTTGTTTTGGATGTCCCTGGGAATGCTCAAACTCAATCTCACTCTTCAGTTCACTACCACAAGGAGTGATGCCTGCACCTACCACTTCCTAACCCTCTGACCAGCCACCTAGGTCACAATGTAGCAGTTGCCCTTGACATTCCTTCTCCTTGAAACACTAATTCACTAATCCCATTAATGTGAATCTCCAAAATAATTATCAAAGCCACACTGCTTCCCCATTCCAGCCCATGATGACTAACCACTATCTTAATCAGGTTTACATTCGTTCCAAAGGACTATTAAAACATTTTTCTAGTCAATTTCCCCATCTTGTCTTCCTCAATCCACCCCACAGGCTGCTGCTAAAATGACAAAATAAGCAGAAAGACAGAAACTTCTCCATGAGCCCCTGAGGTCTCTCTGCTTCTCTCATGTTAGGGCCATTGACCAGGAAAGTAATGTGAAACTGAGGATGCTCACGTTTATAGCTGTTCATGGGTGGAGCTCTTTCCAGTATCTCTTTATCATTTGAAATAAATATTTATTTTTGTATTCAACTGTATGTTCATGATTCTGTATTGTTTTTCTCAAAAAGTGAAGCCACACATGCTGCTTACAATCTTTCTTTGGTTCTGGGTTACCTCTGAGAGGAAGGCCAAGCCTCTTGGTGGGACCTGGTCCTTGCTTATGTTATCACTCTCATCTTCACCTATCCCTGCCTCACATCTTATCCCTGAAAACATAGGACGACTTGCACTTTTCACTACATAATCATGCTATTTAATGTCTCTGCACCTTTGCTTATGTTTTTCCTTTATTCTGCAAACCCCAACCCTTATCACCTTATACCAATGCACATCCTGCCACAGCTTCTATAGGGTAACTTCCCCTCTTCCTACAAGACTCCACGCAGATGTCAACTGCCCAAGGAGGCTCCTGGGGTGCCTTTCTCTTCCCCAACAGGTCTCTGTGCCTTTTATTTGTGCTCTTACAGCACCTTGAGCTTTTCTTTATCATGACATTGACTGACTAAGTATCCTCAGTGCCTGAGACAGGGGAGACCTGCAGGGAAAGTTTGTATAACTGTCACCAAATTACAGTTCTAAAACCTGAACAAGTTACTGGACCTCTTCAAATTGCAGTCTTTTTCCTTATAAATAGATAGGGTTCTTAAATTACCTTGATGGTGGTGGCAAGGTTTCAATTAGATTATGTAAAATAAAAATGTTTGGCAAACATCAAGTGTTGTAGTTGATACAAGTAGAAGTGCCGATATTAAAATATTTTTAGAACCACAGAAGCAGTCTACTCACATAAAGCTAACATTTAAATAAAAATCAGACCCAGAAATCACATAGGAAAATACAGTAAAAACTCTATGGCTGTTAGAATCATAGGTACTAAGGCTAGATGGCACAGGTGTAAATTCTGGATCTGCCATTTACTAGATTTTATTAATTTGGGTAAATATTCTCTCTGCCTCAGTTTTCTCATCTCTTTTGGAGATAATGATAGAATTGCTCTGGTGATTTAATGTATTAGTGCATTTTTAACTTTTAAAATAGTGCTTGACCCTTAGAATGAAACTTCAAACACGAACTACCTTGACTATTATCTTGATTAACAGAATTTGAGAGAAAGAGCCTTTTTGATGTCACAGTAAAATCAAGCCTGCTACTTTAGCTTATGGCTAAACTAGTTTAGCACAGATATCTAAGCTGCATAATCCCATTGCTAATAAAAATTTTTTGTCATACTTTTGTACACATAGGTAATAATGATATAGTATAGAAGACACTAAGAAATCACTAGCAGGTTCAATCCCAGGAATGGGGGTGCACAAAGCAAAATACTGATTTTCTTATTTTTAAATATTTGAAGGCTTCATATGTATATATATACAGATTTAACAGTAAGATTAAGAACAGAAAGCCAAGCACTGTATGTTCTCACTCATAGGTGGGTGTTGAACAATGAGAACATGTGGACTCAGGGAGAGGAGCATCACACACAGGGGACAGTTGAGGGGGGTAAGGGAGAGACAATGGGGGTTGGGGAGGGAGGGGAGGGTGGGGAGGGATAACATGGGGAGAAATGCCAGATATAGTATGCACCTAAAGTAAAATAAATAAATTACATAAAAAAATATCCAAACAAAGCAAACTTGTTTGCAATTTTATCACACGGATTAGTGACCAGAAAATAAAGAAAAGAAACGCTGAGAAAAAGATTTTTAGACATAGATGGACTTAATGTCTCCCTATGTTGAAGCTCTTTTAGATTATACAATTTCAGAAAGTTCACTTACAGGAAAATACTACGGAGATCTGTATGTAAGAGGCACCCCATTATCTACTTTAGTAAGTGGATGAAGAAAGACAAGATGAGCAAGTCAGAGCCAGTTTCCATGTCTAGTTACTTGGGGAGGAAGTATATGCTGGTACAAACAAAATGCTGCTAGGTGGTTCAGCAAACTGACTGCAATGCCAAGACTATCCAGATGCTGAAACTTAGGTGAAAGTGGGAACTCAGAGAGATCAACGGAACACAAGAGGCTCATTTTGTCTTGAATGCTCCTTCCAAACCAGAAACTTAGCCCAATTCTCAAGGCCCATGGTATCCCAGCAGACTGGAGACAAAGACCAAGGCTTTCAGTAAATCTACATGTGCGCAAAGCAAGCTGGGCTCCAAAACATCTACAATCCTCAGTGTAAGAATGAACTAGACACAAAAGTGCTTTCCTAGGGACTTCCGTGAAAATTGCCTGTCTTAAACCCTGATGTAAATTGAGAGTAAAACTAAAAAATATCTTGGAATATAATTTAAAATGGCTCTAGGCTGGTTATACACTCAGGCACCTGGCAATAGAAGACATACATCGTTTTTGAAGGAAACAATTTTTAACAGCGACTTTAAGGAATGACTCTGGATAAGGTTTTCTTTAAATATGAGCCCATTATTTTAAAAGATTACAAACTGTAAGGAGACAAAGCACTGTTAATAAGACTTTGAAAAAACAATAAACAGAAAAATCAAAAGTAAAAAATAAATATTAAAATTATCTGACACAGAGATCAAGTAGTTTTTGAAAATTAATCTACAGTGGCAAAACCAAACAAAACCAAACAAATCAATGGTTGCCTTACAAGGGAGATGCAAGAGGGGGCAGGAGGGAAAGCTTAAAGAAAAACTTCAGCATTTGATAGATATATTCTCTTGATTGTTGTGATGGGTTCGTGAGTGTTAGCACATATTAAAACATCAAATCATACCCTTTCAATATGTGTAATTTATTTTATATTAGTTATGACTCAATAAAGTTGATTAAAATAAATATTTTAATGTGTTTTAAGTAAAAAGAAGACATATTATTTACAAAATAATAATAAAAGAAAATGTTACTTCAGTGCTTTAGTTGTATAAGAAATGAACTATAATTTTAATCACAACATATAAAAGATTTCTACCAACAATAAAAAGGAGAAAACATGGGAAAGTACGAGATAAGATTTTAAAATGGTAAAAATGAGTGATCAGTTGTGTTAGGAAAAGAACCAAGTACAAAACTAAGACTTTTAAAAAATAATAATAGAATTAAAGATTCAATGGTGGTTTAACAGTTGATAAGGCATGGGCAATAAAAGTTTAATGAACTAGAAAATAGATTAGAAAAGATTAATACTCCTTTAATATTTAAGGAGTATTAAATATACCTTAGAAAGACAAAAAAAAGGTAAGAGTGGTAAATATTAAGCACAGAGTAAGAAGGTCTAACATGTCCCATCAGTGTTCCAACAAAATGCAGTGAGAGAATCTGCAGAGATGATAATTAAGAGATGAAGGTTGAAATTTGCCCACAACTGATAAAAAACATGCATATGCAAATTCAGCAAGGAAAATAAATCTCAAACAGTTTGAGTTAAATAAATCCATAGTTAGACATGTCATTGTTAAAGGTGCAACACCAAAGACAAAGAGAAAATCTTAAAAGCAATGGGAAGGGAAAAAAGAGAGTTTACATGTGGCATTTGGAGGCAAGTTGTCTTATTAGGAGCAATAATAAAAGCTAGAAGACAGCAAATAATATATACCACAATACTGAAAGAAAATAGCTGTCAACTAAGAATTGTTTACATCAGAGACAATGTATTTCAAGAATGATGGTGAAAGTAAGACAGTTTAGAAAACACAGAGATTGTTTAACCACCAACAAACCTCTAAAAAGTCATCATTCTCAGAAAACTGACACAAGAACAAAGAATCAAACCCTACATGTTCTTACTCATAAGTGAGTGTTGAACAATGAGAACACACGGACACAGGGAGGGGAGCATGACACACTGTGGTCTGTTGGGGGTGGGGGACTAGGAGATTGGGGATGGATAACATTAGGAGAAATAGCTAATGTAGATGACGGCGGGGGGTGGGGGCAGCAAACCACCATGGCATGTGTATACCTATGTAACAATTCTGCAAGATCAGCACATGTACCCCAGAATTTAAAGTAAAAATAACTAACTAAATAAACAACAACAACAACAACAACAACAACAAATTCTAAAGGCTGTTATTTAGGCAGAAGTCAAATAAATCCAGAAGAAAGTCTTGAAATCCAAAGCAGGTAAAATAACCAAATGAAGTGGTATTGTGTGAAGATATCTAATCAAACATTGACTTTATATATGAAAAAATACTGAAGATGTGCAAAGATTAAAAATATATCAAAATACTTAATAACAATACACAGAAGTCAAGAAGAAAATACCTTGAGTTATGATTTCAAGCTCTCTGTATTATTTAGGAAAGAGGAAAACATATCAAGTAGCTCTAGTCTATGACAAATTAAATACGACTCTCAGCATTTTTTAATAATATTAATTAAAAGAAAACATTGTTTATAGTGTTCAAACTAGGAAACAGTAAGGAAAAAAGTGGAACAATTAATCAAAACATAGGCAAGAAATCAGACAAAGCAAATTTAAAAATCCAGGTTACTAGAACCTACAAAGTAAATTCATACAAAATAAATCCAAATATAGAAATGATTACAATAAATGTATGTTATCAAATGCTTCAGTTAAAAGATACAATTTCAGACTTGATTAAAAAATAAAGATCAGTACAAACTATATAAAAGAGACACATCTGCAATGCAGAGGTACAGATACCTTGAAAACAAACAAACCAGAAAAGATATGCCAGGCAGTTCTACTCAGAAGAAAGCAAGCATAGCTATAGTTTTGATATCATTCTTTAACGAACATACATAGGTCACATAGAAAAACTGACCACATATCTAGAAAATCTACATTTTTGGACACTTAGATACAAATCCTAAGTGTCTCTAAACAATTCATATAGTAAATGAGTAATCATAGTGAAAATTATAAGTATTTAGCGCTGAGCAACAAGAAAAATAAATCATTCAAAATAGATATGATACAGCTAAAGCAGTATTTAGAGAAAAATTCATATCCTTGAAAGATTATTTTATAAAAGAGAGGGTAAAAAACAACTTATTCTCCAACTTAAGCAATAAAAAAACAGCATAAACACAGGAAATTACACAAGTAGGAAAGTATTATTTTAAATAAGTAAAATTAATGAAATTACTAAGAAACATGGAATATAGAAAGAACAGAAAGTACAAGAAAAAAATAAAAGAGAGAAGAAATGTAACTACCAAGCAGAAGATATTAAAATGATAACAAAGTATTATAAACAACTTTATAATGATAAGTTTTAGATATTAGGTGGAATGAAAACATTCTTAGGAAAAATCTAATTTACCCAACTGACTCAGTAAGAATAAAACAAATTATGATAGTGCTATCATAAGTGAGAAAACTTAAAAAACTTTAAAAACCATTTCAGGCCCAATGACTTCACCATAAGACTTTACCTGAGAGTCAGGTAATAAATAATTTAATTTTATACAGATTTTACAGTTTACAGAACACAGCTCAACAAATTTGGTGTCTAGAGTAAACTTGATTTCCAAATCCCACAAAAACTTAATGATTATGGGACAATTTTCTGGTGAATATAGATGCAAAAATCTTTAAAGATTATTAGCATACAGAAAGCAGTCCTGTATAAAAATGACTATCCATCATGCATAAATTGGGTTACTTTTAAAAATGAAAGTTTGGTTTAACATTAAGAAAATAATAAATATTGAATATCCCATTAGCATAATACAGAAAAATTATATGAATCTCTTAGGAGTTGGCAGAAAAAACATTTGAGAAAACACTTGATGAAAATTGCATCTACTTAGGAGAAAAGTCTCTTAATGAACTAGGAAGAGATGAAAACTCCTATCACAAAGCCTTTGGCACACCTTACCCTTATGGCTGAGATACTGACACACTCTCTGAAGGTCAGATAGAAGAGCACCTATGCTATCACCAGTCTAGTCATCATGGTATCAGCACTCCATCACAAACAGTTCAGTTGAAAAAGAAAATTTACAAGGTTTCAAAAGGAAGTAACACCTCTAACATCTTTTGTGAATAAAATGATTGCCTTCATAGAAATTCTAAAATAAACTAGGGATAAATCATTTGGGTTAGGAGGCAATTCTCTCCAAATTGATTTATCGATTCATTGTAATTCAAATATTATCCCAATAGGCTTTGTGAGCATTTGGGTATGTGTGTGGAAACTGACCCATTTATGGGCTTGCAAATGACCGAAAAATAGAGATTCTTCCAAATGAGAAGAATAAGGTTGGTTGGGTGACTTTGGCAGATATCAATAATTACTTGAATGATAGTAATTAAGACCATTTTATATTGTTCCTGGGTTAGACAACTCAACCAATAAAATTGATTGAGTCACAAATTGCGCACGTGTGTGTGTTTAACATATGAGCAGATATAGCATTATAGGTGAGTGGCAAAATAATGGACTTTTAAATACATGATACAGAATAATTTGTTATTTATGTAAAAAATAGAGTTCTACCTCACAATATATACAAAAATGAATTTCAGATTAAAGAAGACTTACATGTGAAAAACAAAATGGCAAAGTAATAATAGATAATGTGGGTTATATTAATTAATTTGTGTGAACAGAGGTTTGTTAAGGCACAAAAAGAAAAATCCATTTAAAAAGATTAATACATTCAAAAGACAACAAAATAAAAGAAAACATAGACTTGAAAATGGAAAAACATTCAAAATACATAAAAGAAATTATATATATTGGTTAGTATATGTGATAAATAAAGAACTCCTATTAACTTATCAGAGAATTACTAATAGAAAAATGGGCAAAAGACTTGAACAGGCACTTCACAAAACAGGGAACTCAAACGGCCAATAACAGAGGAATAGGTGTGTGATCTCACTGATAAACAGAAAAATGCAAATTAAAACCATGATGAGTTACTATGTCATACTCACCAGATGGGCAAAACTTATATCTGACAGCAAGAACTTTTGGCAGTGATAGAAGGCAAGGGAGACTGACATTTCTCAAGAGAGTGCAAATTGGTGCAATCGCTTTGGATAACAATATGCTGTTACCTAGTAACATTGAAAACACACAGATCTTTGATCTCAGCACTTCCTTGCTCAGATATACACCCCAGAGAATCTCTTCTACATCTACATCTGGAGACAGGGAGAAGAATGAGTCCAGAGCAGTTTGTTGTAGCAAAAGACTGAAAACAGTCCAAATGTATACCAGTAATAGAACAGCTAAGTACATTCTGGCATTGTCACACAATACAATGTTGTTCAGCTGTGAAAATAAATGAAGCACAGGTACATATAATAACATGGGTAAATCTCAGAAACATAATATGGAGCCCCAAATCCAAAACAAACAAGCAAAAACAATTGCAAAGTAGTGCTTTTTGTCAAAAGAATTTGTTCAGTGTGATTCCATTTATATAAAGTTTAGAAATATGCAACCCTGAAAACAATAATTTTTAGGAATACAAACAAACAGAGAAGCTATAAAGAAAATGAGTGTGTGGTAAACACATTGAGGGAAGGAGCCAGGATGGGGGAGGGAGGAGCATAAGGCTCTCATTCTTAAATTGGGTTACACAGGTGTTTTCTTGTATTTTTAATTTTTGTGCCTTATATATATTTTAGAAGAATTTGTGTATGAATTCAATCATTTATAAAAAAGAATTTTAGGTATCTTTACAATATAGTTAAAAAGCAGACATGTGTAGCTGATGATGGGAATTATTCCAATATGATGAATATGCTGTTAATGTGGTTAAGAGGGAGATCACTTAGATCTCAGGCATTTTGAAAGACTTCCTGAAGGAATGAAGGTTTAAAGGTCAAAGCTTTGTTGAGGTGAATTTCATCAATGGCAAGGATGAAATTCCAACTTTGGCAAGGGAACAAAAAGTGCAGTTTTTGAAGTAGGGAGGGTGGACTTTGAATACTTAGTACCTTAAATATGGCATTTCAGAGTAGTTGGAGTTTGGTCAGTCTAAGAATAGGTAAGCGTTAGATGGTACATAGTTTCATGTAAATGTCCATGTGATACTGTGGTTAATAATGACCTTGAGTTTGAAGTTTGAACCCTCTGCCAACTTTATAGCTGTGTGACCTTGGAGGAGTGATTTTGTTACATCAAGTCTCATTGTCTTCTTCTACATGATGGAGATAAAACCTATGCATACCTCATAGTGTTGCTTTGAGGGTTAAATAAAGGAATGCATATAATATACCTGGAATAGACTAATCAACACTGTTTTGTGTTATGATTGAGGTGACTGCTAGGGGTGACAGATGAAAAGACAAGAAATACCAGGATTCACAGGTGTGAGGATCCAAGTGAGACAGGAGGGACATCTTGTTCTGGGAAACAGAGCATCGGCCAGCTGCAGCACCAGGGCCCTATAAGGGACAGGGGATGAGAGGGATGAGTAGGAGCCTGATCATGGGAGGCTTTATGTGCCACACCAGGAATCTTGAACATGACTTGCAAATGATGAAGGCCACTCCTTGAAGGGTATTTGGCAGGAGAGTTGCACTGTCATGAGTTGAGTATGATCTGAGGTCTATCCACGTGCCTTTGGGGCTGCATCCACCCAAGTGAGCATTTTATTGTTAGAAAAATCCCTCTAGCTTCTTCCTTGTGGTGAGGGGCTAGGAGGGGGCCAGATAGGGACTGATGGGACAGCCATGTCGGAGGCTGCCACTGCCATCCCTGCACGGGTTATCAGAAGGCCCTAGACGAGGGTGGGACCTGGAAGGAATACGAGCCACACAAAAGCAGCGTCTCTGACAGGATCTTTCGGTGGTGGCTTAGTCTCAGAGCTTATTTTAAATGCCGAAAGGGAAATGGGGCCGCACAGGGAGTGGGGAGGTGGGGAGGAGGCAGAGCTCAGATCTTATCTGGACTCTTGGGCTGTCATTGGAGCTGCTCAGAACAGGTGCTTCAAAGCGTTTGGCGTTCCCCTGCATTTGGGCCCGTGTCGGGTACACACACAAAGTGGGCATGCATTATTCAGGTGGCATCGCGTACTGTGTGCCGCTCGTCAGAGCTTGCAGCGTTGGGGCCTCCTTCCCAAAAGCCCATTGTTAAGCATTATAAACAAACAGGATGGACGCCTCTACAGTCACTACACGGGTGCTGCTGCCGGAATCTGCAGTCATAACAGGAAATCGTGCACTTGCTGCAGAAAGGTTTTGTTCTAAAAGATAGCATGAACGTCATTGACCTAAATTCCAGTGCCCTAGCCTATACCTCCAGAACTTTTCAGCAAAGAAATGCTAGTGAGAAGCAGATTGAAAGGGTCTCTATTTCTTTCTTTTATGAAAATCCATTGCCATTAATATCTAGTGACCCTGAAAGCTACTTCCCACTTTGCAATCAGCTCCCCAAAGATTGACTTAAAGGTGTAGATAAGAATGATGCAAAGGGCTTGGAGAGAGCAGAAGGTGCTGGCTTTCTGCTAGTGGAAGCTGATGTCATCTGTGCTGCAGCTGAGTGTAGTGATGGTGGCACCCAGTCCCACCGTACAGGGACCTGCCTGACTATGGAGCTGAAAGGACAGTGCAGGGACTTCAGTCTTTCAGATCAATTAGTAGTTGTTCTAAAGGACTTTGGCGATGCTAATTAGGTCAGCATCATTTTCTTTTTTATAGATAAGCTCATCTAGATGCAGTAGCCAAATGACCTGCCCACGATCTGGAGCTCAGAGAGTTTGCTCAGCTGGCCCCTTTTCCTCTCACTCCAAAAATGCATCATCTCAGCATCTAATTCATTCATTTATTAATTCACCCACTTAGTGAATACTAAGTATTTATTTATTTATTTATAAAATTTTTATTGAATTTTAGGTTTTGGGGTATATGTGCAGAACATGCAAGATAGTTGCATAGGTACACATGTGGCAGTGTGCTTTGCTGCCTTCTGCCCCTTCACCCATATTTGGCATTTCTCCCCATGCCATCCCTCCCCCACTCCCCCCCCCCCGCTGTCCCTCCCCTATTTCTCCCAATAGACCTCAGTGTGTGGTGCTCCCTTCCCTGTGTCCATGTGTTCTCATTGTTCATCACCCACCTATGAGTGAGTATATACGGTGTTTCCTTTTCTGTTCTTGTGTCAATTTGCTGAGAATGATGTTCTCCAGATTCATCCATGTCCCTACAAAGGACACGAACTCATCATTTTTGATTG
>CM052655.1:116378885-116488526 GCA_028533165.1 Leontopithecus rosalia
GAATACTAAGTATTTATAGAGTGTCTACTACATTCAGGCATGGTGCTGGATGCTCAAGATGCAGCACTTCATACACTGTAATCCCTGTCTGGAAAATGGTCACAATCAAGTGAAAGCAGATAAGTTAGCTAGTAGACGAGACACAATGTAATAAGTGTTGCAATGGAGTTGTTAGGGGATTCCAGAGTAGACTCCCTTAGCCCAGGCTGGAGTATTCAGAAAAGGCTTCCTGGAAGAGGGGGCATGAGTGTTGGTCCATAAAGGGAATTGTCCAGATTTAGCAACAGGAGAGGGAAAAAGGGATGCTCTGGCCAGAGGCATTTGTAATGCCAGCTGGATTGGAAACAGCATAGCTCTGGCCAGCAATCATTCATTAGTTGAGTTGGGGGAAGTGTATACTATTGACTCTGGCAAGAGCTGTTAACAACGGTGGGTAACATACTAAACGGGTACCAGAGGTGTTCTAACCACTCCATTTAGTTAAATCAAAAGAGCAATTCTATAAAGTAGTCACTAGGAATCTCTTTTAAGATTTAGAAAACTGAGGCTTGTAGAGCTGAAGTGACGTGCTAAGTCACATGGCAAGGTAAGTGAGAAAAAGATTTAAAAATTTGGGCCCTAAAGTCTCACCAGCGTGTCTTTTGGTGCAGAAGTTTTGATTCCTCTTCTTTTATCTCATCATCCAGAGAATAACCAACCTGGAATATATGTAAGTTTCTGCCTGAGAGCTGGTATTATTGCAATGGCCTCCTCCCTTTGCTCCTGGGAGGGGGTTGCCACTGGACAAAGCATGGGACATTGGCACAGTGGATACTAACATTGCATCAGGAGTGAGAATTCTGAGCACACGGGTCCCTCTACAGATCAAAGTCTCTGTACTCATTTCCCTGCTAGGCCATGCCACCCTGTCGCAATGAAGTGAGGAGAAAGAGGTTCTTTGGCTTGTTTTCAAGAAGCACCTCACATGAGTGCAGAAGGAAAAAGTTGGCCAAGGTAAGGCCAAGGGGAGTCTCTGCTTTTCATCCTAGTACAGTGAGTCTTGGGGAAAAACTGGTCTTGCTGCAGCAGTGAGTTGGGACCTTAGTGTGGTTTCACTGAGAAACAGGAGGAAGGAGGGCTCTGCTCGTCTTAAAGACCACTTTGTGCAGATACAGTGTTCAGGCCAAAGTTGAGGTTGGGGGCCTTGTGTTGGCCAATGATATGCAAGGGGTCATGGTCACCATGGCAGGTTGCTGGGTTTCTCAGGCTTGACTGGAGTTCTGGTCCAGTTAACACCAGCTGCATGATTTCATATGTGCTGACCGACTCTCATTAATCCCCTCCTAGAGGTGAGAAGTGGGACTGAGAGAGCAGGTAGGCAACTTGCTATGGGAAGTAGAAAAGTTTCTTTGTAAGATTTCCTTTCTTGTTAAATTATAAGTGTGCTAACTTTGTTAAGCCCAATCCTATGTAGCTGTTAGACATGCCATGCTTACAGGCACATAGTACATTCTATGTTCTTGTACTTTAACCAAGATATCTGTGCTGGATGTGTTCACAGGCATGTCGCAGCTCTCCATTGCTTTTATCTGTTTTAAAACAAATTTTAAGTTGTTAGCCAATCGGGTTTTAGTTTAGACTGTAAGGTCTGGCTCCAGCCAACAGAGATCAGACACAGCAGTAAGGACGATCCCAAATGTGTAATAAATAAATCCGTGTGTTTCCCTTTGTTCTTTGTACTCTCATGGCACGATGTCTAGTGAGAGTACCCTTCCTGCAGTCCAGGAAGTAAAAATTATGTTGCTAAAAATCCTTTGTCTTAGTGCTGATTTTGCTTTGCGGCACCGAGCATCTATTTCTAAGACTTGCCAAAGTCACACTGTCAGCAGGAGGCAGAGCTCAGTTCCAGCCAAGGTACTGGCAGGATCATTCTGTGGATGTTGAAAAAAAAAAAAAAACTCTCTGTGCCTTAGTTTCCTCACTTGTAATGCGAAAACTATCTTCCTATCTCAGAGAGTGGTGAGAACACCTGAGTGAAGAACATGAAGATTTCCAAGGTCTCACTGACTGCAGATTCTGTCCTCTGTGCCTGCAATATTTGATCCTCAGGCTTGCTTTCCATTTTCCCACCTCCCCTGCACCTACTTCATTCCTGTCTGTTCTTTATTTCATTTTTCTATCTGTTCTTGAGCCCAGATTCAATCATCATTTTTGGAACAAAGCTATCCTAATCTCCAATTGTCCACATTCAGAACAAAGTCCTCTGTGATATTTGTTGAAGCTGAGATTAGAATGCACACACCTGTGTGCTTCTTTGATTACCTTTAACCCAGCAAGTGTTTGTGCCCATGACGGCAGTCATCATGGCTAACATGTGCTCCCCATTGTATCCTTGGGCCAAACATACGTAGAAAACTCTCAATGAGTAGGGTACATTGCCGATTGCACAGACAACCCCGACTTTCTGAAAGGCTGCAGAAATGCAGTAGCAGCTGACTTGTTGAATGAATGTATGTTTACTTCTCTCTGTAACTGCCAGTCTCTGTGACGAGGGTTTACCAAATCCCTGGCAGTTTCACCTTATCTACTTGATGGTGTTGTCCCACATGCCTGTTAAAATAAAATATTGCACTCCTAACGAAATGATTGTATTCTGCATAATGCACCAGTAATTAACCTTGCAAAGTTACTTTTCAAATCACTCATGAGTGTTCATTGCTAGGTGCGTGCAGCTGCCCCCTCCTCTTCTGTTTATGTCTGCATAACTGTGTGTGTTGGCTGTGCTGTTTTAATTCTCCCTGTATATTTTGACTTTATTAATTGATTCCATCTGATTACATTAATCATGAGTAATTGAGATGTAAAATAGTTTTCAACTGAAGTTTTTCAAAAATCCTTACAGTAAAGAGAAGGGGACCAGTCTCTAGTGGCCAATTGGTGATAGAAGCATTCATTGTTTACCTCCTGTTCAACATGTGATTCACGGAATTCCAGATTTCTAATGCTTCATTGATTTACAAAAAGCATATTTTTAATTATAATGTTTAGATTCATTTATGATTCTTTTAAAAGGCTATGGTACCTCAATGAGAGATGCGGGTAAATCCCCAACTTTATCTGGCACAAGCTAAATTGACTTGCTGGACTGCAAGTGAGAAGTGAATCTTTAGGTCTGGTTCTTTGATCTCTAATTTTTAAAAATTTTAATGAGTGAATGTATGAATAAACAGCACCACTTGGAAAGGCTGCTTGTAAAATGAAAGGCAAATGATATATAAGCATAAAGACAAAAAGCTTCTCTGTGCTATACAGGAATCTTCCCTCCAGAGGTAACCAATGGCCAATATTGTGTCTTCAGGCTTTTTCATACATGTTTTTGTCTCTACATGCATTTAATTTAATTTTTTACATAACTGGAATTCAACTATGCATTTTGTATCACAACTAACTTCAACCAATAGACATTGGAAAACCTTTCATGTGAGATCTATCTTTTCTAAGCTGTCTGGTATTCTATATTGTATGTAAACTGTAATATTTTTAATGAAGTTTATTCAGCTTGATAGCAATTGTTCACCTGTTCACTGTTTCACCTATAACCACAAATTTGTCACAAAACATCTTTGTACATGTATCATAATATATAGGATAGGTTCCTAAAAGTAGAATTCTTGGGTAATTTGTCGTGCCTGTGTAATGAACATTTTCATTTATTTTGCCACACAAACAAATAGGAGTTTACTACAAATAGGAGTTTCCTTAGGCCAGTAGTCCCTGAACACTCCACAGCAATGCTGTGACAAATTCTCACATGAGGCTAGGGGCAGTGGTTCATGCCTATTATTCTAGCACTTTTGGAGGCTGAAGTGCGTGGATTGCTTGAGGCCAGGAGTTTGAGACCAATCTGGGCAACAACAGAGAAATCCATCTCTACAAAAACTTCAGGAGGCTGAGATGGGAGGATCACTTGAGCCCAGGAAGTGGAGGTTGCAGTGTACTGAGATTGCAGCACTCCACTGGAGCCTGGATGAGAGAGTAAGACACTGTCAAAAAAAAAAAAATTCTCAGATGATTCCCCCACCCCAACCATGGCAATATATGATTTATTTACAAAGCTCACCTGTTTTCACCAGCATGCCACCACTGCTAATCATAAACCTTCTTTCTAAACTCTAGTACCTCTGCTGGACATGTACATCTCCTCCAAAAGAAATAAAAAATGGACAATTTCTATTTAACTTTGTTCTGGGTTAAATTGGTAGGAATGCTGATTCTTACTCATTTAAAGGCATTTTATTTCTTTAAAAGAATTGTGAAAGTGAACAGAAGTCAATGTTTCTGCCACATTTTCATGGGAGAATTGCCCTCTGGACTGTGTAGCACAGTGACTATGAGCAAGAATTTAGGATTCCAATGGACTGCACCTCCCTTCCTTAGGAGACTTTGGAGCCATTCAGTATCTTTGTGCCCCAGCTTTGCCATCTGTAAGGCTGCTGCTTCCTAAGGAGTACATAGGTCACATATGTCAGGCATGCTGGACAGCAAACACTATGATTGCTGATATGTCAGTAGCTGAGAAGTAAAAGATAGAGCTTGAAAGCTTGGTTATGGATTCAGACAGACCTGGAGTCAAAATTTTGCCTGGCAGCTTTTAAAGTAGATGATCTTAGGCACCTTAGTAATTTTCAGCTTCCTGGTCCATGAGTAGAAAATACAGCAGTACCTATCTTGCAAGATTGTCATAAAGGCTGAATACAAGGTGCTATATAAAGAGCCTGGCAGGTAAGCAGTCAGTGAATGTTAGCTGTTCTTATTCCTGTTATTGAAATATTTAGACAAAAAATCCTGTTGTTCACTTAAGATGGGAGATCTTTCTTGAGGCTCAATGCTCAAATACATGAACACTCCACAAATGAAGATACATTTTGTTCTCCACCCTACAAAGGACCAACCAGCCTGGGTGCTGAAAGTTCATTATTTCTAGGAGATTTTTATATAAAAATATGTAGGATGTTTTCTTTTTCTCTGGAAAAAGAAAAGAACTTCCCATTCCTTCTGATTGATGGCAGAGTTCCTTGAGAGAATAACACAGTAGAAGATGGCACTGTGGAAGGTGACCCTCTCACCTCTGGGGCTGGTGAGTCAGATTGGCTTTGCCACTTCCACTATAAAGACCACAGCTTTGCTGAATTAAAAATAAAGACGTAAGCCAGTAAAACCAAAGTGAATGGAGCAGATTGTTTAACGTGACTTTCCCTTATCTGCACAACACATGCATAAGATAATGCCGTTGACATTTTTGTCAAGGAAATGATTTGCGGACCCTTAGCATCACTTTAGATGGAAGTCAGGGGGAGGAGGCATGGCAGTTGGTGTGCCAGAACCCAAGCATTCAATGATAAGGCAGATACAGGGATGTCTTGCATGCTCTCCACACCAAGTGAGTAATTGCACTTCGCTCTCTTTTTAACTACTTGGGAGAGAGGGAATGGTCCACCCAGTTCTGGGAAAAAAATGGAGTCACTTATAATGATAGAATGATAGCAGTGAAAAGGAGCTTGAAGATGATCTCTTCTTCTCTTTTGGTCTTTCCTATTATAGGTGGTAAAACTAAGAAAAGGGACTAACTCATGATCAAAGAAAGAGGTAGCATCAGGGCAGAAGGCTAAGTCAAGTGTCCTCCAGTAAAGAAAGAGAAGGTGCTCCTATGGAAATATCAGGGTGTATTTTGCCTAGGAATGCTCTCTTCTTCTGTAAGCTGAGAATATATTTTACTTCTATTTATAAGCCCTTCCTGTAGTTATTGCTGCATCTTTAGTTCCCACTTGCTTGGTTGGAGCTGCAAGTGTGCTTCAGTTAAGCAAATTCAAAGAGAGTCCTTCACACCATTATTTTGGTGAAGTATCAAACTGATGGTACGGAGAGAAGAAGATTAATTTCTAGTAGTTCCCAATCTTGGGCCACAGCATATTGAGTCTGGGGAGGAAAATAAAAATAAAAATAAATTCACACCGAGACACACATGGTGGAACTGGAAAATGGTGAGGACGGAGAGAATTTGAAAAGCAATCAGTGAGAAAAGTCAGATTACTTGGAAAAAACTAACAATTAGGTGACAACAGACTTCTTGTTTTCAATACCAATGTCTGAAAGGCAACAGAATAATATGCTCAAAGCACTGAGTGAATATAAGTTTCAACCTAGTTCTATACCCAGTTAAATGCTTATTCAAGACTGAAGTAAGGTGTTTCAGGCAAAAAGGACAGCCGAGACAGGTTCTCACCCAGGGACTTCTTCTGGAAGAACTGTCGGAGGACATTCGTGTGGAAGGATACGCAAACACAAGAAGGGGAGGAATTCAAAAATACAATGCTAGGAAAATAAATTGTCTGATCATACATACAGATTTATAGCAAACAGAGTAATTATCATAGATATGAATCTGAATAGGTTTAAAAACGAGATTACTAAAATATTGGACAACAATACCATGAAAAAGAAAAGAGGGAATTAAATTCTCAATAGTCCTTGTAATATTCAAGAGAACAATCATGTTGACTAGACTTCATTAAGTCAAATACATATATTCTCCTTTTATTTTCAGTTAACACATAGTAACTGTACATATTTACTGGATACAGAGTAATATTTTGATGCATGTATACACAATAATGCTCAAATCAGGGTAATTATATATTCACTACCTCAAACATTTATCATCTCTTTGTGTTGGAAACATTTAAAACCTTCTCTTTAGCTTTTAAAAAATATACAATAAATTATTATTAACTATATTTATCCTACAATGCTGTAGAACACTAGAAATTATTCCTCATATCTAGCTATAATTTTGTATCCACTAACCAATCTCTCCCTATCCTTTCCTCCCCAGGACTTTCCCATTCTCTAGTAATGAAAATTAAACTTGCTACTTCTATGAGCACATTTTTAGCTTTCACATATGAGTGATAACATGCTGTATTTACCTTTCCGTGCCTGACTTATTAACACAATGTCCTCCAGGCTCATCCATGTTGCAGCAATTGACAGGATGCTATTCTATTGCTGTGGCTGAATAGTATTCCACTGTGTATATATACCACATTTCCTTTATCCATTTATATGTTGATGGTCATTTATGTTGATACCATATCATGGCTGTTGTTAATAGTGCTGCAATAAACATGGAAAGGCATATGTCTCTTTGTCATACTGATTCAATTTTCTTTTGATAATCACCTAGTAGTGGAATTGTTGGATCATATAGTAGTTCTACTGTTTGATTTTTGAGAAATCTCCATACTGTTTTCAGTAATTACTATACAGATTTTCATTCCCATCAACAGTTTATCATTCCCTTTTCTCTGCATCTTTGCCAGCATTTGTTACTTTTTGTCTTTTTGATAATGGCCATTCTAACTGGGAGTGAGATGATATCTCATTATGCTTTTGATTTGCCTTTCTCTAATTACTGATTGAGGTTGAGCATCTTTTTCATGTACACATTGGCCATTTGTATGTCTTTCTTTTTGAGAAATGTTTATTTGGATCCTTTGCCCATTGTATTGTATTATATTTTTGATGTGCTCTTAAATTCAGTTTGCTAGTATTTAGCTGAGGATTTTTTGCATCTCTGCTTATAAGGGATATTTGCCAAGTGTGTGTCTGGTTTGGGGATCAGGGCAAAGGAGGCTTCTTAGAATGAATACAGAAAAATTACCTCTTCTTTAACTTTTTAAAATAGTTTACAGATAATTGATGTTAATTCCCTAAAAGTTAAGTAGAATTCAGCAGTAAAGTCATCTGCTCCTGGGCTTTTCTTTGTTGGGATACTTTTTATTACTGATTTAATCTTGTTACTCATTATTAGTCCTTTTAGGTTTTCTAGTTATTCTTGGTTCAATCTTTGTATGTATGTGTGTCCAGCAATTTATTCATTTTCTCTAGAATTTCCAATTATTTGGCATACAGTTATTTATAATAGTCTCTAATGATTCTTTATATTTATGCATTATCAGTTAAATGTCTCCTTTTTCCTTTCTGATTTTATTCATTTGGGTCTTCTGTATTTTTTTTTTTAGTCAAGCTAAGAGTTTATCTTTTCAGAAAACAATCTTCTGTTTTGTTGATCTTTTGTATTTTTTCCTCCATTTCATTTAGTTCAATTATCATCTTTACTATTTCTATCCCTCTACTAATTTTGGGTTTGGTTTGTTCTTGATTTTGTAGTTCTTTGAGATCTATTGTTAGGTTGTGTATTTGGAATCTTCCTGCTTTTTAGATGTAGGCATTTTTTGAGATAAACTCTTTTGTTAGTACTACTTTTGTTGTATCTCACAGATTTTGATATCTTTTGTATTTATTTTCATTTGTTTCAAGATGAATTTTAATTTCCTTCTTAATTTATACAGAACTGTTGGTCATTCAAGAGCGCATTATTTAATTTACATGTATTTGTACAGTTTCCAAAATTTCTCTTGATATTGATTTCTAATTTTATTCCATTGTGGTCTGAAAATATTTCAAGTTTTGAAAATTTGTTGAGACTTGTTTTGTGACATAACATATAGCTTACCCCTGATAATGTTGCATGTGCTCATGGGAAAAATTTGTATTTTGGAGCTGTTGGATAAAAGGTTCTGTAAATATCTGAGAGGTCCATTGAGTCCATAGTGCAGTTTAAATCTGATATCTATTTGTTGATTTTCTATTTAGATGATATTTTCAATGATGAAAGTAAGTTTTTGAAATCCAAAACTATTATTATGTTGAGATCTATCACTTTAGCTCTAATAATATTTGTTTCATATATCTGGGAACTCTGGTGTTGAGTGCATATATAACTATTATATTCTCTTGCTAAATTGATCTCTTTATCATTTCATAATGACCTTTGTCTCTTTTTATGTTTTTTTGATTTAAAGTCTATTTTGTCTGATGTAAGTTTAGCTACTTCTGCATGCTTTTGGTTTTGCTTTGTGTCAACTATCTTTTTTGATCCCTTTATTTTCAGTCTACATTGTCTTTACAGATGAAGGTGAAGTGAGTTTCTTGTAGGCAGCATACTGTTGGTTCTTCTTGTTTGTTGTTGTTTTTTCTTGCTTTTTAATCCATTCAGCCAGCCTGTATTTTTTAATAAGAGAATTTAAACCTTTTACATTGAAGGCTGTTATTAATAGGGAACATATTTCTATAATTTTATTTTTATTATTTTCTGATTGTTTTGTATACACTTTGTTCCATTCTTTGTCTCCTATTGTTTACCTCTGAGATTTTGGTGGCTTTCTGTAGTGATAACGTTTTATTCCTTTCTCATTTGTGCTTCTGCTCTACCAGTGAGTTTTATTCGTTTGTGTGTTTTCATGATGGAAGATACTGTTCTTCCATTTCTACATTTAGGACTTCCTTAAGCATTTCTTGTAGGATACATCTAGAGGTCATAAATTGCCTCAGTTTTTGATTTTCTGGGAAATACTTTATTTCTTCTTCATTTTTTAAGGTAAGGTTGCTGGGTATAAAATTCTTGGCTGATAGTTTTTTTTTTTCTTTTCTCCTTTTTTTTTCTTTCATCACTTGGAATATGTAATCCCGTATTTTCTGGCTTGAATGGTTTCTGCTGGGAGATCTGCTGTTAGTCTAATGAGGATTCTCTTCCATGTGACTTGACACGCTTGCTGGTTTTATAATTCTCTCTTTGTTTTTGACTTTTGACAGTTTGATTAAAATGTGCCTCAGAGAGGACCATTTTGAGTCTAATCTATTTGAGAATGTTTAAATTTCCTGTATTTGAATGTCTACATCTCTCCCACAATTTGGAAATTTTTCAGTTATTATTTTATTCAATTTCTTGACTTTCCTCCTTTTTTCTACTTCTGGAACTCTCAAAATGTAAATATTTGTTCACTTACTAGTGTCTCATATATCACATGGGCTTTTTAAAAAATTCCTTTACTTTTTTTTTGTCTGACTAAATTATTTCAAAAGACCTGTCTTATAGTTCAGATATTCTTTCCTCTACAATTGATCTAATCAATTATTAAAGATTTTATGGTATTTTTTGTTCATTGAATTATTCAGCTCTAAGATTTTTATTTTTTAAATTATATCTATCTCCTTGCTTAATTTCTCATTCAGATTGTATTTTTTAAATTTTTTCACATTTTCTTTCTGTGTTCTCTTGTATGTTGCTAAGTTTCCTTAAAAATCATTATTTTTCTTTGGGATGCTGAGGTGGGTAGATTACGAGGTCAAGAGATTGAGACTATCCTGGTCAACATGGTGAAACCCCGTCTCTACTAAAAATACAGAAAAATTAGCTGGGCTCGGTGGTGCATGCCTGTAATCCCAGCTACTCAGGAGGCTGAGGCAGGAGAATTGCCTGAACCCAGGAGGCAGAGGTTGCAGTGAGCCAAGATCACGCCATTGCACTCCAGCCTGGGTCACAAGAGCGAAACTCCATCTCAAAAAAAAAAATCATTATTTTTGGGTTTTTTTTCAGCCATTATATATATTTTTCTTCTTCAGGAGCTGTTACCAGAGAATTATTGTGTTCTTTTGGAGTTATGTTTCCTTGTTTTTTTTTTTTTCATGTTTCTTGTTTCTCTACGTCGGTATCTTCATATCTGGTATAACAGTTGCTTCTTCCAATTTTATAGAGTAACTTTCATAGGGAAAGATTTTTTTTCTGTAGACATATCAATAGTCTTCGTTTGGCAGCATGCTTTACCTTTGATTCTGGGTGAGCAAAGTAGTGTGGTCTTTATATGCTTTATTTGGATAAAGAAAACCAGCATGTCTGCAGATTCCTCAGTGGCTTGAACTGGTTGTTTGTAAGGGTTATGAGGTAGTTTTTCTGGGAGCAGGGCAGGTCCTTAGACCCCCAGTGAGTGCAGATGGCCATGTAGTGGCCCCACCACTAGAGGAGACAAGTTTGCTGGCTGTAGCAGGAGGGTGTTCTGGGTAGGCCAGTTCTCAAGCCCCTAAATGGTATACACTGGTGTCATTGGTGACGGTGGTGGGCTCTGAGTGAACTGGTTCATGACTCCTAGTTTTTGGGCCCCTGGGTGGTATATACAAGTGTATAGAGCAATGTCAAATATGTCATTTAAACATAAGATAAAGGAAAACACAGATAAAAGAGGAGATAAAATAAAAAAGACAATTCAATGAACTCAGAGGAAGGGAGATTCTAAATTTAAAAATATCAAAGAAAATATGTCAAATAGAAAAATAAAATTATGGAAATAAATTTAAATTTATCATTAATCACAATTAATGTAAATAAGTGAAACTTGTTAGTTATAAGAAAGACATGTATATCGAAGTAAAAGCAAAATAGTTTCCAACTATTTTCTATTTGCAAGAGGTATACATAAAACAAGAAAATAGAAATGTTGAGACTAAAGAGTGTTGTTTGTCTGTTTTAGACAGGTTCTTCGCTGCCACCAAGGCTGGAGTGTAGTGGTGTGATCTTGGCTCACTGCAACCTTGACTTCTTGGACTCATATGATCCTACCTTAGCCTCCCAAGTAGCTGGGACTACAGGAGTGTCCCACCAGACTTGGCTAATTTCTTTTTGTATTTTCTGTAGAGACAGGGTTTCGCCATGTTGCCCAGGCTGTTCTTGAATTCCCAGGCTCAAGCAATTCACCCCTGCCTTGGCCTCCCTAAGGGTTGGGATTACAGGTGTGAGCCACTGTGTCTGGCTTAAAGATAATGTATAAAAGGACAGAAAAAAGTGAACAGTTTAAGTATAAAATCCCAGGAAATTTACAAAATATTCCTGGAAATAATAATTGAGTTCAGCAAAATTATAGGATATATGACAAATATTAAAAAGTAATTACATTTCTATATATTATCAAAGAACATATGAGCATCAATATTTGAACATACAACTTATAATCATTTCAAATAATAAAATTACTTAAGTTTAAAATGAATAAAACATGAACCCAATGTGTGCAATGAAAACCAAGCAACACTAATAAATAACAAGAATTCTTTAAAAAATTGAGAAACATGTTTCTAAGTTGGAAGCATTAACATAGTAGAGATGTCAGCAATCCACATATTGGTAGATAGATTTAATACGAATTTTATTAAAATCCCAGTATGTTTTTTGTAGATATAGACAAGATTATTATAAAATTTACATCAAAAAGCAGAAGGAATGGAAAAACTAAATGTTTAAATGAAAGAATAAAGTTGGAGGACGCAGTTTACCCAGTTTTAAGATATTTTTACACAGCTACAGTAATCAAAACTGTGGTATTGGAATAGAAATAGACACATAGATCAATAAAAAAGAATTGAGAACCCAGAAACAGAACCACACACACACGGCAAATCATTTTTGACAAAAATGCAAAAGCACTTCAATGGAGAAGGATAACCTTTTCAACAAAGGTTTAGATCAACAAAGGTTTAGATTTAGATCATTTCAACAGAGATTTAGATTTAGATCATTTGTTTCTAAATCTAATGAGGATTCATGGAGCAACTGGACATCTCAGTGGTGGGGGGAAAACGAATGATCTAAATCCCAAATGTTATGCAAAACTATATCTAAAAGAGATGAAGGACTCACATGTAAAACCATAAATGTTTCAGAGAAAGACACAAGAGAACATTTGTAGTGTCTAGAAATACGCAAAGACTTGACATTAACACAATCCATCAAGGGAAAAATGAATATGTTGAATTTCATCAAAATTAAAAGCTGTTGTGATGTTGAAGCCACTGTCAAAAATACAGAAATACAAACTTCAGAATAAAAGAAAATAATTACCAGTCACATATCTGAAAAGGAACCATTATCCTGACTATAAAGAACTCTCAAAACTCAATAATAAACAAACAAAAAGCTCAAACAGTCCAACTGGAAAATAAAGTCAAATACATAACAAAACATTTTACTAAAGAGGATAGGATACAGCAAATAGTCACATGAAAAGATAGATGTTCAACGTCTTAGCCGTGAGGGAAATGCAAATTAAAACCACAATAAGACATGAGGCTACATAACTATCAGGATGGCTAAAATAAAAGATAGTGACAATATCAAATGCTGGTGAGGATGCAGAGAAATCAGATCACTCAGACGTTGGTGGGAATGGAAAATGGTATAGCCACCGTGGAAAACAGTTCGTCAGTTTCTTAAAAATTAAATACGCAATTACCAGATGATCCAGCAATTACAATGTTTAGTGAGCAATTTGTGTCAGAGACATGAGCAATTTATATCACAGAAATGGAGACTTAAGTTTACACAAAGATCTGTACACAAATGCTTACAGAAGTTTTATTCATAGCAACAAAAAATGAAAATTGCCTGGATATCATTTTATGAGTAAATTGTTAAAATGTAATCACACTATGGAATACTACTCAGCAGTAAAAGGGAACTAACTATTGATTTATACAATGACCTGGATGGATTTCAAAAGAATCATGTTGAGCGATTAGAGTCAATCTCAAAATGTTACAGACAGCATGATTCCATTTACATTCCATTCTTGAAATAAGAAAATTGTAGACAGGGAGAAGCGAGCAGTGGTTACTATGGATTTAGGAGGGGTGAGGGCAGGGGGAGGTGGACGTGCCTCCTAAAGGATAACCAGGGAAAACCTCGTGTTGATGGGAGTGTTCCATGTCTTCACTGTGCCACTGTCAATATCCTGGTTGTGATATCGCACTAGAGTTATGCAAGATAACATTGGGTAGAAACAGGTAGACGGTGCTCTTTATAATTTCTTACCACTTCCTGTGAATCTAGAATTATCTTAAAATAAAAAATTCATTAAACAAACAAGCAAATAATTTTTATCTGTATTCTATTTGTAAGGGGGACACACACAAAGGACACAGCAATGTTTAGGATAAAAATAATTTTAAAAAGACAGTAAAAGTGCAATCCAAAGGAAAGCTGGAATAGCAATATCAATATCAGACAAAATAGACTTTGAAGCCAAAAAGCATCTATCAGGCAAAAATGTATTGCGAATGATTTGAGCAGTAAAAGTAACAAGATTGATCCAATGACATGTGTGGAAGAGGAGAGTAAGGGTGACGGAAAACTTAGAGATAGAAGTGGCCTTGTTTTTTTTTTTTTTTTTTTTTTTTTTCTTAGGCTGGGAAGGCCCATGGGAGCAATGGTAAAAATTTAATGGGAACATATACATGTGCAGAACATGCAAGATAGTTGCATAGGTACACACGTGGCAGTGTGTTTTGCTGCCTTCTGCCCCCTCACCCATATTTGGCATTTCTCCCCATGCCATCCCTCCCCTGCTCCCCCGCCCCGCTGTCCCTCCCCTATTTCCCCCAATAGACCTCAGTGTGTGGTGCTCCCTTCCCTGTGTCCATGTGTTCCCATTGTTGCTTGTTTAAGAGTATGCATACGCAGGCATTTTGATCTGCAGATGAGAAAATAAGAAAAAGCCCAACCATGCCGGCTTCTTGCTTAATCATTACTTTGGCGGTGAGCTACTGAACTTATCTGTAGCTGTCCTGATGGTCCATTTCAGGGGCTTCTAAATGCTTGCCTGTAGATCAGAGGTGGTTTGAGAGGTTGTTTTCACCGGTCTGCAGCGAAATGAGAAAAGTAAGAGACGCAGCATGATTTTGGTGATAACTTTCTTTGTTACAAAGAAATGCTTTTGTCCCTGTGCCTTTAAAATGTCCTTTCTCCTATAAAATTATGCTGCTGATGTTACTATGTTTATTATTGTTGTTGTTCTCATTTCTTATCTTTCTTTTTTTTCTTTTTTCTTTTTTTTTTTTTGAGACCGAGTTTCGCTCTTGTTACGCAGGCTGGAGTGCAATGGTGCGATCTCGGCTCACCGCAACCTCCGCCTCCTGGGTTCAGGCAATTCTCCTGCCTCAGCCTCCTGAGTAGCTCATTTCTTTAATGGACAAGATTCAAAGTCTGAAATACTTTAAAAAAATTGCAAATGGCTGTTGACTCTTGTTCTTCCCAAGTCACCTTAGTGCAGAGACAGGAGTCTGGTGTCAGGTGACTGGTCCACCTTGCACAAGCTCATATCACTCATCATGGTCTTCATAATGTTCTGAGGCTGGTGTCTTTATTCTTCCCATTTAACAGAAGAGTAAACTGAGTCTCAGATAATTTTCTTAAGCACTGATGTTTCAGATTTTTATTTATTATTTGACTCCAAGTTCAGATCACTTTTTTTTTTTCAGAAAGATCACACTCTCTTTCCATTACTGGAGTCATGTTTGAGTGATGTTTCTCTATGATTGATGCTCTCCCAATCTTGGGGTCGGAGGTCCTGGCTGAATTCGTAAACATACGCCTAGTTTAGGAAAAGTGACAGTATTTATTTGGGGGAAAAAAGTTTTGAGCTCTCTGCATTAGGATCCTGCCAATATGCCCTCTCAAATTATATGCTTCTTGAGAGAAGAAGGTGGCTTTAATAAAAATAGATTCTATGCGACATGTTATTCTTCATAATTGGACAGAGATCACGAGGAGGACACACTTACAAGATACTCTGAAAATGAACGGACACATAATATAGTAATCACCAAATCCTTATTACTTGAAGCCTATCCGTGCCAGGAGGCCCTTTCTCCCTTGATGATCAGGCCTGACCCCTATTAATTTTAATAGGAGTTAAATAGTCACATCAAGGGAAGTATCAGGGAGTGCACTTGCAGCAAAGCAACCCCGGAGATTAAGACCTCCACTTTTGGCTTTCTGCTGAAAATGTGGCACATTGCCTGATGCTTATCTGCTTTTAATTGTGTGTTGTGTGTATATGTTTTTCTCCTTTCTTTTTGCAGAGGAGGCAATTTGCAAATCGTTGCTATCTGCCTCCCTACAAGAAAGAGATAAATTATATGAGAGACTGCGGGCGTTTGGCCTGTTTGATATCCTTTGCTGATAAATTGAACGTAGCTTCATAATTAATACCCAATCTTTTCTGATCGGCTCTATCACACTAAAGCTTGGGGGTATCTGACTGCAATGAAAAGCTATTGTTGTGATGCATCTTGCTCTTTTTTCCGTTTTTATCCCTTTCGTCAAAAATATGCACAGAGGTTTTGCTGGACAGCGTCAGAAAGATCTCTCGGTTTTATTAAGCAGCATCTTCAAAGATTCAGCAGAAACAGACTTGTTTCTGTGAGCTTTGTAACATGTAAGTGACATTTCCCTGCGTTTAAATATGGCTTTGTTAAGCTGTGCGTGCAATCAGAATGTAAAAAAAGCCCTACTGTTAGAACCTGAAACCAAAGAGAAATAGATCCTCCTTTAGTTTCATTTTTGAAATAGGAAGTCGAGGGAAAGTCAAAATCAGAGAAATCAAATTAGATTTAAAATTCCTGTGAACTCTCAGAATGCAAGATCAGGGTAAACATTATTTTCTGAACCAAACAAAGCAAGACACTATTTAATAAGATATTTATGACGGATAAGTGAGTGCACATTTGTGTAGGACTTTACAACTTGGCAAAGTAATTAGAAAATTAGTTTATCAGCTCCCCAACCTTCTGACTTAGATGGGGCACGAGTTTTAGAGATAAGGCTATTTTACAGAGAAGGAAACCGAGGCACAGTAAGTAGGCATGACTTCTCAAGGCAGACGTGGGATCAGAATATAGGTCTTCTGCTATCTGCTGCAATTTTATTTTTTCACAACAGGAGACTCCCCAACATTTTGTGGTGATTTATAAGTCAATATGTAGATAAGAGGATTTTAGACAAAACAGAGAAGAGAGAAAGCCTGTGCCAGCTCATTGGCTGACCATCCCCAATTGTCTTTCATGCTGTCTTTCTGCAAAATCAGTCACACCATGGGCTTTTCGAGTATCATTCCTCTCACCTCATGCTCACTATTCTTGCTCCAGAATCTGACTACTAATTTTATTCCTGGCTCCGGATCACAATTACTAGCCGTCGCAGTTACCAGCCAAGTCATATTCCCTACCCATACACAGGGGCCATTGCTAATCCTCCAGGACTGTTTTACTGATATTGGCTATCATTTGGTTTTATCGAGTCTCTACTGTCTATAGAATAAAGAACAGATTTCTCTAGAATTTTAGGGCTTTCACGATTTGTTGTTAATCTGCCTAACACAATCTCACTCTTGAAGTAAACTGGGCAATTTCATTGTTCCCGTCTATTGTTCCCAGTAGACGGACTATGAAATCAAAGCTCAGACAGAACTCGTAACTTGCCTGAGGTCACACAGCTAGCAGATGGAAAGCTATGACCTGAACTTTTATCTTATAAACCTAAGATTTGTGGTTTGTCTTTAAAAGGAGTAATGCTTTTATCACCAGGTACTCAACTATTAACAAATGTTCCCAATTTTTGGCATTCTTACAACTGATAGGCTTAGGATGAAACCCTAAAACATTGAAAGAAATAAAGCTATTTTTAGCATAATAGATTTAACAGATAAAATAATGTATTAATGAACAACTCATGAATTTATTTTGTTTTTATTTTCAAAGGAAGAGGTGAACACTCCTTTATTTTGAAACAGTTACTCAATTTCTATCTTTCTGCTTATGCCTTCTATAGAAGGAAAATATAGGCAGACTCTCCTAAATCATGTGTCTTCTAGTTTAAAAAGTGAATATCTTCTTTCCAAGATGACACTTTAACTGAACATGGATATGAAATTGCTGGCAGATTTGTCTACCCACATTAATTGTCTTCTTCAGAGTAATTATTGTCCACTTACTAAATTAAGAGTAACTATCATTTTCCCCATTGCTGACCAAATTTTTGATTGTTTTTTTCCTGGGTTAAAAATATCCCTAAGATTCAGAGTATTGAAATGGTTTTATTAAGCTTATAACCAGCAAAAGTGGACCTAGAGTACAGGTCCTCAGAGGCTGAAAGATGTACTTTGTTGACCGTATGTAGCTAGTGGTTTCATGTGGAAAATCTCTAACACCAGGCTACGGAGTTTGGAATCTTGGCTACAGGGTATAGAGTCCAATGAAGAGTTTTGTGCTGGGAAGTGATTGATGAATGTGGAAGCTTGGTTCGGACACACTAAAAAGTTTGTGGTAGGTCAGTTTGGAAGTAACCAGGATCTGATACACAATAATAACAATGGGAATAGTCAGAAAGAGGCAGATGTAAGAAATATTTGGAGGAAGGTACACGCAACGAAGTTATCAAAGGCAAAAGGGAAGGCTGAGAGATGTGAATGGCTTGGAATTATGTGTAAAAGGTAAAGAGCCAGACCAAGTGGGACATAGGAAAGAAAATTACATGCACAAAGGTGCATGCTTGTGGGTTGTGCATGCTGGGTGAAGTTTGCACTGCACACAAGTGGATTCCCTGGGGGTGACTGCAGGTAGTTACTAACCCTGAAATCAATATTGTTCTCTGAGATTTAAAATAATCAAATCCACACATAATGGGTGGGTTAGCCCTCTGTGGGCCAACCTAGCAAACGATTTGTAACTGTGTATTGAAGTGTGAGTACAGCTTAAATCTCAATCTGGAAGCTCAACAAGAATGTCCGAGAGTTACAATCGGAATGAAGATACTATTTAAGAAGTGGGTACCTGCCAGGGTGGTGGCTCACTCCTGTAATCCCAGCACTTTGGGAGGCTAAGGTGGGTGGGTCACCTGAGGTCAGGAGTTTGAGGACCAGCCTGGTCAACATGGTGAAACCCCGTCTCTACTAAAAATACAAAAATTAGTCAGGCGTGGTGGAGAATGCCTATAATTCCAGCTGCTAGGGAGGCTGAGGCTCGAGAATTGCTTGAACCTGGGAGGCGGAGGTTGTGGTGAGCTGAGATTGTGCCATTGCACTCCAGCCTGGGCAACAAGAGCAAAACTCCATCTCAAAAAAAAAAAAAGTGGGTACCTTTGTTATGCTTATCAGGAGAAAACCCTTTGTGAGCAGCCAAAGACACGAAAATGGGGTATCCAGTCATCTAGACCTGACAGTACCCAAAAAAGTGTCCAAGTAAAATTAATCCCTCACACAGAGATTTTTCTTGTGATGATGCAGGTGTGGTGCTGTCCTAGCCAGATGTCGGAACCACATTTCCACTTTCTGGGCCCTGGTGCCGTGCTCACTAAAAAACCTTAAGCCTCAGTGGCTTTCTTGGTGTATCTACCTAAAAGAGTAAATATTTTGTTCCACGTGAGTATTTTGAGCATTTTGTCATACTGAGTCAAATAACATTTTGAAAGCTATACACCTGACTTTATGAGCTTAGTTACTATCTGTCTGGACATGAGACCATCCTGTCAACCTGATTTGAGTTCTGGAATGTGCAAAGATGAAGAGAAAATTCTGGTTTGGACCACGGTGTATTTATGATTTGCTGTTTCTAGCAATATTTTTCTGTGATTATATGCTTTCCTTTCAGACGATAACACTATGTGAACACTTGATTGATTAGAAATAGGTCACTTCTGTGTGAGTTTCTGTATGGACCCATCTAGGTCATACATGCTTACTCTATGTGTTTTACATAGGAGGTACTCGGTAGAGAATGAATGAATGAAAATTTGCTCACCTTTAGCTTATGAAGGTTCTATTTTGATGCCATCTATTTTTCTTTTTGTGAAATATGTTGTCTAAGTTTTTTCCCACCGAAATCAGTATTGGTAGAAACGAGAGTTCTTGTAAACATTTCACTGTGCTCAAACCACAAGGCCCTTTATTAATGACACTTCGAAGCTCTGTTATTGTGCTCACATTGGCAAAGGGGAGTTTCGTGCTCACAGAATGCAATTCAAGAACCAATAAAAGTTGATTACATACATATGAAATGTATGGACTGGGGGTAGGAGTCTTGGATGGCTTACAAAGCGGGTGTCATGTTTCATCTTCTGCGTGGGGTTTTATGGGAGGCCTGCACAAAGCCACAAACATCCACATTGTCCCTTTCACTAAACATCATGTAAACAGAATCATGTTCTCATTCAAAAATACATCTGCAAGATCATAGTTCAGAGAGAGGTCTAGGTTTTATATCAAGTTTAGTTCCAACTGGAGAGTCTTGCAAGAAACTCAGTAATTAATTAGGAGGTGCAATAGGTCATCTTTCGCTATGAACAATTAAAACAAAATAGACTGTTAGTTCACTGATTGGAGATGTGGCAGCTGGAGTTACATGATCTTATGTAACGGATGAGCTTTTCCTACTTTAAAATACATGCAAAAATAAAGCGATATTCCCCTTCCCAATTATAGCGTCTACTGATATGTGTGATTGGGAAAGCTTTGCTGTTTTCCACAGCTAAAGAAATGTCTGGGTACTCACTGGTGTTCTCTGAAGCCTTGGTCATAGGATTACCCCAGCGTCGTTTGAACCCGTGTTGAAACACAGCTACCTCAGGGTAGCGACGTGGCAGCTGTTCCCAGCCCCACAGCACAGCTGGTTTTGAGCAGGAAATAAGGGAGACCTTCTCCAGGGAAATCTACAGGAAATTTTTGGTGAACAGAATGCAATTACCCCAGCTGGAAATATGCCAGGTTATGATGGTACACACCCGACTGTTGCAGAGGCATCAGGGCGCTCTCCCACATAGACTGTGTTTTAAACAGAAGACAGAATGAACATGTAATTATGACCCACTTAATCACTGTAAGGTAATTATGATGATGTTAACAACGATGATAGTTTTCAATGAAGCTTCTTTAACTTTCCAGGATTAAGAGTGAAAAGTGGGGGACTCAACAATGACAAACTTCATAGACTCAGTAATAAACAAATGGCATATCAGTCATAGCATCACCTTGATTTACTTCTTCAGCATAATTGGCTGGTATGGCTTCATTCTTGAGTAGGTGCTGGTGACTGTTTCACTGGTGAATGTGGAGCCTGCTCTTGTCAACACAGAAAGCAAGCCTGGCCTGTAGCACCACAAGCTCTTTCTAGAAATTGCGTTAGAGTTTTACAAACTCTGTCTACAGATGTTTCCTCTGTGCTCTCATGGCAGTTTGAAAGGTAATTTGAAAAGATATGTGTTTTTATGATTCCCAATTTGCAGATGAGAAAACCAAGGCTTAAAGAGATGAACTGACTTGTTTACAATGATATATTGGTAAGGGTTAGAGCGATTACACTGCATTAGTCCTTCCACTACACCGCTTTTCCAGAGAAAACTTGAATAATGCACATTCATTCTTGAGGGAATAATGCACATTCCCTCTAGAAATGCTAATTTATGTTTCTCAACATATTTTTTAGTGCTGGATTTAAAAATTATGTAAGAAGTAGTTTTGAAGTTGAAGCCATCAAAAAGTTCAGTCATGACTAGTTGACTAGAAAATATATTTGATAATAAAAATTCAGTTAAAAATGGATTACATAATCCATTTTGCTAAACATAGCCTGCAAGAATCTAATGAGAGTCAACTCTGAAATCAATCACTCGAGAAACTAAATTGTTAAAGTTCTTGTGAAGTAGTTTGCTGATAAATGGCACTCTTTGACAGAGCGTCTGGGTAAATACGGCACACTCATGATTGATCCTCAAGAATCTTGAGTTATTTTTAAAAGAATATTTCATTTTTATATTTATATTTGGTTGTCATGAATGACACACATGGATTCAAATTTCAGTTCCACCACTCTCTGAATGACCTTGGATGTGGTCTTGCTTTGTGGAGTGAGTCGTCAGAAGGTGGAATAAGATTGACATCATATGCGTAGATGTGGATGATTAAATGATGTATGTGAAAATGCTCAGGATGACATCTGACGCAAAGTATGTGCTCCGAAGCTTTAAAAAATCATTTCCAGAAGTTATTTATAGTTACCTACCTTCAATCAAAATAAAATACGAAAGGAATTTAGAGGATGTACTTCTTAGAAAATACATTAATTTTCATGATAGTCCCTTGAGATTTAATTTGGATATTTAAATTGAAACATTGAATGAACTCAACCACATTTAGGATTTGCAGATACAAAAATCATTTACAATATAGAAACAAGAACATAGCAGAGAACTGATTCAGATTCTCAGAAGCCCAAGGCCCTTGAGTGCCATAAAAACTAGTATTTTTCCATTTGATTGATTTTTGGCTCTATTTATTTATTTACCTAATATTTGTTAAATGCCTATTAAATGACAGGCAATGTGCTAGGTGATAAGAATGTAAAACTTTATTTTATTTATTTATTTATTTTTTCTGAGATGGAGTTTCACTCTTGTTACCCAGGCTGGAGTGCACTGGTGCGATCTCGGCTCACCGCAACTTCCGCTTCCTGGGTTCAAGCAATTCTCCTGCCTCAGCCTCCCGAGTAGCTGGGATTACAGGCACGCGCCACTATGCCCAGCTAATTTTTGTATTTTTAGTAGAGACGGGGTTTCACCATGTTGACCAGGATGGTCTCGATCTCTTGACCTTGTGATCCACCCACCTCAGCCTCCCAAAGTGCTGGGATTACAGGCTTGAGCCACCGGGCCTGGCCGAGAATGTAAAACTTTAAAAGAGAAATAAAGATTTAAAGTGTGTGTGTGTATATATATATATATATATATATATATATATATATATATATATTATCTCAAGAGAGTTGCTGCATAGTTGCTAAACAGATGTGGAGACAAGTTATTACTGTATAATAATTGCATTTATTTAGCACTGTTGGTAACTTAAGGTCAAATTCACTTGGAGACTCCTTTATGGTTTCTCAATACTCTCCAGTGTCTGGAAGCATTACAAACCTTTAGTTATGAATTATCTGCTGAAAAGGGAAAAGGTGGTACTGGATGGGTTATCGGGTCTACTCACACGTCACAGATCTTCTCTCTTGTCTCCTTCTGGGGCCCCTTTATGTTGACTAGTAGAATCCTTGTATATAAAAGGGCAATGCTATTTTCTTTTTTGTGTGTTTTTGTTTTTGTTTGTAGTTTTGAGATGGCGTTTTGCTCTTGTTGCTCAGGCTGGAGTGCAATGGTGCCATCTCGGTTCACTGCAGCCTCCACCTCCCAAGTTCATGCGATTCTCCTGCCTCAGCCTCTCAAGTAGTTGGGACTATAGGCATGTGCCACCACGCCTGGCTAATCTTGTATTTTTAGTAGAGATGGGGTTTCTCCATGTTGGTCAGGCTGGTCTCGACCTCCTGACCTCAAGTGATCCGCCTGCCTCATCCTCCCAAATTGCTGGGATTACAGGCCTGAGCCACTGCGCCTGGCCTCCTGTTTTCAATATATAAACATTTTGATTTCAGTTCTCATTTAACATAATGTCTCTGAGAAACAAAAGGGACGCCTGGCATCAAGTCGTCAATACCATGCAAGACCAGAGTAGCAGATGCAAACAAACATGCTCCTCTTCTTTCATGAGGCACAACTTTTATGAATTCAATCATAAGCATTCATTATTTTTATTTATTTATTTATTTTTGAGACTGAGTTTCACTTTTGTTACCTGGGGTGGAGTGCAATGACGCGATCTCGTCTCACCGCAACCTCCGCCTCCTGGGTTCAAGCAATTCTCCTGCCTCAGCCTCCTGAGTAGCTGGGACTACAGGCATGTGCCACCATGCCTAGCTAATTTTTGTATTTTTAGTAGAGATGGGGTTTCACCATGTTGACCAGGATGGTCTCGATCTCTTGACCTTGTGATCCACCCGCCTTGGCCTCCCAAAGTGCTAGGATTTCAGGCATGAGCCCCCACGTCCTGCCTTTATTTATTTATTTATTTTGAGATGGAATCTTGCTCTGTCGCCCAGGCTGGAGTGTAGTGGGGCAATCTTGGCTCACTGCAACCTCTGCCTCCTGGGTTCAAGTAATTCTCTTGTCTCAGCTTCCTGAGTAGCTGGGGCTGCAGGCGTCTGCCACCATGGTCGGCTAATTTTTTGTTGTATTTTTAGCAGAGACGGGGTTTCACCATGTTGTTCAGACTGGTCTCGAACTCCTGACCTCAGGTGATCCACCCGCCTTGGCCTCCCAAAGTGTTAGGATTACAGGTGTGAGCCACCGTGCCCAGACAGTTTTTAAAATTCACTATTATACTTTGCAATATAGACAATTCTCTGTATTAAGACTAGAAGGAACAAAAATCTTCAGGGTGCTGCCAATTCAAAGTTGTTACATCCAGCATCTTGTCCCTTCCTCATCATAGGCAATGAAAAGAAATGAGAGGGAACAACAGAAAAGGAAGGGAAGGAGGAACAAGAGCAACAATCGCAAGTCTGCAAGCCTCCCTCACATCTACTGAAACCTCTGTCCAGAATTACACGTCACTATTTTTAGCATTCCTAGCTCAGCCCTCCCTCCCGATTTAATTGGTCTGCATATGTCAATGAGTTTCTACAGAAACATGGTTCTGCCACTTGCAAGACCTACCTTGATATGTAGTATCTACCTTTCTTCTTTTCCATTGTCCAACTTGTGATCTTTAGGAAAATTCACGATGTTCATTATCCATTTACTTTCAAACCAGTCTTATCTCCTTGAAACATTTCTGGGAGCTGGAGAAATATAGTCTGGCTAAATTTTCAAAATTATTGTGCTTAGTTTTCAGTTGATGACGTGTGCTGAGAAGAACATAGGCGTGAGTGGGGTGTAGGTTGCGTTCTAAATGACTGTTGCTGTGTGTGTGTCACACATTTTTAGTTTCCTCATCCATAGAAGGAATGGATTGAACCCTAGATATCTTTGAGCAATTTACTCACCAATGACTGACAACATTTTGACGCTGATGTCTCATAAAGTAAGTCATGATTGACCCAATACAATTTTTGTATCATTTCTTCATTTTATGAGAGCATTTAAGGTCACAAAAATGATTGACATTTACTCTTCCTTTTCAACGTATCAAATACTGATGTCTCTAAGTATTTCCTTTCATTTCCTTGAAGAGAGGAGCTGTCTTTTGCCTTTATGACGTATTTGTAGATGGAATTAGTTTCCTCATCACAGTAAACTGAAGCAACATTAAAATAACTAACAGGAAGGCACAAACATGTGCATGTGAGTACACACAGGCACGCACACACACTTCACTGGAATTTTGGCAGTTATGGAGTTAGGGAGTCAGGGAGATATGGAAGGATGTTTGGTGGGAGCATTTTCCTATCTTTTTCTTCTTGAGTATCTTTGGGATCAAAATTTGGCATGTTACTGTGGCATTTATATTAGGATATGGTGAATTGGGGAAATGAAATATGAATTGAAAATAGGACTTATGTAACATGATAATACATAGCTTCTTTTGTGCCAGCAAGAGATTGTGTTTAGGTGTGACTGGGCTCTTGGAAAAGACATCTATCTTCTTTACATTTCACTACCCCTTTTTTCACCATCATCCTCTCTAGAAGCCCTGAGAGTGGAGAGTTTGGAGGCTGACTTTAACATCAGGTGGCAAGCCACACCCCTGTGTCCTTGCACCCTTGCCGTGAGAGTGCACCATATTTTTCATTTCTTCAACTTTCATTGGCAATCTGTTTCAGCATAAATTACACATTTACACATTTTAGAGAGCAAGGCACAGTCATGCAACTTAATTCCAAAAAACATAAGCACTGAAGGCTGCCTCCGTACATTAGCTTTGCAAAGCATATGAATGCCTTTGCAGAAACCCAATCCAAGCCACACGGCTGTTTGGAATCCGTGTCAGGAGGTACCTGCTGCTTGTCATTTTCCAACCAATGTTCTCTGGAGTGGTTCTCTGGAGTGTTCTTATTTGGTTGACTTTTCAATGCTGATTTGGGGTCAGCAACTGGTTTATTAGCAGATGTACCCTTGTAATTGCACAGAATGGAACACAAGTGTCACCTCTCTCCTCTCCAGCCCTGTGGCTGTACCCCTTAAGGGTGAGCTTACCCCTCTGGGACTTCATTTTTCTTTTTAAAGAAAGAAGGAAAAATAGTTCTTTAATAATCCTGTGGTAAGGAATTAGTGAGAAACTATATGTGAAAGAGCCTTGGCATAGTATGTCCTCAATTGATAACGGTTTTCTTCTCTTCTTTTCACCAATGGGACGTGGTTCTCTGGTTTTTTTTAAAAAGGGAAGAGGACAAATCATTTGCAGAACACAGTGTGTCTTGCATCTCTCCGGAGGAAGGCTCCTCCAAAAGGCACTGTTTGTGACCCTCTGTGACAGTTGTCCTGGTATACAAGGTAATTGAGTTTCTCTCCTATTCAGTCGGGCTGCTTCCTTAAAAATAGTGATTAAAACAGATTTATTGGAGGGCAGGATGACATTTATATGGACTGGAGGCATTTTCCTGTTCATTTTGTTTGGGGAGTAACCTTTCAGAAAGGGTAGATTTAATTTAGGGAACACTTCATTAAGCGGGAATTGATCACTAGAAGGAATATTCTTACGATAAAAAATGCCATCATCTCCGAAGACTGGCTCAGCTAAAAAACATCTGACAGCTAAGGGAATTGAGGATTTGGGGAGGTAGAGCATGCTTCTTTAAGTTGGTGGATTTTAAATTTCTTTCATTTTCTTTCTTTTATTATTATTACTATTATTTTAAATAATCTGTGGTGCTAAAGTGTCTACTCACTATTGCTGGCAACTTCTGACGAAGAATACATGATTAGGGTTATATAGAGATATTTTTTGGTGCTAATTCATATATCGAGTATATTCCAAGAGTGATTGATCTTTCCTTTTACCCTCAAAATCCACCCCCAGTTATTAGAACTGTTTTGAGGTCTTTTAGGGTTTGCTGTAGTTTGAGCCTTAGAGGAAAATTTGAATGTCTGGCAGAAAAACTTCAAGGAACAGGATTGACTTTATGAACTTGGAAAACACAATAGCCTGGGGGAATACAGATTTAGACAAACACAGCAATTATTGACTGAGTCTTCCCTTCTTGAACCTTGTGCTGTTAGAGCACAGAGGTGATTTCCAATGACCTACGGGTTCTCTAAGGTAAGTTCATTTGCATGACAAGGTTCTTCCTATGTCTTTTCATTTTGTTGTTGGGTTTTCCTGCACCTTGTATTTTTTTTTTAATTTTTATTTATTTATTTATTTATTTATTTATTTATTTATTTTTAATTTTTATTGCATTTTAGGTTTTGGTTGTCTCCTCTCTGCCCCTCTTGGTCATTTAGTTGAGTGTTCTCTAGCGCTAAATCTCAAGAAGACTATTTTAAACCAGGTTCTCAAAGATTTTCAGCTTTCCTCCTTGAGCTTGGTATGGCTGCACAAATAACAATGGCACCATCCACCTTCCCCGTTGGCATAGTACCAAGCCTGGCAAGATAAGTCATGGATATTCCACTCTTAAAGATGCCCATTATATAGTGTTATCTAGTATGAGCTGCCTTTGATTGTATGCAGCAAATCAATATTGTTGCTGTTTTAGTGAAGTGTTTTCTGGACTAGAAAGACTGCTATAGCAGCATGCAAAGTGTAATAGGTTTTCAAGCAAAATAATCTACTATGTATGATGAAGCATTACGGCTTTTTAGCATTTATTGGCCAGAAGATATGTGTGTATATGCTTTTACATTTCTTCGTGAATTATAAATTTTTAAAAATAAATCTATTGCCTGGTGCATCCTTTAGCAAATTGTTCCAGGCAATAGTTATCATTCTTTTCATATTTCAAATTTGTAGAGATTTTAAAAGATCTTGGAGTAGGGGAGATACTGTGAAATAGGCACTTTTATATACTAGTTACAGGGGGGTAAATTGATATAATTTTTATGGAAGGCAATTTGCCAATATGCTTTGGGGACATTAAATATGTTGGTATCCTTTGACCCAGTAATTCTATTTCCAGGAATTCACTCTAAGGAAGTAATCCAACATAGATAGCTATTTTCCATAAATTGGTTTATTTAAACATTGCCTGAAATTATAAAGAAAAAATATTGCAAACTACAAAATGCCCTTAAACAGGTGAATGATTAGATAACATTTTGTACATGCATATTAGGTTATGTTAATAAAGAAATTTTAGTGATATAAAGAAAATTCTTACTGATAAAGGTAAAGGAAAAATGAAGAAAACAAAATGTGTGAACGGTGTGAACTCAACTCTACAGAATGTGTATGAATAGAATGTGAAAAGAAATCATAGCAAAATATTTATTTTTCATTATCTCCTGGTCTTGAAGTTATACACCATTTTTCCTTTTCTTTTTACTTTTTATTGTGTTATAAACATGTAAAATAATTAAAGTCACCTAGGTAGTAATAATAATTTGACCTAATTTCTGTGTGTGTGTGTGTGTGTGTGTGTGTATCAATGGAGAATTTTTTTTTTGTTTTTATTTATGTTTTATTTAGGAAAATAAAATGTGTCTAGTAAGAGAGATGAAACAAAGAAAGAGTTGGGGTAAGTTCTCATTTTTCAAACCAACTTGTGCTTCTAAAATAAAATTCTGCCTCTCCACACACTGGGTTCCTGGAAGCTGACCAAAATCTGCTCAGTAATATTAACTCCACTTAAAAAAAGGAAGAGAACATATTGAACTGCATTCACTTATGGTCTGGGTGCTTGGAAGAAATCAGTTGGTGAGTACCAAAGTGATGACTGCATGTTTCTATTTGCATTTTGAAAATTGACAGATAATTGAAGGGAATCAGCATATGAAATTTCTCCAAGGAAGCCAGCTGAGAAACCCGAGGAACCCTGCCTACGGAGGCCTCCTGGTGCCTGAAGTCTGGTTGCAGAATGTTCTAGAACTGTATACTTCTTTAGTTAAGTCGAATGGATTCTGTGTCTGTATGCAAGGGACTGGGAATAGCTCCATCTGGTTGTCCAGCCAGTGCAGTAACAGCTCCCCATATTCAAAGCTTCCTTTCCATCATTTTCTTCAATTATGATTTCTGCAAAATCGCTGAGACCCTACACGAGAAATAATCAGAAACAGTAATCTATCTTGGTGCCATTTAAATATCCACAGAGATACTTTGTCAGAGAACAGTCTTGGCAGACATTCTTTCAAAATGTATTTATTAGTTTTTTAATTGGAAACGGCAGTAATGGCTTTAACCTTAAGCAAATACTCAATATACATATTTTTAAATAATCATGAAGATCAAACAATATTTTAAAGCGTTCAGACTTGCGCAAAATATGCATGCTGGTAGATTTTTAAAAAATGAAGTCCTTGTAGAAATGTAAAGAAATAGTGAATACTTCTTAATTTAAAAAAATGCAATAAAGGTATTTGTGGAGGGAGGTAGGAAGGTAGAGGGAGATAGGAAAATTGAGTAAGGGAGCAGCAAGTGAGAGAGAATTACAAGAAACGCTAGTAACAAAAGCCTGTACTTTTTCTTGTAGCTGTGTAAGTTTGAAAATAAAATACCAATGTGAAAATAGAAACCTGAATTTACCACTTGACTCTCCCCTGGGGTAGGGGTAGAGGCTCTGAGAAGCACACAGGATTCATCTGAGAACATTGGTTGCACGTTCTCTGTACTTCAGTGTTGCTGTCTCCCACAAAACGTATTTATTTAGCAAATGTCACCCAAAACAGCTTGGTAGCAGATGAGGTTTATTTAATGGCAGTAAAACAGGTGAAACATTCCCTACATTTTTCGTCTCTGTTTATGTTTCTATCAAAAAAAAAGTGAGCTAGTTACAGCTCTTTACACACTCAAACAGAAGCATGGCATATATTTGAGAAATAACACAAATTTTGCTTAGTAACTGGCTTGGAAAATAGAAATCCCTGTATTTTCTCAAAGCAATTTATGATTTTTCTGCCCAGAGGACAGGATCATCAAATCCAGACTCAACTTCACTTTATTTTTATTTTATTTCAAATGCTTTCCCTTCAAGATTTGCAGTCTCAATTTGGCATCCGTTTTAAGTTCCTTTACGTCTTATGTTGTCTTCCTGTTTTAGCTTTACTATGCTTTGGAGTGTCCTCTCAGTAAGGAAAAAAATCCACCCGCTCTCTTCCCCAGCCCTTTCATCTGTAACCTTTCTACAAGTAAATGCTAATTGAAAAAGAAAGAACACCACTAATCTTGGAATTTAAATGCATTTAACAAAACCAATCTCACTCTAAATTGTTGTTTCGCCATTCCCTTTTCCCTAACAGATGTCGAGAAACTGCAATTCCTATTAAGAACACTTGACTGTTTACTCAGCACGAGAACTTCAGCCCCAGCCTGCATCAATGTAAATGCGTTTCGAGACGTCAGGCCCCCGAAAAGTGCAGACGGTTAGTCGGTTATTTTTAAATGTAATCTTCACATAAAAGAATCCCTGCACTTTCCCTTTCACTTTCTCATCCCTTCTCTTTTTTAACGATGGCATCAAGCAAAGGCGGAGAAGGGAATTTTATGACCGCTCCATTTAAGTTGCTTTCGGCATGAGCTAGTGGATTTGTCGTGCGGCGAATTAAATTATTAGTTAAGTTTGTAAATTGATTGGGAAAATAATGTGCTGTCCGATATTCTACAGCCCCACAGACTTAGCACGGGGGACGGAGTTGTGATTTCTTGACGGTGTGTGCATGTGCGTGGTGCCGCCGATAGACAGGTTGAGGCAGAAGGAGTGTTGGGTTGGGGTCTGCAGGGTGGCAAGGGCTGGTGGGTGGGAATGAGATGAACTTCGTGTCTACCTCTGAATCTTGAAAACCCTTGCATTCACTTGGCCTGATCTTCACAGCCTCCTATCGTATTTGTCATTTGTTTAAAAGCACTTGTTCAGCACTTGGCATGTAACATACATATACTGCACACGCAAGCTGCGTGATTTTGCTGCGCTGTGTTTGCACCCGGTTTCCGGGGCCCTTGTCCTCTTGCCAACACCAAGCTGCACAATTTGGAAAGATGTATTTTCAGAATTCTCGGCATTTTCACATGTTTTCCCTTTCCAGTTCACTGTCCCTCTTACTCAACTTATTAAGAACGGAAGATTAAAGAAATGCAGACGAGGGAATAGGATCAACTTAAAACTGGAAAATAAATATTCCCTGTTTGGACTGCAAGGGGAACACGTGCATGTGTGGGGCCCCTGATGATATGCCAGGCATATCAAGTATACTGTAGGGTCACCTGGACTCTGCACAGCCTCTGGGTGTCACCACTCTTGCTTGTTCCATTTTATAGATGAGAAAACTGAGGATCCAAAAGGTTGAGTTGACCTCAAAGCTAATCTGTTAAAGATGCCTGGCTAGCACTGAAGCTTACGCTTCATTAGCCAGACCATGCAGACTCTCCTTTCTTATTCCTTTAAAAAAATCTTTTTAAAGAGATATTTGAACTGGCTGGGAGCGGTGGCTATGGCTCATGCCCATAATCCCAGCACTTTGGGAGGCACAGACGGATGGATCATTTAAGGTCAGGAGTTCGAGACCAGCCTGGCCAACATGGTGAAACCCCATCTCTACTAAAAATTTTATAAACATTAGCCAGGCATGGTGGTGCATTCCTGTAATCACAGCTACTTGGGAGGCTGAGGCAAGAGATTCTCTTGAGCCTGGGAGGCAGAGGTTGTGGCAAGCTGAGATTGTGCCTCTGCAGTCCAGTCTGTGGATGAGAGAGTGAGAGAGTGAGACCCTGTCTCAGAAAAAAAAAAGATAAAAAGATATTCAAACACATACATTAAGTCTTTCACCATGTGGTAAGCTTCTGAAGGGTGGACATGTTCTGATTTAACTGTGTCTAGTCCCCAGCACTCGGCCCCTCCTGCTAGCCATATATTTGTGGTCAAATGATGAAGAATAGAATGGCTAAGTGCATTCACTGCTACAGTTGCAGTTACATCAGCCTCTAACGTGTGAGTTTCAAGCAGACGTTAATTTGCTGGCCTGTAATATACAAAAGAAATATTAGGGGTGCATTTGGGACCTGGCCTCCAAGTTGATTGGTGTGTCTGGTTCAGACTGAGAACCATCTTCTCTCACATGTTCTAACTGATTTTCATGCCTTTGAGTTTGGCTACGTGCTGGAGCTGGGTGAGAACAGGGCTGAATTTGGAAGCTGGCAGTCAGGCCAGCTGGTGGTTCTGGACTGTAGAATCCAGGCGCCAAGGACTGGACTTCACTCTCAAGTAGCTTCAGGAGGATTATCTTGTCCATGTTCTCATGATGGCAAAAAGCAGCAGTCTCTGTCCACCTCCTTCTCTCAAGGATACTGCAAAGTGTAGTGGCTTGTCTGGTAAATGTACAGTAAGTTCCAGTTACATTTAGTAGAAATGGAAAATTTTGGAATTCAAACAACAAGGTGTAGTGCCTCAAACTGTAGCACCATGGGCTTTTCCCTTTTGCTCCTGCCTCAGGCTTCTCCGCCTGTCTCTCTGCTGGGTTCCCCACCTCCCTTCTCTTTCTTCCTTCTTGCTCCTGGGACCTAGGTACCACCCCTCCTGCGACTTCCATCTTTATTTCTTAACTCTCTTTTAGGCCTCCTTTCTCCCTCCCTTATTTGCAAATCCTGTTCTCAGGCTTTGCTCATTCTTGGTAAGAAGGAGCAATGGTCATGGCACTCCAGAGAGGTAGTGAGAAAGTACTTTCTGTTGTCTTGAGGGAGGAAGAGCTCCCAGGAATCACAGCTCACCCTAGGGGTATTTTGATGAGGTGAACTGGCTTGGAGCAGGATCCAGAGCAGAATGCTAGTTAAGTTTTATGTACTCAAGATGCTTGCATGCCTAGAATCCTTCTGCCATGGCTGAAAGTCTTGGCTCTAAATCTCTCTGGAGAGTCAGAAGGAGGAATCCAAGCTTTGGTGGTCTCTCTGGCAGAGCATTTGCATATGCTATATGTATCAGGCTAGTTTTCTGCTTGCAATCTTTGAGTTTCCTGAGACTAGCTCACAAGAGGGGGAGGTGATTGTTGCAAGGGAGAGGAAGGGAGACATTGAGATTTAAAATCTTAAAATAGTTTAGACCAATTCCTTCCTTTTATGTAGGAAGAAATGAATCTCAGAGAGTTCAAGAGACTTTCTCAGACTCAGAGCAAAAAAGAGGAGGAAAATCCAAACCCATGTCTCCTGATATTTGTTTGTTTGTGTTCTCCATTCTATATTCATAGAAATGGAAAGGGAAAGAGGAAGAAATTAAATCAGGAGATGAGAAGGAAGAAGCGAAATCAGAGGATCTATTTCAATTGTTCTTTCCAAGCAATCCATTGACTGAAACCCACATGCTGGATTCAGAATCAAAGGACCAGGTAATGAGCCATGTGAAATTGAATAAGCCATTTGAATTCTCACACTTCCATGTCCTTTATCCACCCAGCAACACATTACAGGCTTCCTTTGCTTCTTCCTTTAACAGATCTATCTTGAAATTTGATATGGTTTGGATTTGTGTCCCCACCAAATCTCATGTTGAATTGTAATCCCCAGTGTTGGAGGTGGGGCCTGGTGGGAGGTGCTTGAATCATGGTGGTGGACTTCCCCTTGCTGTTGTGATAGTAAGTGAGTTCTCAGGAGATCTGCTTAAAAGTGTGTAGCACCTCTCCCCTTTTCTCTCTTTCTCCTGCTTCGGCCGTGGAAAATGTGCCTGTTTCTCCTTCACCTTCCACTGTGATTTTAAGTTTCTGAGGCTTCCCCAGCTATGCCTCCTGTACAGCCTGGGGGACCATGAGCCAATCAAACCTCTCCTTTATAAATTACCTAGTCTCAGGTATTTCTTTATAGCAGTATGAGACTAGCCTAACACAACATTCAACTAGCAATGAATTTACTGACCTTATCCACTACAATTTATAAGCCAGGAATAACTCAGTGCTTCTAATGAGCTTTTGAGTGATTCTCATTATCCCATTTTACAGATAATGAGACTGAACTTGAAGCTTCCTACATGTGTTCCTTTTTTTTTCATTCAGGAGAAACAAACTGTAGTGAAAAGAACACAAACTTTAGAACAGATGCATTTTTGTTCAATTTTTTAAACCAATTTCTATGTTTCTCAGCACTATGTAATGACTCTAAACTCTAGCTTCTCCACTGTCAAAGGAATAAGGAAGCTGACCCCACAGAAATAATGGGGGCTAAGTGGGAACGTGTGCATGGAGGCCCTTGCTAGAGGAGTTGACGTGCCAAGAGGTGAAACTGAGAGAAAGACACACGTCCCCTGCTGTACTTCAGCTTGGAGCTTGGTTCTTCAGGTCAGTGAACAGAATAGACAAAGAAAGATTAAAAAATGTTTCTTAATCCCAGCACTTTGGGAGGCCGAGGCGGGTGGATCACGAGGTCAAGAGATCGAGACCATCCTGGTCAACATGGTGAAACCCCGTCTCTACTCAAAATACAAAAAATTAGCTGGGCATGGTGGTGCGTGCCTGTAATCCCAGCTACTCGGGAGGCTGAGGCGGGAGAATTGCCTGAACCCAGGAGGCGGAGGTTGCGGTGAGCCGAGATCGCGCCAATTCACTCCAGCCTGGGTAACAAGAGCGAAACTTCGTCTCAAAAAAAAAATGTTTCTACATATTTAATTTCTTTCTGTTCATTCAGAGAATTCGACTGAGCCCCCACTAGGATTGAGTCATGCTTCCTGGTTTTGAAACTGTCCAAATGCTTGAGAAAATAGCAGCAAACAACTATTATTGGTGGGTGAAGAAACAAGAAATTTCGTAATGAGGTAAAAACAATGGCTGCTAGAGCAAGCTCTGGTCCCACAGAGCACGAACAGTTCCTACTCATTCCTGGGTTCCTCCTTGCAGTGGGCCCCCTGGGCCTCACGTGTAAAAGCAAAAATGAAAGAAAAAGCACCATGAAATGCATAGCGTATCTATGTAGGCACCTAATCCATAGCCTCAGAAAAAAAAATGGGAAGAATAAACAGAAGGTCGGTTAATTGTAGTGACTTCAAATCTATGTTGTTAGATATGGACCCAGGTGGCCCCTGCGCACAAGATAATAAAGAAATGCATGGTCTACCGCTGTTGAGGCTTTTGGGCGGATTTGGGAAGTGTGAGAATTACAGGCTCTGCCACAACCTTGCCAGTTATCTACAAGGTTGCCCAAGAAAGCTTGTGCAGAAACTCAACCAGACTTTCCAGAGCCCCGGCAAACACTTCACTGGCCTTCAGCTTTGTTAAAAACAGAACAATTCAAAAAAATAGTTCAAGTTCACTATTGCAGCCTGCTTGCCTCCCTTCCCTCACACAAGGTAGCCCTGAGCCCAGCACCATTGTTGTAAGAGCCTGCCCACCTCTCATTTTCCACTTTTCTGCCTTATGTATCCACCTGGCTTACCTTGCCCATTTCCATACCTGACCCACCTTTCACATTGCGAATGTGTCTTTCGCTGGGAGTCCCCCGCAACTCCTTTAGCCCTAGGCTGCCTCCCTCCCTCTCTGGGATCTGCAGGGCCTCCTCTGCTGCACTGACTTCTTCTAAATGGCAATTCTTTCTCCCCTGGGCCATTCTTTCCAACTGGGTTGGTTCGGATGACACAATAGCACACTTCTGCCAGTCTCAGTTCTTTGTGAGTCAAGCAGAGTGTTCGCAAATTCACAGGTGTTCATGCACACATGAGTGGACATATAGGAGCCACTACTCTGGAGCATCTACTGGAGGAGCCGTCACGGCAGCCCTGTGCCTTTGAGGCTGGGTTCTGTCGGCAGCCCTGTGCCTTTGAGGCTGGGTTCTGTGCTGGGATTTCTGCTCTGTGCTTTTGAAACTATGTGGCTTTGGTTGGAATTCTGGCTTGACCGCTTCCTGGACATGACCTTCGGCGAATTCCTTAAATTCTTGACACTCTACCTGTTTCCTCATCTGTTAAGTGGGGAGATTCCTCATCAAATGAAGAGACTAATGCTACCTATCTCCGTGGTGTTGTGAGGATTGAATGAGTTGATACGTATAAAACACAGAACCAGTCCCGGGCATTGTTAGTGTTCCATACAGGCCAGCACTTGGATGTAGAGGACATGGCCAGGGAGGCCTGGAGAGATTCTTCAGGCCAGTCGCTGCCCACACAGCTCCAAGAACTCTCGTTCAGAGAGACCCAGAGCCTGTGTCAAGCCACTTTGGTGACTTGGGCCCAGACAAGACTCTGACTCTTTGTGGACATTGGACATTATCATGAGTGCCTGTGTGTGTGTGTGTGTGTGTGCGTGTGTGTGTGTGTGTGTGTGTGTGTGTGTGTGTGAGAGAGAGAGAGAGAGAGAGAGAAAGAAAGACATAGAGAGAGGTGGGAGGATGGAGGGTTATGGAGAGAAGACAACGTCAGCCTGTTTCCAAATCTGAGCAGATTTCTAATTAGGATAACATTCAGCCATTCTTACAAGAAAATATAAGAAAGGAGGAACTCATCTCTGGGACTGCTTAGAAGTACACGGTGGCAGAAGGTAATCAAGCTTCCTTGAGCCTCTGCAACTGCTCGGCTCAGGATCTGGCACGAGCTATCTTTGTTTCCCTATCTTTTCCTGAAGCCTGTAGCAATCGCTAACAATCCTATTTACTCTGTGTACCAGACAAACACTGTTACCGTCGCCATCTCACTATTTTTATCTAATATTGAAATTTCTCTTCCTAAGAGCAGCCCTGAATATATTATGATATCTGCTGAATAAATGATGTGCGTAATATACTGTGCGGCAATGGTATTTCTGAAGCCTAGGTCTAGCTAAAAAGAAGGAATCATTCAGCTCTCATTTGAAAGGAAATTCAATTGGATAAATTTTCAAGAAAGCCAAGTCATGTAGTTTTTTTAAACATCCATACAAACTTTTGGATTCAATGCCAATTTTTTCCTATCCCTCAGTGAGAGAGATTGCCCTGCCCTGCCATTTGTAACATATTTTTTTTTTCCTACAGAAATCACAGTTGTCTCCCTGCTCCTGTGTGAGGCATGTCTTATTAGTGCCATCATCATATTAGTAGCATGAATAGAATGATATGTCAAACACATTTAACGTAACAGTGTCTGGGACATTACAAATCACGCTCTCTAAACGTCTCTGAGTTAAAGGGGCCTTAAGTCCTTCCCATTTTGCAGGGGAGGAGGCTGTACAATAAGAGGCAGTGCTAGGAAGTGTATTGCTGATTTCTCAGTGGTCCTACTAGCGCCATGAAGTGTTTAATATTCACCACACAATTTTCTCTTGCCTCTTATACTTGGTGTGGAGTAGCCACAGTGATGGCAGCAGTTATGATATTAATAAAACTATTCTTTGCCTATTACAACAGTTTATAAAGTACCACTCTCTAGTGATACATAGGGGGACTGAGGCCAGAAGAAAAATAGTGGGTCATTTGTGCAAGTTCCTATGAGGAATGAATGAGGAACCCGGGTTCAGCTTAGGACGTGTGCTTCTGACTGCAAGTCCACCGATGGGTCCTTGTGAGTGTGTGCTGCTGCTGTATTTCTCTTTCCCTTGGGGCTTTGATCCTCATGATTCTGACTTGGGAAGAATCATGGCCGGCTCTGTTTACACAAAATTTCAAGTCAGAAAGTCAAGTGCATGGTTAAAGAAGTGCTAATTCAGCTGGGTGCTGTGGCTCACACCTGCAATCCCAGCACTTTGTGAGGCTGATGTGAGTGGATCACTTGAGGTCTGGCCAACATGGCTATACCCCATCTCTACTAAAAATACAAAAATTAGCTGGGCATGGTGGCAGGCATTTGTAGTCCTCCCAGCTACTCTGGAGGCTGGGGCGGGAGAATTGCTTGAATTCGAGAGGTGGAGGTTGCAGTGAGCCTAGATCATGCCACTGCACTCCAGCCTGGCGTTTCCTCATCCTGGGACTTTATCTCTGCATTCAATCTCCCCTTGAAGACCAAAAAAAAAAAAAAAGCATGATTGAAACAATAACGACACTGCAAAACTTTCAGGAATTTTCTGAATAAATGTCCTTCTTTCTCAGATGGGGAAAATGATTTTGCAGGCGAAACTCAGAAGGGTGAAGCCGCTTCCCAGAACCACAAAGCAAACTGAGGGCAACATGAAGAGAAGACTTGGGTCTTTTTATTCTTCTCAGTGATCTCTCCATTGTGCCACATGATTGTTGCTTGGCCATCTTCAGAGCATTAGGACAAAGTAACTCAACCAACTAATCAGGGGTTTACAGCCTTACCTGCAGGATCTATTAGCCTCCCCAGACCTCAGTCCTACCCCCCATAAGATGGATCACAGATGGTTAGCAAGGTGGTTAAAGAGTCTTTCTTTTTTTTAGCGTCTCAGGGTCCGATGACAAAAACATTCGCAGAGCTGCATTCCCCAAAGCAAGAGTCCTTTGGGCAGGCACAGGGGCTGGGTAAAAAGGAAGGTCAAAGAAGTTTGGAAAATTTCTGCTTTCAACAGTTTCTTTGCAGCAGATTTAGAAGGATCATGTGCACTACATGAAAACCCTGGAGGACAAGGTATGAAGTATTTCCCAACTTATTGGTCTAGAGACTTTTTTTTTGGCAAAGAATATCTTGCAATAATAATGATCTGTGAATAATGCTTCAAGTAAGGATAATTTAGACTGGTGGTCAACAAATTATGCTTTATAGGTCAAATATGTCTTTCAAATAAAGTTTTATTGCTGTGCAGACTCACTCGGTTTGCAGAAACTAAGTGGTCCACAGAGTCGATACCATTTACTGTCTGGTTCTTTACAAAAGAAATGTGTATCCCCTTTAGAGAACAGTACAATGGGCTCCTATTACTTTTATTACAACTTAGAGCCTCAGTATTAGTTACCATAAATGTCGGTGCCAGAATGTTTTCCCTCCTAACAGTACAATGGGTTCTATCCACTGAGACAGTTGTTATGGATGCATGTTTAGAGTTCTCACTTACAGTCCATCTGAGCTTCCATTCACAGAGGATATGGTTTGGCTATGTCCCTATCCACTGAGATGGTTGTTATGGATGCATGTTTAGAGTTCTCACTTGCAGTCCATCTAAGCTTCCCTTCACAGATGATGTGGTTTGGCTATGTCCTCACCCAAATCTCATGTTGAATTGTAGCTCCCACAATTCCCGCATTTCATACAGGGGGACCCAGTGGGAGGTGATTGAATCAAGGGGATGAGTTTTTCCCATGCTGTTCTTGTGGTAGTGAATACATCTGACAAGGTCTGATGGTTTCATAAAGGAGAGTTCCCCTGCACACCCTCTTTCTCTTTGCCTGCTGCCATCCATGTAAAATGTGACTTGCTCCTCCTTGCTTTCCATCATGATTGTGAGGCTTCCCCCACCATGTGGAACTCTGAGTCCATTAAACCTCTTGTATTCATAAACCAGTCTCAGATATATCTTTATTAGCAGTATGAGAACAGACTAATACAACAGATAAGTTAACTAAGACTTGCTTATAAATGTGATATCCATGATATCACACAAATGTGACATCCTTGAGATCATATAGGGGGTTACAACTATATGATCAACTCCAGGGCTCGGGGTGGGGGGTTACATCCACTGTGTAATGACTTTGTCCACTTAGTGCTGAGTGGGAGAAACTGGGATGGAAAGGCCACTTCTCTATTGCAAACCACATCTGGATTGGAGGACCATTCTGAGTTTCCCAGTGAAGAGGAATTGCAGTTGAGCTTCTGCCTGTGTCATTCCAGGGCACACTGACATTTGCTAAAGGTTTACATTTAACCTTAAATTTGTAAATTTTTTTCTTTTGTTGCAGATTGGTTTTCAGTGAACTGAATATTAAAAAGATATTATAGAGAGAAACAACCCGCCTGGCTGATTGTTTCTTCCCAAAATGGATGTGATGATGAGCAAACGCTTTCATTTACATAAACAATCAGTTGAAAGGCCCTCACTGAATGTGAGCATTCATATTTGATGACATCCTGATTATAACCATAAATAACAATATTTTCATTGTTGGGTAATAAACATCATTACCCAGTGTGTTTTAGGTGAGTGGGCACTTAACGGGGTAAGAAGGAGATGATCAGGAAGATTAAGGTGAGAGCTCAGTAAGATGAGAAGAGATAATCTCGCAAATTTAAGGTGTGCAATAAACGTCTTTGCCAAGGGCCCGTTCATAAATACGATTAGGTTTTTTGACTCTTACAAGATAACTTGTGCAAATCAAATGCATCACAGCAGAAAAATTACCCTACAAGCATGTGTTGAGGGACAAAATGTGCCAGGTCTGCCCTTGGTGAGCTCATGGTCTGTGAGGTGACCAGCACACTCTCTCACAGACAAGCCATGGCAGTGCCATGTGACAAAAGTGTCAGAACAACAAAAAAAAAAACAAGTTTCTGTGGGTTTCTTTTTGTGAAGATGTTCTACGATCCTGTGATTATGATTTCATTGTTTAGTTCTTTTGCTTTGTTTTGTCTTTGGTTACTTATTTTTAAATTCCCATTTTTGTATTCATGTAGGATATATTCCCATAAAGCTCATTAACCTTTAGCACACAGGTTGGTGAATTTATATATACATACACTTATGTGATCACCACCTAGATCAAGACACAGGATATTCAGTACCCCAAATGTGGACACTTTATTTTTAAAGTGAATTGTTTTAAACCCCAAAGCAGTGTACCTTATAAATAAACAAAGGGAAAATGCATTCTAAAAAAATTACGAGTCAAGTGTCGTGCCACACACCTATAGTCCCAGCTACTTGAAAGGCTGAGGAAGGAGGATCCTTGATCCCAGGAATTTGAGGCTGCTGCATTCCAGCCTGGGTGACAGAGTGAGACTGTGTCAAATTAATATAAAATAATAAGAGTTTGAAAGAGGCAGTGGTCATGAGCATAGTGTCAGCACAGAGACAAATTCAAAACCCAGAAGTGGCATCTACAACCCGTGAGTCCCTGGGAAATGCATCTCATCTCTTTGAGACTCAGTTTCCCCAACTGCAAATCACCAATGACAATACCAAATTGTGAGGATAACAACTGTGAGGTTGATAGGAATAGTGCAGGTAACCGGAATAGCACAGGTAGAAGACCCCCAGCATGCGCCCACAATAAGAGAGCAGGAAATATTTGCTAGTCCTGTGATGAGAAGACAGCAACAATGCAAAGATTCCGCTTTGCATCAAGTCAATAGTTTGTATGGCCTCTAAGTTGTGGATTTACTTGTTCAAAGGAAATGCAATTCATAAAGGGAGAAGAACATGTTGTTGATGAGTGATCACTCATTGTAGACTTCAGGGTAACTCTTGTCCAAATAAAAAAAGTGATTACATTGAGACTAAGAAATCTGGGGTTCATCTGTCTTTACAATTTTTTTTTGTTCCACAGTTTTCTCAGTGTTCCCTGTCACCTGGGTCTTTGTTATTTCCTAGGAACGATGGACCTCGACCTCAATGGTTTGACAAGAGAACATGAGATTTCAATTAGTTTTCATTCAAGGATAAGTGTTTCTGGACTCTGGGGATTTTCTCTTTGTCACTTTGATCCCATAATGAATAATCCCCATGTGATGGTTAATCTTATGTGTCAACTTGTCTGGGTCAAGGTACCCAGATATTTGGTCAGACATTATTCTGATGTTTCTGTGAGGGTGTTTTTGGAGGAGATTAACATTTAAATTGGTGGACTTTGATTAAGCTGATTGCCTTCTCTAGTGTAGATTGGCCTCATCCAATCACTTGAAGGTCTGAACAGAACAAACAATGACCTGTTCTGAGTAAGAGGGAATTCTATTTAATACCAGAAATCAGCCTTTAGTCTTCAACTACACATCTGCTCATCTCTGGGTCCCCAGACTAACAACCCACCCTGCAAACTTTGAACTTATCAAGCCCTCACAATCACACCAGTGAATTCCTTCAAACAAACCTCTCTAAATATACACACAACCTGGTTGTTCAGTTTCTCTGGATAATTCTGACCCATATACCCCAGAGGAAGAAGGAGAGTCCAATTTCAGTGGGGTTCATGATGTCAGGTACTCAGCAATCTCATTTTTTCAAAGTTCTGGAAGTCTGCACTGGAATTCTGGCATGTGCACTTCCCAATGCTATGACATGCTATGGTTTGGTGTGTGTCCCCACCCAAATCTCATCTTAAATTGTAATCCCCACATGTCAAGGGAAGGTTGGGGGTGATTGGATCATGGGGGCAGTTTTCCCCATACTGTTCTCATGACAGTGAGGGAGCTCTCACAAGATCTGATGGTTTTATAAGTGTTGGCAGTTTCTTCTTCACTCTGTTTTTCCTGCTGCCTTGTGAAGAAGGTACTTGCTCCTCCTTCATCTTCAGCCACGATTGTAAGTTTTCTGAGGCCTCCCCAGCCATGTGGAACTGTGAGTCAATTAAACTTCCTTTCTTTATAAAATACCCAATCTTGAGTGCTTCTTTATAGCAGTGGGAAAATCAACTAATACAGGTGGCATTAGTGTCTATCCTCCCCTAGCCTTGCTTTTCTCATTGTTATAGGGAGGTAATGGAATCTATGCTCCAGGCTACTTGGGAGAGGTAAATGATGTGTTATATTACCTCCTGGTCCATGGTAAACACTTCAAAATGTTGACTTCTTCTTCATTCTGAAGGCAGACCATTGGGAGAAAAGCTCTGTGGTTTTTATTTCTCCTTTGCACACTCCAGAACATTCTCTCTGACAAATCAGGATGAAGCTCCAATTCTTGCCTTTTTTTAAAATTCAAGTTTTATCTCTATGGATAAGCATCATCAGACATTGGTCAAACATTTTATGGTTTAGAAAGAAATTACAATTTGGAGAAAGAAAATTACATAAAAGGAAAGAAGTAGTTACAAAATAAGTTCTCTGGTATCTTTTTATTTTGTACACTAATTTCTGGATATGTCTGCTAATCAGCATTTAGCTGTTTAACAACTGGTACAATTATTTTGTCAAAGGTCATGGGGAGTATTTTGTAGGTTTTTTTTAATCTTTGAAAATAAAGTTAATTTACAGTTTATTAACTTAGATTACTAGAAATCATTCCCATGGGCTTTTCAACTGCAATGAGACCTCAAAAAAGTGTTTTTAAAACCAATCTGTAAGACTTAAAAACATTAGTAGCCATCATTGAAACAGCAGGAGGAAAAATAGACTGTCTATTCTCTCCCTCTGCATTCAGAACCAAATTTTTGTATTTTCCCCATAAACAACCAGATTCTGATTTTCCTGTTCTTTTCTTCCTGCAAAAGAAATGGCTATTTTCCATGATGATGATAATTATATAGCACCTAAGGGCTTAAAAACACATTCACTCTCTATGAACATACTCTTAGCTCACTCTCGAAAAGAAAGGAGTTTTATTGATGAACTGTTTTTCAGTTGGAGAAATTGAAGCTCAGGGAAGTGCGCTGGCTTAATCAAGCTCTGGTGGCTACGAGAGTTTGAGGCATGTCTGCAGACTGAGGAAGGGACCAAGCCTGTGTACTTTTCTGTGGTAAAAAGATGATGTCTAAATTATACATACTGAACAACCGAATTGAAGACTACCCCTGTCCCAATACCTAGACCTCCTCTCTTTGCAGTCCTCCCCATCTTTACAGCCCCATGCAGGTATCCCCAGATTTTGAGATGTGACTAGCACGTTCCAAGCCTTAGCCCAAAGTGACCAGTTGAGTCCTTCCAAAGGACCACAGTGCAAGAAAGCAGAATGGGCATCTCCTGTTTGAAATTCAGCTCCTTCCCCTGTTATGCACTTAACCATGTGATCTTGTCCAAATTGCTACTTCTCTTTGATCCTAATTTTCCCATCTGTAGAAAGGAAGAACAATATCCATCTAGCAGCACGATTATACATATAAAATAAAATAATGTGTGCAAATGTATGAGGATCAGAGTCAAGCATATAATAGATGTTTAATAAGCACCATCACAATTTCTCCCCTCTCTGGATTAACTTTGCTTGAACACATTGACATTGATAGGCATATATGGAAAATGTGAGGTTTAATGAGGCAGAGATTGCAGGAGGTCACCAAACCTGACTCTTTTTCCTGAGAACACAGCAGAACACATTAACTGGCCTCCTTTGCAGTTAGGCATTGCTGTGTGTCTCTGAACATAATGAAGAAAATGATGCTGAGTTTAAATGGATGGTTATTTTCCTTCAGGAGTACACATTTAGAAGGAACTTAAGCAAGCACTAAACTTCAGATATGGCCGATCATTGATAGTTGGGGGTTTATCTGTTATAGTGGCTGGTGTTGCCTTACCTAATACTTACCCATGCAGCATGGCCAATTCACTTAGAAATAGCTCACACACTGGCCGGGCATGGTGGCTCTGCCCTGTTCTCCCAGCACTTTGGGAGGCTGAGGTGGGCAGATCATGAAGTCAGGACTTCAAGACCAACCTGACAAACATGGTAAAACCCCACCTCTACTAAAAACACAAAAATTAGCTGGGCTCTGTTGCATGTGCCTGTAGTACCAGCTACTCAGGAGGCTGAGGCAGGAGAATCTTTTGAAATCAGGAGGCGGAGGTTGCAATGAGCCAAGATTGCACTAGTGCACTCCAGCCTGGGCAACAGAGTGAGACTCTGTCTCAAAAAGAAAAAAATACTTCACACACCTATATGCATAGCAACATGTGCACACACACACACACCCCCCAGAAATTTAAAATTTTGTGGACATAGTGAATGTTTAATTCTTGATACTATCAATAATTCAAAAATTTATACTTGGAGAGACTTTCAGAGGCCAATTGAGAATTTCTTTTCTATTGCTGTCTTCCAGGTGACCACCCTCTGCTCGAACCTCTCCGCTGATATGGTGCCCACAGTCTCCCATGAAAATTCCTGGCCAAGAGAGCTCTAAGTGTTGCAATGTGGGCTTCATGTCAAGATCAGAGCTGCCTTCTCTAATGTATAGCCATTCACCAGGGCTGCACCATCTGAGAAACCAAGAACCCACTTGTTTTCCTACTGAAAAGCCCCTCAGATAATTGAAAATATAGCCAGTTCCTCCATAATCTTTGTTTTGAAAGTGCACATTTAATGTGATTGATGTACTAAGGAGCAATGTGACATTACACAAATGTTGCATTTGCTGATGTGTGTTTTCCTCCACAAGAAATAGTAGGTGAAAACGAAAAACAGCACCTAGCTAGATGGAGCCACATAGAAATGTGACAACTTATCCTCCCAATTCATGTCACCCTTCCTCCATCACTTCACAAGAACTCACAAGCCTCCCCACTTCTCAGACGCACTTCCACAAGCAAGCTTCAGGCCTTTCTCAAAATAAGTGTTGTATTTATTGTAGCATGCATATACATGTATTAACTACTTAACAGGTGCAAAACAGCAGTACCTCTTCTATTAGGTCATATCTTTTTAAAAATGTGTCCCTGATGAAGTTTTTGAATGTTGTTCCCCAGCCTTATTTCCCCTCTAATCCCTGGGATAGTGAGTGATTTTTAGGAACACAGATGTCACAGTATGGCAGAACTCACTGTAGAACTTGCCCCTTCCTTTGCCCTGTTGATGAGACAGGGGATTATTTTTCATTAAGGTACATCTTCATATTCTCTCATTAAAAAAGAACCCTGTGCCAGGCTCAGTCTGGTGCTGGAAATTCAGTGATGAATAAACACAAGTAGTTCTTGTGTTTCCAGAGCTTACAGATTATAGTCCCCCAACCTCTCAATTCTCCTGGGAAGAGAAATGAACAAGCAGTGGGGATGCCAATGAAATGGTATAATTTCTGACTCACCAAATTCAGCCACTGGAAACAGAGAAAAAGGAGTGGATTCACGTTGATGGGTCACTTGGACCAGTGCCTATGCCAGGTATTTATACAAGCATTAAGTCAATTCAGCCCAGTTACAAACCCTGGGGTGACCTTTATATCTTTCATTTAGGAAGTGAGGGACTGGGGAGTTTGAGCATCTTCTCAAGACCTAGGGCTCAAATCTCACTGAGCTCTAATAGCAATTCTTGTGTATTTTCCAGCATGCTTTGATTCCCCTAGTGGCTTTCTGCTTTATCCAGTGTCCACTCTCTTGAATGAAGGGCCAAATATGCTTTGATGCTGATGATTCTTTGCATGGTGTCCACGTTAGCCAGGAAAGTGGAAGTTGAAACTACCAAATAAAAGTAGGCAGGATTCACCTGACCAGGTAAGAAAAAAGAGAAAAACAGATACATAGATTACTGACCAATATTATTTGACTTCAAACCCAACTCAGAACTAATAAAGTCGGCATAATTCATGCAATCGTAAAAGGAAACATTTTGTAAAATTGCACCACATATGGAAGTGATGACCTGCCATTGAGTATCTATGAAATGCAAAGGTGATTTCAAAGTTGCATTTCAAGGGGTATTGGAGAGATCATTTGGGGCCACAAATGGCCAATACAGTGGAGTCGTGGCCTTTTGGTGCCAGCATGGAAACTAAAAGCTGGAACTGCAGCCAGAAATGCAGTACGAAGAGACTATGCATCCTGTTTCTAGGACTTATATTCATCACCGCAGACAACCAGGTAATTCAATTATCTTTGGCCTTGGAGATCTGTGTCGTATGGTTTATGTGCCTTTCTCTATCAGTCTTTGCTGTTCTGTCAGACCTGAGGGTGGTGGCCGTGGGCTGGCTGGAGGAGGGAGAGCCCTGGTGTGCACGTGGATAGGAGGCTAAGAAGAAGAATCTGTGTTATTTACTCTGAAAGTGGTGACAATGATCTCGTGGTCCAGAATGCATTGTCCCTTGGAGCCCCCAGTAAGAATAACATAATTCACTTTTATAGCATCACATTTTATACAAACTCTTGTTGGTGAAGAAAAATGTCTCATCTGAATGATTGCAGGGGAAATTTCCTTGTGTTCTTTCTCTTCCTCTCCTGAATATTCTTGTGTCCCTCTATAAGAGCACATAAAATGTGTGGCATGCAAGATGGTGATGAGATGGCAGACTTTTTCCAACATCAGAATTTCAATAAGGATAAAATTTGCCTCCAAAAGAGGACAGTGGTCTTTTCACAAACACTGGCCTTTGTCCTGAGGCACACAAAATCCCCAAATCCCTAAAATATTTCGTCTGAAGATAAGATAATTTTGCTCTAGCTTAGGCTGAAAAAGAAAGAAGGGGGAAAAGCCATCTAACAGATGCAGCCAGAAAAGTCCTGTTGCTTAGGGAGAAGGTAAATTAAAGGCTCCTATCTTATCTGTATTTCAATTAAAATCTTATTTTTGGTCCCCAGCAGTGCAACCCGTTGAAGTCTTTCCAAGTTAAAAAAAAATGCCATTTCAGTAGGTGGACGTTAAAGAAATCTTTAATGGGTATGTTCTACATGTGATATGAACCACTTTTCATGGGAGGGAGAAATGACATGTACAATATTTTGAAAGAGATATGAAATTTACAAAAGTCAGAAGGGCAATGGATGCATTACCCTGGTAAATTCTCTCTCACAGGGTCTTTTTATTCACTGAACCCCATTTGAATATCTGCTAACCAATCCCCAATACTAAAGAAATTATAGCTAAGGGGTGGGGAAGGAGATCCAGGAAAGGGAGTTAGGAACTGTGTGAATATGTGGTTATCAAAATCCTTTTGAGGCACTGAGTTCAGGACTAGGTTTATATCAACAAAACAGGCAAAAAGAAATAAGCCAGTGTTCAGATATAGACACTGCTACCCATGTGAGTAACTCTTATTGAAACAGCTTAGGAGAACCCAATGAATAAGCCCTAGTGCTTCATGCCAAATCATAGACTAAATCAGGCATCAAGTAATAAATAGACCAATCAACCAATCAATATGATTAAATGCAACAAAAAGAACTATGTTCTAAAGTAAAAATAAGCAATTGCAAAATGTCAGTTTTATGTTACCCAGATATTCAAATGGGGTTCAGTGAATAACATTAATGAGGAATTTCTATGTCCACAGCATTCTGCTGTTTAATCCTTGGTGGCGGGCAAGGATGGAGACAGGATAAAGGAGTAATATGATTTAACTCTGTGTCCCCACCCAAATCTCATCTTCAATTGCAATTCCCACATGTTTAGGGAGAGACCTGGTAGGAGGTGATTAGATCATGGGGGTGGATTTCCCCCTTGTTGTTCTTGTGACAGTGAGTTCTCATGAGACCTGGCTCTTTTATAAGTATCTTGTGAATCCCCTGCCCTCTTCTCTCCCCTGCTGCCATGCAAGACATGCCTTGCTTCCCCTTCTGATTCTGCCACGATTGTAAATTTCCTGAAGCCTCCCCAGCCATGAGGTACTGTGAGTCAATTAAACCTCTTTTCTTTATAAATTACCCAGTCTCAGGTATTTCTTTATAGCAGTATGAAAACAATCTAATATAAGCAGCACATTCCAGAGTGAAGGGAGGAGGTATAGGTTTTATTGCTAGTTTTGCTGCAAATGACCAAGACAAAGGTCAATGAACTTTCTCTGTGAAGGACTAGATAGTAAATATTTCAGGTTTTGCAGACCATATGGTGCCTGCTGCAACTACTCAAGTCTGCTGCTGTAGTGCAAAAGCCACGGTGGACAATATGTAAGTGAATGGGCATGACTGCATTCCAATAAAACTTTCTTTATGGACATTGAGATCTGAATTTTTTACATGTCAGAAAACATTCTTTTTCCCCCATCATTAAAACATACAAAAACCATTCTTAACTCACAGATGATACAAAGAGACACAGTGGCCAGATTTGGCCTCTTGGTGGTAGATCAGCCAAGCACTGAGCAAGATGATACCTCAATATCACCTTAAAGTGGTCAGGTTAACTACAAAAGAAGTGATTTAGATAGTGCATGGTGTGAACTATGAGAGCACCTTAACTATTGGAGTTCCGAGAGAAAACAAGATTACTGTTGGAACAACGAGGCTGCATGGGGGAAGAGAGAGGCTGTGGCTCATTTGTTAGCTAGAAACGTTATTGGAGGGAGTGATGGGCAAACAATAATAGAGTAGTAAGTTATTTTACTGAGACAACGTTAACTGAGCAAGCCAGGCATTGCTCTACACCCCCTTTCAATTATTTTAAACTTTTCGTCAATGGAAAGAGATGGTATTTTTCCTACCACCATCCTGCAAATGGGAGAATGGAGCCAAGAGGAGCAAACTAACTTGCCAGAAGACACAGAGCTGATGAGTGGTAGATCCAGAAAACACTAGGTCATGCTACCCAGAGCTGGGAATTTGGAAAGTGCCATGTCGAAGTACAGATCCGGAATTCAGGAGTTAAATAGTCTGAGCTCCTGTCGGGCCTTCACCCCTTGCCAGCTGCAGGAACCAGCTCCCTAAACTCTGAGAGCCTCACGTACCTCCTCCATGTCACAGAACAATCACTGAATCTACTTTCTAATGTGACATGGACAAATAAATAAACTTATGACTTATAACTAGTGCCCAATAAATATTGGCTAATACTACCCTTAATTATAAATTTTCCCAAGTCTTCTCCCATTTGAAGGTGGAGCTATTAATACAGTATATTCTTTGCCTCAAAATTCCCTCAGTCTGACTTTGATTCCTCTGAATCTATTATTTGTATCAGGATTTGGCAAATGAGGTCATGGTCACTCCATTTATAAATTCATACATATCATGATACTGGAGACAGCAGGGAAAAGTCCTGAGGATGTTTTTAGACAGCCCCTGGAAATGTCCCCAGAATGCACAGGTCGTCCCAGACTCTGTTGGGTGTGGAAACATAAGCAACAACAGCACTGCTTGTAGAACTCAGACTCGATGGGCTCCAAGGGACCTGGAGGCGACTCTCACCTGATCCCTGCCTTCGAGGAGGGTGACATGCAAATTACCCCCAGAAGCACTCTGGGAGTGCAGCCAGTCCCTCAGTTGTCTCATCTTGAAAAAGACCCATAGGATCTGCTCAGCAGACTCCATCTTGTTCTGTGAACATCTCTAATTATTTCAGACAAAGGGATTCTCAAGTTTTGAGGATTTTCTTTACTTTCCAGGAATTCTTTATTTTAAAATCAAGATCAGATCCTACCATTGCATACTCCAAGTGCTCCCATTTCAATAATTTCTGGAGACTTTGTGATCTTTAGAACAAGTTCAAATCTTGAATTGTTTTCCCCCCCAGACATTCAGGATCTTTCAAACTCTCATGCTTCTATTTACACAATAGAACTTTATCAGTTTTTATTTCTACCTTTCAGGAGTTTTACAAGGCACAGCATCTAGCATCCCTGAAATTGGGATGTACCTTAAAATCAATGGCATATTTCCAGGACACATTCTCAAAACTGTATGCCAAGGGGTGGTGATGACACAATGGCCACGGCCTTCATGCATACCTACATCAGAGGACCTGCATTGCAAATGGTAGAGTCTCAGAGATAATGGTAACCTGGACAAAATGGTAACTGAGAGATAATGGCACAGCGTGATTTTAAACCTCAGGATGCAAGTAGTTGTGGGAAATGATGAACCAGTTGGGTTTATCAACATTTCCAAATAGGAGTCAACAATAGGCAGACCAGCTGTCCGTAATTGCAAAGCTAACTTAATTGTCCAGCGTCAATAATTTTTGTTCTGCTGTGGATTTTTTTTGTTGATGGCTACATCTTTACATTTTATTTCTATTTTTATGTGTCTCATCTTATTTTCCCCATTTTCTTTCTTTTTTTAAAATGTACTTTAAGTTCTGGGGTACATCTGTGGAGCTTGCAGGATTGTTGCATAGGTACACACATACCATGGTGGTTTGCTGTCTCCATCCCTCTGTCACTGACATCAGGCATTTCTCCCAATGTTATCCCTCCCTAACCTCCCTACCCACCACTGTCCCTCCCCTAACCCCCTCAACCCACAACAGACCGCAGTGCATGATGTTCCCCTCCTTGTGCCCATGTGTTCTCATTGTTCAACACCCACCTATGAGTGAGAACATGCAGTGTTTGGTTTTCTGTTCTTGGGTCAGTTTGCTGAGAATAATGGTTTCCAGATTCATCCATGTACCTACAATGGACATGAACTTATCCTCTTTTATGGCTGCATAGTATTCCATGGTGTATATGTGCCACATTTTCCTTGTCCAGTCTATCATCAATGGGCATTTGGGTTGGTTCCAGGTCTTTGCTATTGTAAACAGTGCTGCAGTGAACATATGTGTGCATGTGTCTTTATAATAAAATGATTTATAATCCTTTGGGTATATACCCAGTAATGGGATTGCTGGGTCAAATGGGATTTCTATTTCTAGATCATTGAGGAATTACCACACTGTCTTCCACAGTGGTTGAACTAATTTACACTCCCATCAACAGTAAAAGCATTCCTATTTCTTCACATCCTCCCCAGCATCTGTTGTCTCCAGATTTTGTAATGGTTGCCATTACTGACTGGCAAGAGATGGTATCTCAATGTGGCTTTGATTTACATTTTTCTAATGACCAGTGATGACGAGCACTTTTTCATATGTTTGTTGGCCTCATAAATGTCTTCTTTTAAAAAGTGTCTGTTCATATCTTTTTCCCACTTTTGAATGGGTTTGTTTATTTGTTTCTTATAAATTTATTTTAGTTCTTTGTAGATTCTGTATATTAGCCCTTTGTCAGATGGGTAGATCACAAAAAATTTTTCCCATTCTGTTGGTTGCTGGTTAACTCTGATGATAGTTTATTTTGTTGTGCAGAAACGCTTTAGTTTAATTAGATTCCATTTGTCTATTTTGGCTTTTGTTTTCATTGCTTTTGGTGTTTTAGTCATGAAGTCCTTGCTATTTCTATGTCCTGAATGATTTTGCCTATGTTTTCTTCTAGGGTTTTATGGTGTTAGGTCTTTAAAGTTAGGTTTAAAACTTTAATCCATCTGGTATTAAGTTTAGTGTAAGGTGTAAGGAAGGGGTCCAGCTTTAGCTTTCTGCACATGGCTAGCCATTTTTCCCAACACCATTTATTAAACAGGGAATCCTTTCCCCATTGCTTGTCTTTGTCAGGTTTGTCAAAGATCGGATGGTTGTAGATGTGTGGCATTGCCTCCAAGGAGTCTGTTCTGTTCCATTGGTCTATATCTCTGTTTTGGTACCAGTGCCATGCTGTTTTAATTACTGTAGCCTTTGAAGTCAGGTAGCTTTGTTCCCTTCACTTAGGATTGTTTTGGCTATGTGGACTCTCTTTTGGTTCCATATGAAGTTTAAAATGTTTATTTCCAGTTCTGTGAAGACGGTCATTGGTAGCTTGATGGGGATAGTGTTGAATCTATAAATTACTTTGGGCAGTATGGCCACTTTCACGATATTGATTCTTCTTAACCATGAGCATGGAATGTTTCTCCATCTGTTTGTGTCCTCTCTTATTTCCTTGAGAAGTGGTTTGTAGCTCTCCTTGAAGAGGTCCTTCACATCCTTTGTTGGTTTTATTCCTAGGTTTTTTTTTCTCTTATCATGAATGGGAGTTTGCTCATGATTTGGGTCTGTGTTTGTCTGTTACTAACATTCTAGCGATTTCTGTGCATTGATTTTGTATCCTGAGACTTTGCTGAAGTTGCTTATCAGCTTAAGGAGATTTTGGGCTGAGACGGTGGGGTCTTCTAAACATAAAATCATGTTGTCTGCAAATAGAGATAATTTGACTTCCTCCTTTCCTAATTGAATACCCTTTATTTCTTTTTCTTGCCTGATTGCTCTGGCTAGAACTTCCAATACTATATTGAATAGAAATGGTGAAAGAGGGCATCCTTGTCTAGTGCCAGTTTTCAAAGGGAATTCTTCCATTTTTACCTGTTCGTTATTATATTGGCTATGGGTTTGTCATAAATAGCTTTCATTATTTTGAGATATGTTCCATCAATACCTAGTTTATTGAGAGTTTTTGGCATAAAGAGCTGTCAAATTTTATTGAAGGCCTTCTCTGCATCTATTGAGATAATCACGTGGTTTTTGTCTTTGGTTCTGTTTATGTGATGGATTACATTTATAGATTTGCATATGTTGAATGAGTTTTGCAACCCTGGGATGGAGCCTACTTGATCGTGATGGATAAGCTTTTTGATGTGCTGTTGCATTCTGTTTGCCAGTCATTTTATTGAAGATTTTTGCATCAATATTGGCCTGAAATTTTCTTTTTTAGTTGTTTCTCTTCCAAGTTGTGGTATCAGGATGATGTTGGTCTTGTAAAATGAGTTAGGGAGGATTCCCTCTTTTTATATTGTTTGGAATTGTTTCACAAGGAATGGTACCCATTGGCTGTGAACCTGTCTGGGCCTGGACTTCTTTTGGTTGGTAGGGTATTCATTGTTGCCTCAACTTCAGATCTTGTTATTGGTCTATTCGGGTATTTGACTTCTTCCTGGTTTAGTCTTGGGAGGGTGTAAGTGTCCAGAAATTTATCCATTTCTTCCAGGTTTGGTGTTTTATGTGCATAGAGTTGTTTGCACTAATCTCTGATGGTTTGTATTTCTGTGCAATTGGTGGTGATATCACCTTTATTATTTTTTATTGTGTCTATTCAATTCTTCTCTCTTTTCTTTTTTATTAGTCTGGCTAGTGGTCTGTCTATTTTGTTGATCTTTTAAAAAAATCAGCTCCTAGATTTATTGATTTTTTGAAGGGTTTTATGTGTCTCTATCTCCTTCAGTTCTGCTCTGATCTTAGTTATTTCTTGTCTTCTGGTAGCTTTTGCACTTTTTTGATCTTGCTTCTCTAGCTCTTTCAATTTTGATGATAGGGTGTTGATTTTAGATCTTTCCTCACTTCTCATGTAGGCATTTATTGCTATAAATTTATCTCTAGACACTGCTTAAAATGTGTCCCAGAGATTCTGGTATGTTGTGTCTTTGTTCTCATTGGTTTCAAAGAACATTTTTATTTCTGCCTTCATTGTTTATCCAATCATCATTCAGGAGCAAGTTGTTCAGTTTCCATGTAGTTGTGCAGTTTTGGGTGAGTTTCTTAATACCGAGTTCTAATTTGATTGCACTGTGGTCTGAGAGACCGTTTGTTATGATTTCTGTTCTATTGCATTTCCCGAGGAGGGATTTACTTCCAATTATGTGGTCAATTTTAGAATAAGTGTGATGTGGTGCTGAGAAGAATGTATATTCTGTGGATTTGGGTGGAGAGTTCTGTAGATGTCTATTAGGTCCACTTGGTCCAGACCTGTGTTCAAATCCTGGATGACCTTGTTGATTTTCTGTCTTGTTGACCTGTCTAATATTGGCAGTGGAGTGTTAAAGTCTCCCACTGTTATTGTATGGGAGTCTAAGTCTCTTTGTAGGTCATTAAGAACTTGCTTTATGTATCTGGGTGCTACTGTATTTGGATCCATATATATTTAGGATAGTTAGCTCTTCTTGTTGCATTGATCCTTTTACCATTATGTAATGCCCTTCTTTGTCTCTTTTGATCTTTGCTGATTTAAAGTCAGTTTTATCAGAGACTACGGTTGTAACTTCTGCTTTTTTTCCTCTCTATATGCTTGGAAAATATTCCTCTATCTCTTTGTTTTGAGTCTATGTGTGCCTTTGCACGTGAGATGGGTCTCATGAATACAGCACAGTGATGGATCTTGACCTTTTATCCAGTTTGTCAGTCTGTATCTTTTGATTGGGGAATTGAGGCAATTTAAATTTAAGGTTAATATTATTATGTGTGAATTTGATCCTGGCATTTTGTTACTGGCTGGTTGTTTTGCCTGTTAGTTGATGCAGTTTATTCATTGTGTTGTTGGTCTTTACCATTTGGTATGCTTTTGCAGGGGCTGGTACTGTTGTTCCTTTCCATGTTTAGTGTTTCCTTCAGAAGCTCTTGTAAGGCAGGTCTGGTAGTGACAAAATCTCTCAGCAATTTCTTGTCTGTAAAGGATTTTATTTCTCCTTCATTTATGAAGCTTAGTTTGGCTGGATATGAAATTCTGGGTTGAAAGTTCTTTTCTTTAAGGATGTTGAATATTGGCCCCCACTCTCTTCTGGCTTGTAGGGATTCTGCCAAGAGATCTGCTGTGCTTCTGATGGGCCTCCCTTTGTGGGAACCTGACCTTTCTCTTTGGCTGCCCTTAGCATTTTTTCCTTCATTTCAACCCTGGTAAATTTGACAATTATATGCCTTGGGGTTGCTCTTTTTGAGGAATTTCTTTGTGGTATTCTCTGTATTTCCTGGATTTGAATGTTGGCCTGCCTTTCTAGGTTGGAAAAGTTCTCCTAAATAACATCCTGAGGAGTGTTTTCCAGCTTGGATTCATTCTTCCCTTCACATTCAGGTACACCAATCAAATGTAGATTAGGTCTTTTCCCATAGTCTCATATTTCTTGGAGGCTTTGTTCACTTCTTCTCACTCTTTTTCTCTAATCTTGCCTTCTCATTTTACTTCATTGAGTTGATCTTCAATCTCTGATATCCTTTCTTCTGCTTGTTTGATTTGGCTATTGAAACTTGTGTATGCTTTGTGAAGTTCTCATGCTGTGTTTTTCACCTCCATCAAGTCATTTATGTTCTTCTCTAAGCTGATTATTCTAGTTAGCATTTTGTCTAACCATTTTTCAAGGTTTTTAGTTTTTTTTGCATTGGGTTAGAATGTGTTTCTTTAGCTCAGAGAAATTCTTTATTACCCACCTTCTGAAGTCTGCTTCTATCAATTCATCAAACTCATTCTCCATTCTGTTTTGTTCCCTTGCTGGTGAGTTGTGATCCCTTAGGGAGGAGAGGCATTCTGGCCTTTGATGGTTTCATTCTTTTTGCACTGGTTTCTTCTCATCTTTGTGGATATATCTACCTTTGATCTTTGAAGTTGGTGATTTTGAATGGGGTCTCTGAGTGGACGTCCTTTCTGTTGACGTTGAAGCATTTTCTTTTTTATTTTTTAGTTTTCTTTCTAACAGTCAGGTACCTCTGCTGTAGGACTGCTGGAGGTTCACTCCAGACCTTCCTTGCCTGGGAATCACCCATCGGGTTTGCAGAACAGCAAGGATTGCTGTCTGATCTTTCCTCTGGTATCTTCATCCCAGAAGATTTCCCAACAGGTGTCAGTCAGAGCCCTCCTGTATGAGGCATATTTTTGGTTATACACGAGTCAGGGAGGCACTTGAGGAGGCAGCCTGTCACTTGTCTGCCTGCAGAGGTACTGCTGGGCTGTCATGGACTCAGTCCAGCTGCTGTGTAAGCTTTCTCTGGCTTTTGTTTACACAGGTAGGTTTAGACCCACCTCAGCAATAGTGGATGCTCTTTCCCCTACTGGGCTCGGTCGACCCTGGTTGAGCTTGAACTGATGATGTGCTGTTTGTGAAACTCTCAAGTGAGAGGGCTTCAGTTTACTGGTCTTTGTGGGGGTGGGACTGCCAAACCGTATCACCTGTATCCCTGCTTTCAGGGATCCCTGTTCTCCCCCTTTTTCTGGGGAGTGGGTAGCTCTGTCCTGCAGGTGCTCTGTCCTGCTAGTCAAAACATCCACCTATATCTATGCTGATAATTGTCGCACTGGCCAGAGCTGCTGCTCAGATCTGTGCTGTTAATTTGTGATGCTTTTCAGCCTGGTTGGGATCTCCTGGTTTGTGGGTTGCAGAGTCCATGGGAGAAGTGCAGTATCTAAACCAGAGTGATGGAGAGGCGGAGGGTGGGGGAAGTCCCCAATCCTCTAGTCCTTGCACATCCCAGATGAGGCAGCACCCTCCCCTGCCTTGGTTTGCCCACCTTGGGCTATACCCACTGTCCAACCAGTCCCATTGAAATGAACCTGGTACCTTGATTGGAAATGCGGCAGTCACTCACCTTCTACATCTCTCTCTCTGGGAACTGCGCTCCAGAGCTGTTCCTATTCAACCATCTTGGCAGAGTCCTCTCTCTTTTGTGGATTCTTTTAAATAACACTGCATCATCATTCCTGATGGCAGAAAAACACTCTATGAAACAAACACAGACTCTAACTGGAAAAGTGACTCAAGAAAGTTGCAATCTGTGAACAAGTTTTAAGACTATTAAGACCATATCTTCCTTTTTATCGCAAGATTATGTGTAATGAAAATCTATGTCTACATAAATCTAATGGATTTCTTTTGTAAGTATAAAATACAGTTTCTAAGTAATAAGAGAGAATTGTGCTGTGGTTTTATTATTAATGTTTTTTTCTTACCTTTTTATTGGTGGTACTTAAGATATTGTTTCATCTTACAACTGATGATATCTTAGATTCAATAAAATATGGTTGTGTGCTAATCACAGACTATACTGAGATTAGAGACACTGATGAACAGAGCTAGTCCTTGCTCTAAGGACGCAGAATCTGCTCAAATAATACCAGTTCTCAGGTCCTCTAGGTATGATTTTCTTGGACTACTCCTTCCTTATTGATGCACATTTACTTATCCTTCAAGGCCTAGGTTAAATCACATCTCCGAAGAGATATTTTCCCAGATAATGCATCATCTCTCATTCTCTGCAGAAATAACAACTTCTTCCTTGGCACTTCTATAATGTTTTTCTTATAGTCATGGGTGCTGGAGCCAGGCACCTTGGTTTAAATCCTGGCATATCCTTTTGCTAGTTCTGTTACATTAGGCAAGATAATTAGGTACACTGAGCCTCAGTATCTTCTTCTATATTGTGGATCTGTATCTCCTTCTCATCTCATATAGCTGTTCTAAGGATTAAATACATTAATGTGGGTAAGGCACTTAGAAGAGAATATAGTATAAGGTAAGCAGATCTGACCATTATCATTCCATAGTATCAGCCTTGACCCCACTGTAATTTGGTTCATTGTGATGTGGGTTTGTGTGTAAGCTCCTGGAGGCTGAAATGATGCCTGCTGTCAGTTTCATTTCTCTCTCTGCAGAGAGTACAGGATTTGGCTCAGAGGACAGAGTCACTTTTTAAGCCCATCCACAAACATTTGTTAAACACCTAGTATGCATTAGACATTGTTCTAAGCTCTGACAATAAAACTCTTAAAAATATGTGTGGAATGAATGAGCTAATAATTATTCACTTTACAAACAGTGGTGTGATAGCCAGAAAACAGACCAAGTACTTGGGATGCATGAACTCTGCATGCGATCGCTGTCATGTTTGTTTGAACTAAAATACTTTCTTAGAATTATAACCACCACACCTGATACGATGGTCTTCTAGACTGCCGTCTGCTCAACTTAACTCCCCTAAGGGGTTATTTCTGACTCGTCAGGGCTCATGCCTCTTCGTAATGTTAGAAGTCTCCACTTGCAGTTTTGAGGATGAAGATTCCAAATATTTCAATCTCAGCTGATCTCCAAGGTGTCGCAGGTATGAACCTTGTCTGCAGCCTATACTCTTTCTCAATACTTCCAAGCTGACATAGACTCAATTTCCTTTTTTGGTTGTGTTTTTCTTTCTCTATTTCAGCCCTTCTTTCTTGCTATAAACCAAATGTTTGTGTTCCTCCAAATTCATATGTTGAAATCCTAACCCCCAATGTGAGGATATTTGGATGGGAGGAGGGTTTTGGGAGGAGATGAAGTCACGAGGGCAGAGCCTTCAAGAATAAGACTATCAAAAGAGACCCCAGAGAGTGTGTTTTCCCATTGTACCATGTGAGGATACAGTGAGATGACAGCCATCTATGAACCAGGAAACAGACACCCTACCAGACACCTGAAGTGCAGTACTTTGATATTGAACTTCTCAGCCTGCAGAACTATGAGGAATAAATTACTGTTGATTATAGGCCGTTCAGTCTATGGTATTCTGTTATAGCAGCTTGAATTGACTAAGATAGTCCCAAGCATAACTCTCTAGATAACATCTGCCTTCCCTCATAGGCAACCTCTCCAGTTTCTCCTCACCTGACAGCAGCTACAGAAAGGTGATGTGTAGCTGCAGGTGCTGATCACCTAGTATTTCCTAGTCTCCAACTTCTGGGCATGGGATAAGTCTGTTTTGGGAACTCTGTAACAGCTTTGGCCAATGTGTTGTGAACTAAGGAAATACGGCTCACTTGCAGGTAAAGCATTTGTTTGCATGTGAAGATCTTTTAGTTCTCTGTAGCCTTCTGGCCTTGTGACAGGAATAGTCATTGGGCTGAGTTTTGGAGTGAGGAGTCAAGGAACAGAACCCCGTTGGACTCATGACAGACTTGGGGCATGAGAAAGGGATAGTAATCAGATGCTATTAGTGATGCATATCTGGGAGTTTCTTAATGCCGCTGCAGAGTGGATTCAATTGTCCAGACTGCGAAGGGCAGACAACATTGTCTACATCCTTAAGCTCTATTTCCCTTTGGCTTATTATAATGACACATTAACTGTCCACATAACATGGATGAAATCCATGTGACATTTTTAGCAAAACATCAGCCAAACATTTTCAGGTCTATGTGGCCTGTGTTGCCAAGTTGTATGCTGATGAACCAGTTTTGGCATTTATTACAATCAATTGAAAACTAGCTAAAAGCTGTCTAATAGAACTTCTAGTGTTTAGTGAACAGGGCCGGAATTAGGTAATGGTGGCAGGCAACATAATAAGCAATTGTGCTTGATGCAAGGTTCACTTAGATTCATTCATGGTGTGGAGTCATTTCCAAATGCCGGGCTCCACTCTGTGTGCAGTACCAGCATCTAATATTTCTAAACATATTTTGGCTCAGTGACACCTTAATGGTATACAATAACACTCGGCCTCCCTCTTAGAAAAATGGATACTCTCATTTCTCTAAACATTGGGCCTTTACCTTTAACCATTTCCATTTAAATGCAAATTTCAATCATGTCCACCTTTCTGTGCTCCAACATGAGTGTACAGAAATGATAGCAGCTTGAATCCAAATTTCAAGAGGCTAGGAACTGCGTCCTACGGGGGTCCTAGACACGTTTAAATGGCTCTTTTTTGTATGGCTTCATGTTGCTGAGATTAGTCTCTAAAGAAATATTTTGCCTTTATTGGGAGGAGTGGCTAAGTTAGAAGAAGGAAGGAGGGCTTCCAGAACAGGGGACACAGGGATAGATATCCCAGAAGTGAGTAACACCTTAATGGATCCTGGCTTATATTCTTAGACATGGACCCCCCCCAAAGACAGAATTCAGGGCCCAGGGCATCCTAAAAGGCTTTGATGTACAATGACTGCATTGAATTTTCTTCCCTGGGGCAGTCTTAGTTTCTCAGCATGTAACCTGTGTCATTGTCACCAAGTCCTGAGTTAAAGAGTCCATGCTTCCTGGTCTGATGGATCCTACCTCATCTATAGACAGGACTCTGGGGTCCAGACCAGGCCAGATCAGGAGAACAGCCTCAATAATAGTAGGGGGAGGAGGGGTCTGCATGACCTTGGAAGACACTGGATAGGAAGGGGTTTATTGGGCTAAGTCCTTAGGAGGGCAAAGATGGGGAGTGACAGGCCTTCAGTGCACCACCCAGTGAGAGTGCCAGGCCCCCACTGATGAGAGCTGCTTGACTTCAGAAGCAGCTCTGAAAGTCTGGCTTTTCTAGGAAAAGACATGGATTCAGGATCTAGACTGCCTGGGTTCCAATCAGGCAATTTCATTTCCTAGATGTGAGACCATGAACAAGCCTGTTTACTTGGTTCTGAGATTTTGCAAACACAGAGCTAAAAACAGAAGTTACACTCGGGGAGCCATAACAAGGACGAATATGCTGATGACTCAGGCACACGGCTCAGGACAGTGCTTGCTCCCCTGCAAGTGTGCAGGGAGAGCTGGGTAGGCTCCAGTGTAGAGGATGAGGGGGGAGGTCATGGTATTTGCCCTTCTCCTTTACCACATGGTGGCCTGAAAGATTTCCTCGTGTTCAGCAGTGAAGTCCTTCAAGCTGAAAGACCTTCGCTAAAGAGAAGCTGTTGTTACAAAGGCCCGGGTTGCCCTGAGATCAGAGAAAGGCCCTTGAGGAAGCATATCTAATAGGAGACGGGCTCAGAATTACTGTTGGAGGCAAAGAAGAAAAGTGAGTTTGTGGAACAAGCAAGCCCTAGATTGAGGCTTCTCGGTCTTGACAGTTGCTATTCAGAAACTGCATGACATTGTCATGAATTGGTAGAATTTTATTTAAAATTCTCTTCCCCACTGGGAAGGTGAGATGTATCTCACTAAAACCTCCAGAGTGGCTGTAGGTTGCATTAATAAAAAAATGAGGCCGGGCGCGGTGGCTCACGCCTGTAATCCCAGCACTTTGGGAGGCCGAGGTGGGTGGATCACGAGGTCAACAGATCGAGACCATCCTGGTCAACATGGTGAAACCCCGTCTCTACTAAAAACACAAAAAATTAGCTGCGCATGGTGGCGTGTGCCTGTAATCCCAGCTACTCAGGAGGCTGAGGCAGGAGAATTGCCTGAACCCAGGAGGCAGAGGTTGCGGTGAGCTGAGATTGCGCCATTGCACTCCAGCCTGGATAACAAGAGCAAAACTCTGTCTCAAGGAAAAAAAAATGAGGTCAAGGCCAAGACAGGTGAATCCCTGAGCAGGGCTGGTTGAACAGCTCTGAGGTTTATCTTTGCTTCAGGGCTATACCCTTGAACAGGAGTAGAAGCAAAATATGGGAAGACCTACAATCAGAGAGGATGCACCAGGCCATGTCCTGTGAGATGGAAGGGAAGGGAGGATGCCTTAGCATGGAGGGCAGAGTCTCCTCAACAGCCTCTTTCTGGAAGATTCGCTTTATGGGATGCAGTCAAGAGTGGCAGAACTGAGCACACTGGGAGGATAAAGGGCAAGGAAGGCAAGATTTTCCAATCATTTGGATTTTGTTTCAAGATCAAAGATGCTGTCTACTAGGTGATGAGCACCCTTTCAACAGAGAGATGCAAGGCACTTCCTGCTTTACATGGGACAGGACTGAAGTGGACATAGGGTTGCTAATGGGATCAGGATTCTCAGATTGCCTCCCTGAGGGAAGTTTCCTACTTCTGTATATCTCAGGGGCTAAGGAATTGCCATGAAGATGTTATTCCCTTAAGAGCCAGCAAAGGGAGCTTCTTATTCTAAAGGCAGGAAGATGAGGTCTTCCCTTCTAAAAAAACACTTGAATATGGGAATCAGAGATGCAGGGAGATGGTGGCAAAGGAAAGAGGGGCTTGTTGCCCTGGGACCAGCTGGTTCAGCAATACTTGTCATGCATCCAGGACCTCCCTGGAGGAGGAAAAATGACTTCCACAGCCTCCACTGGAACTGGACTGAGGCAGTGCGAGGAAGAGAACATGAAGCCTGTGATCTGTCACTCCCACAGCCAGTTTGCTTTTTATCAAGGCAAGGCACTGTGGGAGCTTTCCGAAGAGTGGATTTGTGGCCAGGTGCGGTGGCTCACATGTGTAATCTCAGCACTTTGAGATATAACAAGATCACTGTCTAAATGCTTCTAAGGACAAAGCCCACCATCTACACCTCAGCCCTCTTCAAACCCAGTGCCTATGCATGGGGTGAATAAAGAAAGAACCTGAGCCCAGATGAAACGTGGAGCTGAACCAGGTACTTGAAACCACATAATTATGACCTGGAATGCAAGTGGACATAAAGGTTTTACTTAGAGGCTGTTATGTACAAGTGTCTTTGTCAGCAGTTCCTGCATAGGGCTTGAAGTTTGATTGAGGAGGGTTTTGGGTTTTGCTACTTAGCGTGCTATCGAAGTGAGAGGAACATACATGTGAAAGACAGTAGCAACAGGAGAAAGAAGAGTGTCACTGAAGACCAAAAAACAGACCAATAATCACAGAAAAGCAAAATGGAGAAAAATAGGAGAAGATTTACCTGGATGGGGTTACAAAGTTTTAAGAGAAATGGGTCTGACTCAGAGAGCCTGGAATGAGGACTGGAGTTACAGGCTTCCTATGAGCTCACGCAAGGCATGATTGGATTGACATATAGATGAATGGATGAATTGATGTATGTACTTATAAACATACTTCCTCCCTCTTTTTGTCACCATCATCGCAGTCCCACCAGCTCTTCCCTCTTCCTGAGGTGCTCCTCTGTGATGTTCACTATTGGATGGCCCCTCTCATCATTTGGCTTCAGCTCAGATGTCTCGTTGCCCTCAGGAAGCTTCCTCCTCCACCTGTGACCCCAGCACTTGTTGCTTGCTGTCACCACACCTTGGTTCACTTAAGTGGTGTGTGCTTAATATTTACTGTCTGTTTCCACACCCCTCAGTGGAATGTCAACCATACCAAAGCATGGTATGGCGACCTTGTTGACTTCCGTTTGTCCAGAAACTAGGCAGTGCCTGACACATGGTGGGTGCTCAAGAACTATAGATAGAGATTATAAACTATTGATAGAATTTAGAATCACAGGTCAAATTCAGTCCAAAAGCAAGTTTATCAACCTCACATAGCTACTACTTGCGGAGAAGAGAGACCATCCCCGGCCTTGGTTCTTTATAAACTTTGTTGCAAATTCTTGTGTTGCTTTTGTAAGACAGATGCCATTAGCCACAGATTATGGATTAACAACCTCAAAACACACGCTCATGCATGCTCGCGTGCACACACACACAAAAACACACACACACCTATTTGGTTTTCTGCTAGGCAAAACTACTGTGGATCTCAGAAAGTCCCCCAGAAATGTCACAGCCGAGGTCTTAACTTTGTGTGCTAGTCTGAGCTGGTCAAGAATCCAGGGCACAGGGTACAAGCAGGACCGATATTGAAGAGCATCCCCCTTCCAGGGCCAGCTCCAGCTTCCCAGGGCCAGGAAAGTGCACCGCACGATGGGGCTCACTCCCAGCAGACAGCGTCCTAACCAGAGTCAGATGTTTCAGCTACAGGAGACAGGCCAGTCCCTGTATATTTGGGAGGACTTGAAAGAATTCTGGAAGAGCCATAAATCTTGAACTGGAGCCTTTTATCAACCTGTAATTTATCATGGTCTCTGAATTTCTTTGACTGGAGAAGTCGTAATCCATACGCATTGGAAATTCGGTCAGCACAGGCCTGCTTTTCATGAGAAGAGCAGTTCTTGACGCACGTGATTTAACTTAAAGAGATTCCACATTGTGGCAACTTGTCTCTACATCCCTCGCCCCTGTGCTGGTCATGCTCATTCATTCAGCAGACATTCTCAGACCAGTTCCACACTGCCATGTCTTACATTTGCTTATAGACAGGGAGAGAAGACAGCAACAGCCCAGGGACCCGAGAGCTCTTTACCTTGCAGATGAGGAAACAGGACTTAAGTCATTTTTTACAAGGCCACATACTCAGTCCACGCTAGAACCAGCATTATCTGGATTCCAGAGTTTGCTCACTTTTCTTATACTCTGCTGATGCTCACGTTGGCCCTTTCTGAGACAGCTAGAAATCAGGACCAAGTGGGTTTGTTCATATGACACGGGTTTATTTCTTTAGTCTTTCTTACTAATTTTGCTTTGGTCATTGTTAGCACTCTTCCTCCTCCATATGTGTCTCTAAAGGAAATTTCAAGCCTGTGGACATCAGCCTGATTCTGGTCACCAGCTACCACTTGACTCATGGTGAAACCTACACATACATATCCAGTTTTGTTTTTTTTTTCTTTTAGACGGAGTTTCGCTCTTGTTACCCAGGCTGGAGTGCAATGATGCGATCTCGGCTCACCGCAACCTCCGCCTCCTGGGTTCAGGCAATTCTCCTGCCTCAGCCTCCTGAGTAGCTGGGATTACAGGCACGCGCCACCATGCCCAGCTAATTTTTTGTATTTTTAGTAGAGATGGGGTTTCACCATGTTGACCAGGATGGTCTTGATCTCCTGACCTAGTGATCCACCCACCTCGGCCTCCCAAAGTGTTGGGATTACAGGCGTGAGCCACCGCACCTGGCCCATACCTTTCCAGTTTTGAGGATAGTAGTTTACTCAGACTCTGTTTGCTCGTTTCAGTTCAGGAGATGTGATGGTTAATATGGAGCGTCAACTTGATTGGACTGAAGAATGCAAACTATTGTTTCTAGGTGTGTCTGTGACGGAGTTACCCAAGGAGATTAACATTTGAGTCAGTGGGCTGGGAGACACAGACCCGCCGTCAATCTGGATGGGCACCATCTAGTCAGCTGCCAGCGTGGCTAGAATAAAGCACGCAGAAGAAAGTGGAACAAGCACACTCGCTGAGTCTTTGGCCTTCACGTTTCTCCCGTGCTGAATGCTTCCTGCCCTCAAACGTTGGATTCCAATTTTTTCAGCTTTTGGGCTCTTGGACTTACACCAGCGATTTGCCAGGGATTCTCAGGCTTTTGGCCGCAGACTGAAGGCTGCACGTCTGTCTTCCTTACTTTTGAGGGTTTGGAACTTGGACTGGCTTCCTTCCTCCTGAGCTTGCAGATGGCGTATTGCGGAAGTTCACCTTGTGATTGTGTGAGTCAATACTCCTTAATAAACTCCCTTTCATGTATATTATACATCTATCTTATTAGCTCTGTCCCTCTGGAAAATGCTGACTAATACAGGAGAGAGAAAATTTAGGTTTTGTTCTGCATTGCTGACTCCCCATTCAAGCCAGCAAGAAAGCTGGCCCTAAAGGAAGTTGTACAAGACATGTAAGTTCCCTTCACTTGCTGACTTTCAAGCTGTCTCTCCAGCCTGCCTCTAAGCTTTCTGTTCAACAGCACTGCATCATGCATCCACCACTATAAAACATGCACCTGCTAGGCCGAAGTGTAATAAGCACTCCTTGCTTTACTGCATGCCTGCGAAGCTCCTGGTACTCAGCAAATAACCTTACAGGGCAGGGCATGATACTTCATGAGGTTTCTACATTGAAGACATTGAAAGGATGCAGTGACTTGTTTTAGAAGGTCAGAGTAAGTTGGATGTGGAATTAAGACATACACCAAGAGTTGCCTAATTCCAATCCTGGGTCTTTTGTTTCACATCAGACTACTTCCATCTCTCCATGAAAGGCAAGAACTCTGCACAATGAATCAGAAAAAACCTTGGATTCAAAGTGTTTATAGTCAAAAGGGCAGATAGAATTACCTTCCTGGCAGAGGTGGCAGAAGAGGCCAAGGCACAGTGGAGGAGATCTCCTGGTCTATCTTGGAGATGAGCACATTATCTATTTAGCCAGAGTGCTGCATGTATGCACTGTTAGGATGTCCATGCATGTGTGTATGTTTGCTTGTCCATGTACATGTGTGTACATGTTTGCACGGCATGACTAAGTTTTAGAAAATTAAGTTGCAACCGAATCCTGGAAAAACTAAGCACCATGTCAAGCAGCATGTGTTTTTCTGTATTTTTAATAAAGAGCCAATGATGATTTTTTTTACCCTGAAATGTGATTAGGATGTGAAACTACCAGTAAGGTGACTGTTTTCCTAACTGAATCCCCATTCCAACCTTCATTTTGGGACTTATTTAATTTGCCCTTGTATGGACAATTCTAAGCAGTCAATAGCATACATTTATTTGTTCAACAAGCATTTGGTGAATGCCTACTTGATGCCAGATACTGTTTTACTTCAGTATTAACAGTTGCAATCTGATAAGGAAGATGTACATGTGAATAGAGCATTGCGAAACAGTGTTTTGGAGTTGATACAGACAAAAGATGGGATGTTATCGGCACATAAAGAGCTATCAAGTAAACCTGGAGGTTCACTGAAACTTCTTTGAAGAGCTGTTGCATAGGCTGAATCTCTCAGGATGACTAGGAGTTAGCCAAGGAATGCAGGGAATATGCCCAAAAGAGGAAACTGAAGAGAGAAGTCACTGGGGTGAAGCACAGGTTGGGGTAATGGCAGAAGTATTTATCGGTCACTGAAAAGTCAGGTGCTTCCCTTTGTAGGTAGGCAGGGCCATGGGGCTACGTCTAGCCAATAGGCTGCAAGCGGAAGTGTTGTGTGTCACTTCCAGGCTCCAGCATTTACAAGCTGATGGGAAAATCTCAACCCTCTACTCCCTGCTACTCCACTCACAGAGGACACGTAACCTGGATCACTGAGTCACTGCATGAAGGACATTTTCCTTGGAGAGTCTCCCAACGTGTGTAAGAGTTTGGGTGAAGTCATTGAGATGCTGAGGTTTACTTTATGACTGGAGCCTAGTATAGTCTATTCTAACTAGTACAGCAGATGTTGGGACTCTAACGAGTTTGACATTGCCAAAGGATGAAAAGCGGTGTAGATGAAGGAGTAGCTGAAAACACCTTACCTAAATTCCAGTTTCTTAAACCCATTACTTCCCAACTGATGCTAAAATTTTCTCTTCATTCTTCCCATTGAGAGGAAATGGTGTTTGAAGCATCCGATGAAGCAATTTCAGCAAAACTGAAAAAATGCACTGCTTATTTCCACTTTCTTTTTCATCCTCATCTTAGCTTACAAATCTTAATCAGACCTGTAGTTGGACCTGAGCCTTAGCCAGCCAATTCTCGTTTCAGGGCACAGGGAATTTTCTTTGTTCACTGCTGAATCACAGGAGCCTAAAACTATGTATCACATGAAGAAAGTATTTAATAAATAGTTATTGCTTAAGCATCCCAAGGAAAAGATGAACCTAGGTGTACCTGGAGAGAGAGGAGGGTCACACCGCAAGGTCTGAAGACTCATGTTGATGCCCCAGATGCAACACTTTGAGTCAGCGCCCCCATCTCTCTGAGCCTGAGTGTTCACACCCACCAAATGAGAATTAATGTCTACCTCCCAAGTTTAAAACTTAACTATTTTATGAAGGTGAAAGATTTCCCAACCCTGCCAGTACCTTAATCTTGGACTTGTAGCCTCCAGAAATGTGAAAAAATAAATTTCTGTTGTCTAAGCTGCCCAGTGTGTAGTGTTTTATAATAGAAGCCCTCACAAACTAATCTACCCACCAATATAAACTAATATGAACTGTTCAGTCATTCAACAAACATATACTGAGCACCTTCCAAATATACATGTGACCTTGGTAAGCTAGGTTCTGGGCAGAAAAGATACATTATATAAGACTTTTTTATTTTAAAGGAAAATTATTGTCCATGTTTGTGCATGATCCTGTCCTGATAAAACTGATGTAAGACGATATGAGATGATATACTATGGCAATTGAATTCACTCATTCAATAAGTATTTATCCATACTTCTCTTTTTTGTTGTTGTTTTTTTTTTTCGTTTGAGACAGAGTCTTGCTTTGTCCCCAGCCTGGAGTGCAGTGGCACGATCTTGGGTCACTGCAACCTCCACCTCCCAGCTTCAAGTGATTCTCCTGCCTCAGCTTCCTGAGTAGCTAGGATTATAGGCACCCTCCACCACACCCAGCTAATTTTTGTATTTTTCGTAGAGATGGTGGTTTCACCATGTTGGCCAGAATGGTCTCGATCTCTTGCTTGACTTAATGATCCGCCCACCTCAGCCTCCCAAAGTGCTGGGATTACAGATGCAAGCCACCGTGCCAGGCCTTATCCATACTTCTTAAGGCATAGGCATTAGAGAAATGAGAGACTGATGTAGTGACTCTGGCTCCCAGGCTGCTGACAGTCCCATAGAGCTAATAATTAGAGTCAGGGCCTTGGACTGAAACTTCTTAGGCTCAGATCCCAGCTCTGCCACCTGGTAGCTCTGTGCATATGTACAGGGTCTCTGGACTATTTTCTTTTCTGCTTTTTAAACTGTCAAAAAGATATTGAAGAGTCTCGACTGCAAAAGTTTTTGGTGAGGATGCTGTAGAACTGTGCCTGTAGGAAATTCAAGCTGGTGGGTGCTCTGTTCTTAGTTGCAGAGTAAGGAGGGGCTGTAATTTAGCACACAAAGGCAGTACAAGAAGCAGTGTCCTTAAAATTACTTTTGGATGTTCATACAAAAGACATTTGCAGACGCAAGGCCATACTAGTCAAGGGGTGAGGAAACTGGTTCTGTGAGAAGAATCAGTCTTCAGAAGGCCAGTGGTCCACCTATCCAACCTCTTTGGATTTCAGTTTTCTAGACTGAACAATAGAAATTGTAGTATTTTCCACATGCTGAGATATGGTATCAGAATTTGGGGATGAACTATCATTATTCTTGCACTTTGCATATGAGAAAACTGAGGCAAGAGTGTGAGTGGGTATGCCCAGGTCACTTAGCTGCTAAATGTCAGAGCACCTGTGCCGTGTGCTTTTTCTTTTGTTTTTGAGACAAATTCTGATTGTCACCCAGGCAGAAGTGCAGTGGTGCAAACATGGCTCACTATAATCTTTACTTCTGGGCTCAGGTGATCCTCTTGCCTCAGCCTCCCAGGTAGCTGGGATGACAGGCATGTTGTCTGACTAATTTCTTTTTTCTTTTAGTTTAATGTCTTATAGGGATGGAGTCTTGCTGTGTTGTCCAGGCTTGTCTCTTGGCCTCAAGTGATCCTCCCACCTTGGCCTTTGAAAGTGCTGGGGTGACAGGAGTAAGCCACCATACCTGGCCTGTGCTGTGTTTTGATTCCAGAATCCACACTCTTGACTGCTAATGGGCCGGGAGAAATGACCTGCAGTTCCTAAGGTGGTAACAAGGAAAAATCAGGCATGTAGGATCTCGGGGGAGGTCACGGGAAAGGATGGGAACTGCCTTCGATTATGGGAGAATGTTTATTAACGCACGGGTATGAGCTCTGAGGATCCTCTAGAACACTGGTTCTGTCAGCCCTCCCGTTTCTGTGGACACATGGCCCCACTCTCTTCCACTTCTCCTGCCAGGTAGGATGTGCCTTCAATGAACAGGGATCGGCTCTGCCCATGTGCCGTGTGCTGCACGGACAAGAGAGAGAAGTCTCTAGAATCTGCCAGCATCTCTCCAGGAAAGCCTGGTGTCATGCTCACCATTCCTCATTTCTTTTGTTAGTCTTAGAATAGTGACTTAGAATGATGATTCATTTCACAATTAACACTCTTTTTGGCACTCTGGCTGAGAAGTAATGGAATTATGACTCTTCACTTTTGAGACAGGGCTGACAGCTGAGCGTAGATGTGGACACTGGCCTCTTGGGGGAAACACGGCTATGACAGCCTTGACCACGGCTCAGGGTAACACCTTCCCACCTTCCACTCAGTTTTGCTTGTGTGTTTGTGTGGTTTTGGTGAGAGAACAAAACCATTGAAAGATTGGTGAATGTATTTTTTTTTAATATTCTCATTAAAATAACCCCTGACTCCCAGCTCATTAAAGGCGTCATGTTGGCAAAGATTCCCTCAGGACCTGAAATGTTGATTCTGACTTCTTTGCATATGGAGGTAAATTAGTGTGATCTGTATAACTTACTAAGGAATTTGCAATTTTAGATTCAAACGTGTCCCATCTGTTCAGCCTGGCCTGTTCTTCTGCCCCAGGGCTTGAGACAACACCCTCTTTCATCCTCTCTGTCTGCTATGGGATTTGATGCTGTGTCTTGTCATTGATGTTCCTTTAGAAACTAAAGATATCCTTAAGTCTCTTCTCAAACCTGCCCTCTTCTTTACTGGGTTGAACAGTGTTTTCTCAAATGTTTATGTCCAACTAGAACCATGGAATATGAGTTGATTTGGAAATAGCTTCTTTGAGGTGTAAACAAATAAAGATAGGCCTTATTGGATTAGTGGAGATAGGCTCTAACCCACTGGCTGGTGGCCTTATAAGGAGAGGGACATTTGGAGGGCAAATGTCCTTGCTCTCTCAGACGGCAGGTGACAGAAAGACAAATGCAGGGAATACTGTTTGAAGATGGGAGATGAGTCTGCAAGATGGGAATGCTAGGGACAGCCAGAAAACCAGCAGCTACTAGCAGAAAGGGGTGGGGCAGATCCCTCGGCCCACACTAGAACCAATCCTGTGGACACCTTGATTTCAAACTTTTCTCCACAATTTCCAGAAAATAAATTCCAATTGTTTTCAGCCACCCAGTTTATGGCTGTTGGTTATAGCAATCCTAGGAAACGAATGCGTCTTCTCACCACCTAATGGTGGTGCCCTTTGGTCTCTGACTGGCATTCTTAATACTTTACAGGTTCAGCTTTTCCTGGGAGGTCAGCACTGCTCAATTGCCTGCCTCTAAACCCCTGAAGAAACTGAGGCAACATTCCCTCCCTCTGAACCACAGCCTTGACAACCCATATCACTCTGCATTTCTTTGTGTGTCCCTCTCTGAATATATTTACCCAGCCTCCTGTTACTTGTAACTTATTTCAGCTGACTCCCAAGAGCCCTTGCGATGTGTCAAGGGTCAGGCACAGTGGAAGTAAATCTGGTGTCTGGAAACGTTTATTATAGTGCAGGTCCCTTCTGACACCGCAGAGGGAACGTTACAGCCCTTCCTCCCCATATCTGGCACAGCAGTCTAAAATCAAAGGTCTAATGACCATGCTTTAGACATTGATGTGGTTTCACCATTCTGTTTTAATCATGAGTGTATTTGCAAGATGCCATGAAGAGCTTCTAATGCGGTGACGATGGTTAGAGGTGGAATAGAAAAATACAGCACTCTGTTGTCTTGAAGGCTTGGGATAACTGCCTTTTCCCACGGCCTGTTAGTAGGCAGGCTTCTAGATCAGATGTATTGATGGGGTAGGTTCCAGGTACTGTATGTTCCCCCCAATTCAGAAATAGGATGCATCTTTCTTTCAGGACTTTAGGCCACACAGAGAGAGCTTTTGTGCACTTCGGGGTTTGAGAGGGTATCCTTCCTAGCTGGGTAGACTGTGAGAGAGGCAGGACAGAGAGGGGCTGAGGTTAGATGAACCCACAGGTAGTCTGGTGTTTGGAGACAGAACCAGGTGGAGATCAGAAAGAGTCTTCTATCGGGGGGACAGTTGTGTGTCTTGAAGTGGTGACAGGCGGCACAGGACAGTGACAAACAGATAGCTTGTCTAGGGGTTGGCTTTTGAGTAGGACTTGGTTGGCAGGAAGACCCTGAGAATGGGAGATCTGTGAGTGGTCCATGAGTAGGATCTAGGCAAGTGGACAGGCATTCAGGAGGGGACAGCTGCTGATGGGTGGGTGTCCTCCAGTTAGACAACAGAATGTGGGGCAGGAAAGAGATGGGCAACAAGTATAAAGACTCTCACGTGAGAGGGCTCTCCCTCTGGAAGCCCAGGCCCTGCCGAGATGCCAAGATCCAAGAGATTAGTCCCTGCTCACAAAGATAACCCACTCAGTAAAGAATTTTAAGGGCTACCATACAGGACTAGAGGGAAGTTTCAATATTGCAGTGTAGAATTTAGGAAAAGGGCAACAACTTGGGAAGATGCAAAAGGGAGTCTTCAGAAGGACACGGGGGAGCCAGCATCGAGGTTGGCCTTGGGCTTGGTCTCTTGAGACTCTTCCCAGAATCTTAAATCTAGTGGGGGCAGATGAAAGTCAAATGGACAGAGTTTAGGGCACAGTGGAGAAAAGTCACTCACTCAGTTAGGACTGGGTCCAGGACTGGGTCCCAGTCCTGCTTCTGAGACCTCCTACTGAGAGTCTGTCTCTGCAGGAGAGCAGGAAGGAGAATGAGAAGGTGGCTGTACCACCAGTGTCTCAGTGGCTTCTGATAGAGACATTGTAAGAAGTCATGAATGACCCATTGTAAAAGGCAACCATATGGTGCATTAAACCATATGGTGTAATTTAAAAAAAATACCCAACCCAGAAATAAATAACAGAGAAAATAAGTCGCATTAACTCCTTTGTAATTCTAAGGTGATAAGACTATTAAATGTATATATTCCTATAAGCCTCCAAGAGTTAAAGATCAGCCCCAAAGGGGAGGCCATGGCAGGATACTAAAAGTTTAATGAGGTGCAGTTTCAGGGGTGTTGACATTTGACAACCAGAAGCAGTGGTACCCTCAAACTTTTAATGTGAAACAGACAATAAATGATGGACAACGAAGTTGCTTGTTTAAAGCAAGGCTCTTACTGCAGGGATGTCTGAGAAGAAGAGAAATTAGATCTCGATGCTAAGCTGGGATATGAGCTAGCAAAAACTTGGCCTAGGCTTCTTAGCCTTAAAATGTAGTTTTTTGGCCAGATGGCAATAATGAATAGAAACAACCAGCCTAGTGCTGAAGCCATGGTGAGTACCAATGGTAGCTGCATAGAGTGGGCATCAGAGTGGGTGTTATCACATTTTTGCTAGCATCAAGCAATTTCTGAAACCAGGAAGGCTCAGAGGGGCTGTGTTCTGTATCATGCCAAGTGATTCTTGCTATCGTATTCATTAAACTTTCTGTAATAATTTGATTTCAACAAACTTCAACATTTGGTGGAAAAGCTCACAGTAAAATAAGCCTGACTCAGATTGTTCTAATGAAATCATCCCTATATTAAAGGGGTTTCAGTGTCATTTCTGGGATGCATCCAGGTGGTTGATTTCTAAGGAAGAAGGAGAGGAGGTTTTGATGTGTCCGAAATTCAATTGAGGGAGTGGATGGCAAGATGGCCAAATAGGAACAGCTCTGGTCTGTAGCTCCCAGAAGGATCAATGCAGAAGGGGGGTGATTTCTGCATTTCCAATTGAGGTACCTGGCTCACTGGGACTGGTTAGACAGTGGGTACAGCCCATGAAGGGTGAACTGAAGCAGGGTGGGGCACTGCCTCACCCGGGAAGCATAAGGAGTCTAGGAACTCTCTCGCTTAGCCGAGGGAAGCCATGAGAAACAGTCCATTCCAGCCAAGATATTATGCTTTTCCCATGGTCTTTGCAACTCATAGACCAGGAGATTTCCTCTGTTACCTACACCACCAGGGCCCTGGGTTTTGAGAACAAAACTGGGTGGTCATTTGGGCAGACACTGATCCAGCTGAAGGAGTTGTTTTTCATACCTCAGTAGCCTCTAGAATGCCAGCAAGACAGAACTGTTCACTCCCCCAGAAAGGGGGTTGAAGCCAGGGAGGCAAGTGGTCTTGCTCAGGAGATATTACCTGCATGGAGCCCAGCAAGCTAAGATCCATTGGCTTGAAATTCTTGCTGCCAGCACAGCAGTCTGAAGTCAACCTGGGATGTTTGAGCTCGGTGGGGGCAGAGTCATCCACCATTACTGAGTTTTGAGGAGGCAGTTTTCCCCTCACAGTGTAAACAAAGCTGCAGGGAAGTTCGAACTGAGTGGAGCACATCACAGCTTGGCAAAGCCACTCTAGCCTGACTGCCTCTCTAGATTCCTCCTTTCTGGCAGGGCATCTCTGAAAGAAAGGCAGCAGCCCTAGTCAGGGTCTACAAGTAAATATCCCATCTCCATGGGACAGAGCACCTCAGGGAAGGGGCAGCTGTGGGTACAGCTTCAGCAGACTTAAACATTCCTACCTGCTGGCTCTGAAGAGAGCAACAGATTTCCCAGAACAGTGCTCAAGTTCTGCTAAGGGACAGACTGCCTCCTCAAGTGGGCCCCTGACTCCCATGACTCCTGAATGGGAGACAGCTCCCAGCAAGGATCAACAGACACCTCATACAGGAGAACTCCAGCTCAGCCAGCATCTGGTGGGTGCCCTTTTGGGATAAAACTTCCGGAGGAAAGAACAAGCAGAAATCATTGCTGTTCTGCAGCCTCCATTGGTGATGCCTAGGCAAGGAAGGTCTGGAGTGGACCTCCAGCAAACTTCAGCAGACCTGCAGCAGAGAGTCCTGACCATTAGAAGGAAAACTAACAAACAGAAAGGAATAGCATCAACAGCAATAAAAAGTATGACCACACAAAAACCCCATCCCAAGGTCACCAACATCAAAGACTAAAGATAGATAAATCCACAAAGATGAGGGAAAACCAGTAGAAAAAGGCTGAAAATTCCAAAAACCAGAACATCTCTTCTCCTCCAATGGATCACAACTCCTTGCCAGCAAGAAAACAAAACTGGATGAAGAATGAGTTTAACAAATTGACAGAAGTAGGCTTCAGAAGGTGGGTAATAACAAATTCTTCTGCGTTAAAGGAGCATTTTCTATCCCAATTCAAGGAAGCTAAAAACGTTGAAAAAAGGTGGGAGGAATTGCTAACTAGAATAACCAGTTTAGAGAAAAACATAAATGACCTGATGGAAAAGAAGAACAGGATGAGAAATTTATGAAGCTTAAACAAGTATCAATAGCTAAATCAATTAAGTGAAAGAAAGGGTATCAGAGATTGAAAATCAACTTAATGAAATAAAGCATGAAGACAAGATTAGAGAAAAAAAGAATGAAAAGATATGAGCAAAGCCTCTAAGAAATATGGGACTATGTGAAAAGTCCAAACCTACATTTGATTGGTGGACCTGAAAGTGACAGGAAGAAAACACACTTCAGGATATTATCCAGGAGAACTTTCCCAACCTACCAAGATAGGCCAACATTCAAATTCAGGAAATACAGAGAACACCACAAAGACACTCCTTGAGAAGAGCAACTCCAAGGCACATAATCATCATATTCACTAAAGTTGAAATGAAGGAAAAATTGTTAAGGGCAACCAGAGAGAAAGGTTGGGTTACCCACAAAGGGAAGCACATCAGACTAACAGAGGATCTCTCTGTAGAAACACTACCAGCCAGAAGAGAGTGGGTGCCAACATGCAACATTCTTAAAGAAAAGAATTTTCAACCCAGAATTTTATATCCAGTCAAACTAAGCTTCATAAGTGAAGGAGAAATAAAATCCTTTATAGACAAGCAAATGCTGAGGTTTGTTGTCACCATCAGGCCTGCCTTACAAGAGCTACTGAAGGAATCACTAAATATGGAAAGGAAAAACCAGTACCAGCCAATGCAAAAACATACCAAATTATACAGACATTGACACTATGAAGAAACTGCATCAACTAATGAGCAAAATAACGTCATAATGACAGGACTAAATTCACACATAACAATATTAACCTTAAAGGTAAATGAGCTAAATGCCCCAATTAAAAGACACAGACTGGCAAATTGGATAAAGTCAAGACCCATTGGTGTGCTGTACTCAGAAGATGCATCTCATGTGCAAAGACATACATAATATGTCAAAATAAAGGGTTGGAGAAATATTTATTAAGCAAATAGAAAGCAAAACAAAACAAAACAAAATTAAGGTTTGTAATCCTAGTGTCTGAAAAAACAGACTTTAAATCAACAAAGATCAAAAGAAGGGCATTTTATAATGGTAAACGGATTAATTCAACAAGAACAGCTAACTATTCTAAATATATATGTACCCAATACAGGAGCAGCCAGATTCATAAAGCAAATTCTTAGAGACATACAAAAAGACTTAGACTCTCACACAATAATAGTAGGAGACGTTAACACCCCACTGTTAATATTAGACAGATCAATGAGACAGAAAATTAACGAGGACATTCAGGACATGAACTCAGCTCTGGACCAAGTGGACCTAGCAGACATCTACAGAACTCCCCACCCCAAATCAACAGAATACACATTATTCTCAGCACTGCATCACATTTATTCTAAAATCGACCACATAATTGGAAACATTCTTTGGCAAATGAAAAAGAATCGAAATCAAACGAACAGTCTCTCAGACCACAGTGCAATCAAATTAGACTTCCGGATTTAAAAACTTACTCAAAATCACACAACTACATGGAAACTGAACAACCTTCTCCAGAATGATTATGGGTTAAGTAACAAAATTAAGGCAGAACTAAATAAATTCCTTGAAACCAATGAGAACAAAGATTCAGTGTATCAGAATCTCTGGGACACAGCTAAAGCAGTGTTTAGAGGGAAATTTATAGCACTAAATGCCCACAGGAGAAAGCAGGAAAGATCTAAAATCAGTACCTTAACATTGCAATGAAAAGAACTAGAGAAGCAACAGCAGACAAATTTAAAAGCTAGCAGAAGACAAGAAATAAGTAAGATCAGAGAAGAATTAAAGGAAATAGAGACACAAAAAGCTCTTCAAAAAAACCCAGTGAATCCAGGAGCTGTTTTTTTTTAAAGATTAACAAAATAGACCACTAGATAATAAAGAAGAAAAGAGAGAAGAATCAAATAAACAAAATAAAAAATGATAAAGGGATATCACCACTGATCCTACAAAAATACAAACTACCTTCAGAGAATACTATAAAAACCTATACACAAATAAACTAGAAAATCTAGAATAAATGGTTAAATTCCTGGACACATAAACCCTCCCAAGACTAATTCAGGAATAAGTTGAATCCCTGAATAGACCAATAACAAGTTCTGAAATTGAGACAGTGATTAATAGCCTACTTATAAAAAAAAAAAAAAAAGAAGCACCCAAGACCATACGGATTCACAGCTGAATTCTACCAGAGGTATAAAGAGGAGCTGGTACCTACTATTCCTTCTGAAACTATTCCAAACAATAGAAAAAGAGGGACTCCTCCATAACTCATTTTATGAGGCCAGCATCACCCCGATACCAAACCTGGCAGAGACACAACAAAAAAGAAAATTTCAGACCAATATCCCTGATGAACATCGATGTGAAATCCTCAATAAAATAATGGCAAACCAAATCCAGCAGCACATCAAAAAGCTTATCCACCATGATCAAGTTGGCTTCATCCCTGGGATGCAAGGCTGGTTCAGCATACATAAATCAACAAATGTAATCTATGACACAAACAGAACCAATGACAAAAACCACATGATTATCTCAATCAGTGCAGAAGAGGTCTTCAACAAAATTCAACAACACTTCATGCTAAAAACTCTCAATAAACTATGTATTAATAGAATGCATCTCAAAATAATAAGAGCCATTTATGAAAAGCCTACAGCCAATATCACACTGAATGAGCAAAAGCTGGAAGCATTCACTTTAAAAACTGGCACAAGACAAGGATGCCCTCTCTCACCACTCCTATACAACATACTATTGGAAGTTCTGGTCAGGGCAATCAGACAAGAGAAAGATATAAAGTGTATTCACATAGAAAGAGAGGAAGTCAAATTGTCTCTGTTTGCAGATAACACGATTATATATTTAGAATACCCCATCATCTCAGCCCAAAATCTCCTTAAGCTGATAAGCAACTTCAGCAAAGTCTCAGGATACAAAATCAATGTGCAAAAATCACAAGGATTCCTATACACCAATGATAAATAGCCAAATCATGAGTGAACTCCCATTAACAATTGCTACAATGAGAATAAAGTACCTAGGAATACAACTTACAAGGGCTGTGGAAGGACATCTTCAAGGAGAGCTACAAACAACTGTTCAAGGAAATAAGAGAGAACACAAAACAAATAGAAAAACATTCCATCCTCACAGATAGAAAGTATCAGTATTGTGAAAATGGCTATACTACCCCAAGTAATTTAAAAATTCAATGCTCTTTTCACCCTGTGGACTAAACCCCTGGACAATTAGGCACCATAAATTTTATTACATTACATTCAATGCTACCATTGACTTTCTTCAGAGAATTAGAAAAAACTACTTTGAATTTTATTTGGAACCAAAAAAGAGCCCACATAGCCAAGACAATCCTAGGCAAAATGAACAAAGCTGGAAGTATCACACTACCTGACTTTGAACTATACTACAAGGCTATAGTAACCAAAACAGCATGGTACTTGTACCATAACAGATATATAGAATGATGGAACAAAACAGAGGCTTCAGAAATAAGGTCACACATCTTTAACCATCTGATCTTTAATAAATCTGACAAAAACAGGCAATGAGGAAAGGACTCCCTATTTAATAAATGATGTTGGGAAAACTGGCTAGCCATATACAGAAAACTAAAACTGGACCCCTTCCTTACACCTTATACAAAAATTAACTCAACATGGATTAAAGACTTAAATGTTATTCCTAAAATTATAAAAACCCTAAAAGAAAACCTAGGCAATACTATTCAGGAGATAGGCATAGGCATAGACTTCATGACTAAAACACCAAAAGCAATGGCAACAAAAGTTAAAATTGACAAATGGGATCTAATTAAACTAAAGCATTTCTGCACAGCAAAAGAAACTATCATCAGAGTGAACAGGCAACCTACAGAATGGGATAAAATTTTTGCAATCTCTCCATCTGACAAAAGGTTAATATCCAGAATCTACAAGGAACTTAAAGTTATAAGAAAAAAACAAACAATCCCACTAAAAAGTGGGAGAAAGATATGAACAGATGCTTCTCAAAAAAAGACATTTATGCAGTCAACAAACATGAAAAAAAGCTCATCATCACTGTCATTAGAGAAATGCAAATCAAAATCACAATGAGATACCATCGCGCACCAGTTAGAATGGCAATCATTAAAAGGTCAGGAAACAACAGATGCTGGAGAGGATGTGGAGAAACAGGAGCACTTTTACACTGTTGGTGGGTGTGCAAATTATTTCAGCCATTATGGAAGACAGTGTGGCGATTCATCAAGAATTTGGAACCAGAAATACCATTTGACCCAGCAACCTCATTACTGGGTATATACCGAAAGGATTATAAATTATTCTACTATAAAGACACATGTACATGTATGTTTATTGCAGCACTATTCACAATGGCAAAGACTTGGAACCAACTCAAATGTCCATCAGTGGTAGATGAATAAAGAAAACATGGCACATATACACCATGAAATACTATGCAGCCATCAAAAAGAGTTAATGTCCTTTGCAGGGACGTGGATGAAACTGGAAACCGTCATTCTCAGCAAACTAACACAGGAACAGAAAACCAAACACCACATGCTGTCATTCATAAGTGGGAGTTGAATAATGAGAACACATGGACACGGGGAGGAGAACATCACAAATGGGGGCCTGTTGGGGGATGGTGGGTTAGGGGAGGGATAGCATTAAGAGAAATACCTAAGGTAGATGATGGGTTGATGGGTGCAGCAAACCACCATAGCATGCATATACCTATGTAACAAACCTGCACGCTCTGCACATGTATCCCAGAACTTAAAGTATAATAACAATAACAAAAAAAGAAATGTAAATGAGGCCCAAGAGAACTGTGGGAGAGTACAAGGAGCCCACTTTCCCAGCAAGCTTTCTGGTGTGGACTTCTGTGCATATAAAAACATTATTCATTGCTAGCTGCTCTTGGATTGTTAATGTGTGTGTTGTTCCCAAGTAAGATTCTGAGGTTTTAGAAGGCAGGGTGTGTAGCTTCAATATGTTAGGTAATTGTCATGTCACTCACTCATTCACTCATGCTTTCGTTCCTCCATTCACTTGTTCATCCACGCTTCTATTCCTTCCTTTTCAGTAGTGAGAAGCTCAGACTGTGGTGTGGTACAAAGCCTGACAGGCACTCCATCTCTACTCCTCCTCTTACTGTGTAATTTGGGACTTTCATGCCACTCTGTGTACCTGCTTCTTCATCAGTAAAATAAGACACATGCTAGTATCTAGTTCAAATGATTTTGTGATAAGAAAGGTAAGTAGATGAACACAATCCCTCATGCAAAGTAAGCATTAATAAATACTAACTGTTATTATCATTGTGTCCTTTTAATTAGTGATATCTCTGTGTGCCAAACACAGTGTTTTGTGCTGAAAGAGAAAGCATAGATAAGGTGGGCTTGACCCTCAAGGAGCACATATTCTAGTGAAAGAAACTGATTTACAAAGAAGTCGTGGCATACTGTGTAAAACTCACTAACATGTATTAAACATTTTCTATTGCTAGAAACTTTTCTATACGTGTCACGTACATGTGAAATATGTCATTATTTCATACATATGTGAAATGTCATTTTCTATATTTGTTGTATACATATGTATGCATGATATATAATATATATTTTATAGATATCAACCAATTTAATTCTTACTCCAGAGGACTAAAAAAATCTCGCTTTGACAGGTAAGTCAGTGAAATCAAGGCATCTATAGAACTTTTTTTCTTATTAGTTTTGGTTTGTTTGAACCCATGACTGTTGTTTGCAAAACGCCTTACAGTTTTCAATTAAAATTTTCAATTTGTTTCCTGCCTTTAATTCATCTGTTCCTCACAAGAAGCCTGTAGCATAAAGGTGGTTGTTATTTTTATATGCACTTTGCAGGCAAAAACACTGAGGTATGAGGAGTCCAGGTAGCAAGTTCAAGGTCACTGGAGCTAACACAGGTCCTATGCGTTAGGACCTCTCCATATCTACAACCATCACCTGAGTCTTTGTGTGAGATGCAACCAGATAGAAAGGCAGAGCCACACCTTCCTGAGGTCCTAAGAGTTACACTTGACCTTGGCAGGAGAGTACTCATTGCTTTAACCTTTTCCAGTTCACACAGCCCATTCTGTTCCTCCTATATTTAATTTCTTACTGTCTTTGCATTTCCATTGCTTTTCTTGCTGGAGCCCCCTACTGTATTCTCTGGTGGTTTCTGATCATTTTTCTCCAGATAGGTTTGTTTGCATTATTTCCAAGCTGCATCTCATTTTTAACTCATAATTCTAGCCTCGATGAGTTCCCTGCATTATGCTTTTCACTTTGATCATGCTCCCAGACCATTATGATTTAGGATATTCTTGGCAAAGCTCATTAACCTGCTCTCAATTAATTAATGGTGCTGCAGAATCTGACCACACCCTTCTCACTTCATACCCTGTGGACTAAACCCCTGGACAATTAGGCACCATCAATTGTATTACATTTAGGCTGCTTCTCAATCCACGTTACAGTCGGGCAACTGTGCTCATCTGCATTCCTTTGGTGAGTGCCAGTTTCAAGGGATGGAAGTTCACGTGTTCCTCTGCCTCCTTCATCTGGTTTTATAAACCCATCAAAAGGGAAGCATTTCTCCCCCATAGCACATGTTATTATTTATAGGTCCAGACACACTATTATTTCATGTTATGGTTCTGGATCTTTCCAATGTTTCCTGTATTCTTTGTTCTGATGTTTCTCTTATTAGAAATTGTCCTTTGATTTACTGCCTGGGATTGTTCTTTCTTTTCTTGAACATTTACTAGCTGTCAGGCATCTGGTGCAAAGCCCTGTGTCTTCAAGGGCACAGAAAAGGGCAAGACCCGTAAGAAAGCAATCCTATGACAAAGTACATGGACAAACTGACTTTTCCCATCTGACCACATGAATTTACCAAACACTTACCAATACTGGTCAGTATGAGCAGTATCCATGTGTAGAAGTACACTTTGTGTAACAGTCCAGCAGGGAAGATCCATCAACCCTCCCATTTAACCAAGGCTAAAAGAACGTACGCTACTTGCTCAAAGGTAAAAAGTGCTGGCCGGGCATGGTGACTCATGCCTGTAATCCCAGCACTTCAGGAGTGTGAGCAGGTGGATCAGGAGGTTAGGAGTTCGAGACAAGCTGGCCAACATGGCGAAACGCCGTCTCTACTAAAAATACAAAAATTAGCTGGGCATAGTGGCAGGCACTTGTAATCCCAGCTACCTGGGAGGCTGAGGCAGGAGAATCACTTGAAACTGGGAGGCGGAGGTTGCAGTGAGCTGAGATCATGCCACTGCACTCCAGCCTGGGCTACAATGGAGCAAAATAAAATAAATAAAATAAAACAAAACAAAATAAAATAGAATAAAATATAAAAAGTAGTGAAACCAGGACTTGGACTCAAGTCTAGTTCTAATGCACATGCTTTCACCTTTCAGATGGCTCTAGTCCTTGCTTCACCCTGTTCAGATGCACGGAAATCTGGTGTTGTCCCTGACGATACTCTTGCTCAGCCCTTCCTCTGCAGAGATGGCTTTGACAGCCCCACACCTACAGCCCCCAGTTTCTCTTCTGAGCTGTGCTCAGGTCAGATATCCAATGCCCTTTGCATTAGGGACTCCACCAGCACACCTCACAGAATTTTTAAGGCTTAGCATATAGTAGATTTAATGGTTAAAACACTAGGATGGGAAAAGAGATTGAAACTGGACTTGAGACCATCAGTCCAAGAAGCACTGCTTTTCGTACATGATCCTAGAACAACCTGCCTACTTTGGGCATTGTCATTTGGCTAAATCTTCTTTCTAATCTTGGTTGTCTATGCCATAAGCAGGGATGCTGGTGGTGGCAGGGGTGTTAATGAGGGGAGGTTGTAATGTGTGCTGTGAACTCTAAAGTGTTCACATGGTAAGCCCCAGTGCACAATGTAAGCATCCCTTTATTCAAAGCAATATTAAAATATAGTCATGGTTCCGTGATGATCTGCAGATCTTCTTTACAGGTATTGTTTAATCCCAAAGCTGTCACCTTATAATTTAAAGCCCTCAAGTAAGACATTCTCACTGGGATGTCCCCCAGGTGACTTGAACTTGACAAATCCAGTCTAAACCCCAGCTCCCCTCTCTGCTCCGTCATCTTCAGTACCACCTGTCTCAAAAATGAGCGTCATTATCTGCCCAGACTCTGAAGTTAAAAACCTTTTCCTCACTTCCCATGTGGTTCACCAAATGTGTCTGGAAAATGCCTTTTAGCGTCCTTCCCCTCTCTCTCCAAAGTTCACCCTCTTGGGTGAAGACTTTGGTATTTTTCACCCGGTATCTTGGTTTCCTGGCCTGCTCTCCTCCATTGATTGGGAACCCACTCACGGTCTTTCTAGACCTCAAATCAGTTACTGTCATGCTGTTTCCCAGATCCATCCTTCATGCTCAGCTGCCCTCCAGAGAGACCCCAAGTTCTCCAACAGGAAGGCTCTCTTATTCCTGGTCTGGGCAGACCTAATATCCAGGCATGTCTCAGGCAAATCCATGCCTGCACCTTATTCCTCAGGAGGCTGAACTTCTCAGCCTCCCTCAGCAGAGCGAGGAGGAGCCCTGCATATAATGCTGCTTCCATCTCCAAGGCTGCCTCACTTCCCTTGCTCAGGGGACTAACTCCTCAGCATCCTCAAGACCCACTCATTTGTCACCCTACGAATGATGTCTTCTATGTCCCCGAACTAGTCTTTCCTCTGTAGGGGTGTGTGTGTATGTATATGTATATGTATATGTATATGTATATGTATATGTATGTATATGTATATATATGTATATTTGTATGTGTATGTATATATGTATGTATATGTATATGTGTGTATATATATGTAGATATTACTCAGGCTCAAAAATTATATATATGGACAAATTATAAATACATATATATATATATATATATAAAACTTGGCCTCAAAAATATATATAATTTGTTATATATATATAATATATATATAACACATATATAATATATATAATATATTGTTTTATATATAAGCATATATATATAATATATAATATATTGTTATATATATATTAGCATATATATATAATATATATAATATATGTGTTATATATATATTAACATATATAATATATATAATATATGTGCTATATATAACTTTTTATTGAGACCGAGTTTTGCTCTTGTTGCCCAGGCTGGAGTGTAATGGTGCAATCTTGGCTCACCACAATCTTCACCTCCTGGGTTCAAGTGATTCTCTTGCCTCAGCTTCCCAAGTAGCTGGGATTACAGGCATGCGCCACCACACCCAGCTAATTTTGTATTTTTAGTAGACATGGGGTTTCTCCGTGTTGGTCAGGCTGGTCTTGAACTCCTGACTTCAGGCCATTGGCCCACTTTGGCCTCCCAAAGTGCTGGGATTGTGGCCATGAGCCACCACTCTTGGCTTTCTCTAGGTATTTTTTACCACCACCACTTACATATTCATTCAAATTCCATGCATTCATTCGTGAATGTGATTGAGCCAGACCTTCAGAAAGTGCTGGATATGGAGGTGAGAGGCCATCCTTTAAAGGGCTCAATGAACCAGTGGGGAGATAGGTGACGTCACAAAGCCTGAGAGCACAACGTGAGAGGTGCATGTCCTACCTGCTCAGGTTCTAGGTCTCTTCAGGTACAGCTCAGTCAGCAGCTAACCCCTCTGAACTATGTGCTATTTGATATGTATATACTTTTTGCAAGCACCTTTTTAGGTCTCTTCAGGTACAGCTCAGTCATCAGCTAACCCCTCTGAACTATGTGCTATGTGATACGTATATACTTTTTGCAAGCACCTTTGAAAAATCATGATGAAGTATAGACGGAAAAGATGGCAGATTCTAGTGCCAACTGGAAGGTGAGAGAGTTGGGTGCTGTGAGGAAAGTGGAATCTCTGAACCTGGACCTTTCTTGAGGAATTTGGTAAGCCCTGGACCTAGAGGCAATGGGACACAGTGGATGCACGCTAAAGTGGGCATCGGAGCCCTGGTTCTGGATCCTGGTGGGAGTCCCATCATCAGACTCTTTGGCCTGATAAGATAATTAGATTTTGTCTTAGGCATTGTCCAGTGGCTTCTGCACTGTAAATATTTTATGACTCTCTCAAAACCTGTGTGATCAAAGAGTCATGTATGCAAACCCTTGATCTTGGCTGAACAGATTCTCTACTCCCTAATTATTTCTGACAATGCTTTTAAATAATAATGCTTTCCAATTAAAAAATACTTTACTTATCTATTTTTTTCACTTTTGATTTGAAAACTATCTTAATTTTAGGTTTATTGTATTTCGATTCTGTTTTCATTACAGAACAGTCAGCTTTGCAGCTCAGGAGTTGGGCTGCCCCCTTCTTGATAGGTGTCCAATTGATGTTCTCATCCTAAATCTGCTCCCTGGATTGCCTTTTCCATACTTAAAGAGGGAGGTAGTATTGTTATTAGTAGCAGAAGCAGTGACTGCATTCATGCGTGAACCTCTGAAGAGCAGGAACGCTGTCCTTTTCTTCCAGATAACGCCCCTAGTACTAAGGTCTAAGGATGGCAGCTGACACCCATAAAGGCTCAATCCCAGTCCAGTCTATCATCAATGGGCATTTGGGTTGGTTCCAGGTCTTTGCTATTGTAAACAGTGCAGCAATGAACATTCGTGTGCATGTGTCCTTATAGTAGAACGATTTATAGTCCTTTGGATATATACCCAGTAATCGGATTGCTGGGTCAAATGGAATTTCTATTTCTAGGTCCTTGAGGAATCGTCACACTGTCTTCTGGAGAACATCATCCTCAGCAAACTGACACAAGAACAGAAAATGAAATACCGCATGTTCTCACTCATAGGCGGGTGATGAACAATGAGAACACATGGACACAGGGAAGGGAGCACTACACACTGGGGTCTACTGGGGGGAATAGGGGAGGGACAGCGGTTGGGGGGAGCTGGGGAGGGATAGCATGGGGAGAAATGCCAGATGAGGGTGAAGGGGAGGAAGGCAGAAAATCACACTGCCACGTGTGTACCTATGCAACTCTCTTGCATGTTCTGCACATGTAACCCCAAACCTAAAATGCAATAAAAAAAAAAAAACTCCAAGTCACAGTTGACAAAAATAAATGTATTGACCCTGGGGAAAAAAAAAGGCTCAATTAGTATTTGGTGAGTGAACGGATGAATTACCGAATGTATTAATAGAAGCCATTACAATCTACAATGTATAGTGAGCATTTACATCTTCAAAATATTGTTTCCGTTTATTTAATGTGAGACTGCATATTTGTTTTCTGCCTTGTGCTAAGCAGTTAGCAGGCAATCACTCTTTTCTTTTGATTAGCCACAAACCCATGTGCTATCGTTATCTCCATGCTAGGAATGAGGAGACTAAGACTTGGAAAAATTCAATATTTTTCCTAAGAACCTTGAAACAAGAGTCTGCATTGCAGCCACTTCCTCCTCAGCTACCCCTTTGTTACCTTCCAGTTTGTATCCCGCCCCTATTGTTCTTATAACACTGCTAGCTCCAGAGTTCCCAGTGACCTTTGTTAGGAATTTGGCTTATCTGCTAGTCAAGGGATACCAAACTTTGAGAATGCATTAGCTTCTTAGGGCAGCCATAACAAAGTAGGCCATAAACTAGGTGGCTCAAAACAACAGAAATTTCCTCTCCCACAGTTCTAGAGGTTGGAAGTCTGAAAATAAGGTCTTGGCAGGGCCATGCTTTACTTCCAGCTGTTACCAGATGTCGTTGCTTTTCTGTTGCTTGCAACAGGATACCTGAAACTGGGTCATTTATAAAGAAAAGACATCATTTTTTGCAGTAATGAAGGCTGAGAAGTCCAAGGTCAGAGGACCATACCTGCTGAGGGCCTTCTTGCTGCTGGGAACACTGTAGAGTCTCATGGTAGCACAGGACATCACATGATGAGGACGTGGAGCATGCTAGCCCAGGTATCTTTCCCTCCTAATATAAAGCCACAATTTCCCCTCCCAGAAAAATCCATTAACCTGTTAATCCATCAGTGGATTAATCCATTCACGAGGGCAGACCAATCACCTCTTCAAGGCCAGTTCTACCTCTCCAAACTGCTACCTTGGGGATAAAATTTCAACATGAATTTTGGAGGAGACAAGTCTTCACACCATAGCATCATCAGCTCTTGGCATTTCTTGGCTTGCTGTTGCATAAATCAAATCTCTACCTCCTCTGTCTTCTAAATGTGTTCGCCTTCTCTGTGTGTGTCTGCCTTCAAATTTCCCTCTTCCTGTTAAGAATACAGTCATTCTGGAGTAGGGTCCACTCTCATAACCTCATCTCAATTTGATTGCATTGGGAAACACCCTAATTTCAAATGAGGTCATATTCTTAGGGACAAGAATTTCGGGACTTCAACATCTGTATTATTTTTTTTGTGGGGACACATTGAAGCCCCTAATGAACATTGATACACATAAAGTTCTCTTTACATACATAAATAACTCAGGAGGTGGCCATCTGGGGCCCCAAGATATCAGAAGGAGCCTAGGCTTCCTCCCCTTCCTGTTCCACTGTTGCCTTCATGTGCCTTTCATCCCAGAGGCCCCGTCAGGGGCCAGGATGGCTGCTGCACACCAGCCTTCGTGTCTGCTCATTAGACCTCAGGAAAGAGAAAGAAAGAAAGATAGAAGGGAGGCAGGGAAGGAGGAAGAAGTAAAGGAACCAAGAAAAGGTGGTTTTATGATGTGAATGTCCCCTCCCAAAACTCATGTTGAAACTTGGTCCCACAATGTGGTGTTGTTGAGAACTGTGTCCTTTAAGAAATGATTGGATCATGAGGGCTGTGTTTTCATGAATGGATGAATTTGTTTATGGATTACAGGATTGATGGATTAATGAATGGGTTATTATGGGAGGTGAACTGGTGGATTTATAAGATGAAGAAGAGAGACCTGAGCTGGCACACCCAGCCCCCTGGCCATGAGATACCCTGTACCACCTCAGGGCTCTGCAGAGTCCCCACCAGCAAGAAGGCCCTCACCAGATGCAGCCCCTTGACCTGAGACTTCTCAGCCTCCAGAACTATAAAAAATAAATGCATTTTCTCTACAAATTACCCATATTCAGGTATTGTGTTATATCAAACAGAAAATAGACTCACACATGTGGAAATAAGGAAGGAGGAAAGGTCACGAGTATCCTCTTGGCTGGACCACTCCCCTTCAAGCATCTGGATTAGCTCCGAAGGGCTAATGTAATACAGCATCACAAACTCCAGTGACTTAAACAACAGAAATTCATTGCCACAGTTCTAGAGGCTAGAGATCCAAGGTCAAGGTGCAGGCAGGGTTGATTTTTTTCTGCGATGTCTCTCCTTGGCTTCTAATGGCTACTTTATTTTACTGTGTTTTCCTCTATGTGTGACTGTGATCAAATCTTCCTATTATTAGGACACCAGTCACATTGGATTAAGACCCACTGTAATGCCTTACTTTAACTTAATTACCTTTTAAAAGACTTTTATCTTTAAAAAGCCACCTTCTGGCTGAGCACTGTGGCTCATGCCTATAATCCCAGCACTTTGGTAGGCTAAGGCAGGTGGATCACCTGAGGTCAGGATTTTGAGACCAGCCAAATGATGAAATGCTATGTCTACTAAAAATACAAAAGTTAGCCTGACATGGTGGTGGGTGCCTGCAATCCAAGCTACTCAGGATGCTGAGGCATGAGGATTTCTTGAACCCATAAGGTGGAGTTTGCAGTGAGCTGAAAGCGTACCACTGAATTCCAGCCTGAGCAACAGAGCAAGATTCTGTCTCAAAAAAAATAAGTAAGTAAATAAATAAAAAGCCACATGAGGTATTGAGTGTTAGGACTTCAACATATGAATTTGGTGGGGAGCGGGAGTGGGCACAGTTCAGGCCACAGCAACTTCCTTCTAAGTCCCATCTAACACTCCCTCTCACATCTCTTTGGTCAGAACTTAAATGACCACACCTATGTGCTGGAAAGGCTAGAGAATAGACTATTTTCCGGGCAGTGGATTCTTTCTTCTCACCAGGAAAAAGAGGAGAATAAATATAATGCACCAAACGTTCACAAGAGAAATCACGTGGTTCCCCCTCATGCGTTCAACCTGTTAACATCTCTGCAACACTGGGCTGTTGGTCATTATCTCCTAAAACTCCCACTGTGACAGTCCCTTCACCAGGCCCTCTATGGTCTGTTCACCCCCATGATCTTACGCAGGGAGGCATTGAATTCTGGCACTAGCCCAATAAGCCCATGAGTCCTAGGGAAGGACTAGGCACAGTGAGTGGGCAGAGCACCCCTTGGCTTTAGCTCTGACCCATGCCAGGTGGGAGCAGAGGCCTTATGATATGGGTAGGCCTTGAAGCTAGAGCCTTCCTGTCTCACTCAGTCCCCAAAGCCAAACAGTATATCTGGCCTCCTGCTATGTTCTGGGCAGTTCAGTAATCTTCAATGTGGTCATTTTGTAACCCAGGGATTGGCAGCTTGACTCCAGGCATCCGTGTCAACACAAACCCTTCCTTCATAAACACGCAGTATTATCTCAGCATCCCTAGTGCCAGGAGTGACGCCTGTGAGCATGTGTCATACTCCTGGGAGACGGAGTGAGCTGTGGTGACCCTGGAGCTCTCCTTCTCCTTCAGTGAGGGACCGCACGGTGTATCTGGTACATTCTCTAAAGCCCTCCCTTTCCTGACCTAGTCACAGAAAAATGCTTTGTAGGCTTGGGTCCTGCTGCTTCTGGGGCCTCATGTTCCCACTCGCTGAGATGGATTTTCCCAGGGTTCTCACCTCACCACTCTTCTCTCTGTCAAAGATCTCACCCATCAACAAACCTTTAATGTTCAAGACCATGGAGAGAGTGCACATAGGGACCACCCTCTGCCCTGGATTTTCTCCCAAGTTCCCACCTGCCTTTCCAGGTTCCTCATGGACAACTTCCTGGGAAGCTCCACCTGCCCTGAGGCCAGCAAGCCCATCCCAACCCTTTATCTTCCTTGGAGCAGCTTCTCCTGAATCTTGGGGACTCCTTTGGTAACAGAACATGATGCTTGTCAGTGAGGATCTGAGAGCAAGACTGTCTGTTCAACCCCTGTGCTACCACACAGTAGCTCTCTGAGTTTGAGCAAGATGCTTCACCATTCTGTGAATGTTATTTTCATCTATAAGTGCTTAATGAGAGTCTCTGTTGGAAGCACCACCTTCTCCTAAGAATATTGTGCTTCTTTGGACATGATGGTGGGTGCCTGTAGTCTTAGTTACTGGGGAGGCTGAGACATAAGCATCTCTTGAACCCGGGAAACAGAGAGCCATGAGCCGAGATCGTGCCACTGCACTCCAGCCTGAGTGACACAGTGAGACTCTGTCTCAAACAAACAAACAAACAAAAGAATATTGTGCTTCTTATTTATTTATTTTTTTGAGACAAAGTTTTGCTCTTGTTGCCTAGGCTGGTGTGCAATGGCATGATCTCAGCTCATCACAACCTCCACCTCCCAGGTTCAAGCAATTCTCCTTCCTCAGACTCCCGAATAGCTAGGATTACAGGTATGTGCCATCACACCCAGCTAATTTTGTATTTTTTTTTAGTAGAGACAGGGTTTCTCCACGTTGGTCAGGCTGGTCTTGAACTCCTGACCTCAGGTGATCCACCTGCTTCAGCCTCCTGAAGTGCTGGGATTACAGGTGTGAACCACCACACAGGCCTTGTGCTTCTTATTTTGAAAGCTTAGAGTTTAATTTCAGCCTCCTTGTCTGGGCATTCATAGCCCTCTATATTGTCCTAACTGGATCTATCTTGGTCTGCCATGAATACTCTATACACTAGCAGCTCTTCTACCTGGCATCCCCTTCTCTCCTCTTCCAACAGCCACACATTTAAATCCCATGGACTCTTCGATATTCCAAATGACCTGCTTCCACAAGTGTCGGTGTTCCTCCCATGCAGTCATTGTCTCTCCTTCTTCTGAACCATCTCCAACCCCTCTCCCCACCATACCTGAAACACCTGTTACCTCTACCATACCTTGGCCCAGACACATTTGTGTAGCCACCTGATCCCCTTGCCCTGGCCAGCAGGCATCCACCTCAGTGTGGTGATAGATATGTGTTTAGTCACTAATAACAAAGGACTCAGGTTTGTGATTAATTTATTTTTTAGAAATTCAAGCCATCTCATGTTAGGATGCAATGTCTTCACTCTCATTCAGTTGCAGGCCACTTACCTTGGTTGGAAGGTTGGAGTTCCAGAGGCCCAGTGGGAAGGCAATTGTGCCATGTGCAGCCACAGGAGTGGATCCTGTGTGAAAGCCATGGAGCTTCGGTCTCAGCAGAAAGCAATCAGCATGTACAAGGAGCCCCTGCAGGACCGGTGTGCATGGTGGGCAGCACAGATGAAGTCCTCTGGGCCTCATTCCTGCTCCCTGCCACCTGCCACTCACAGCCACTTGTGCCACAAGGCCTGACCCAGAAGTCGTCACTCACCACCACCTTTTGCACATCGTATGCCCCGGAAAGACTAAACCACTTGTACTAATCTCCCCTGAAACATTTTAATGAAGCAGTTGCTTCATTTAAAAACTCCGTAAGATAGCTCTGGAATATCTTTCATTTACCAAACTAATAATTACAAAAACAATATCAAAAGAAGTTACCATTTACTGACTAGCACCTGAATGTCAGGCAGCCCACTAAGTTTCTGTCTATTTCCCTTTGTCTTCACAACAGCACAACAATTTAGTGGGTCAGAGTACTATTATGCCCAGTTATTTTGGACAAGGACATTGTAAGGGAAGATGTCACTTCTGTAGAAAAGTTAGCAGCACCCACACTACTTAAATTATTTGTTTGGCTTTTTTTTTTGAGACGGAGTTTTGCTCTTGTTACCCAGGCTGGAGTGCAATGGCGCGATCTCAGCTCACCACAACCTCCGCCTCCTGGGTTCAGGCAATTCTCCCGTCTCAGCCTCCTGAGTAGCTGGGATGACAGGCACACGCCACCGTGCCCAGCTAATTTTTGTGTTTTAGTAGAGACGGGGTTTCACCATGTTGACCAGGATGGTCTCGATCTCTTGACCTCGTGATCCACCTGCCTCGGCCTCCCAAAGTGCTGGGATTACAGGCATGAGCCACCGCGCCTGGCCTGGTTTTAGTTTTTCAGAGATGGGGTCTCATTCTGTTGCTCAGACTGAAGTGCGGTGGCACGTCATAGTTCAATGCAGCCTCCAAGTTCTGGGCTTAAATAATCTCTCACCAAAACCACCCAAGTAGCTGGGACACAGGCATGTACCACCAATGCCCAGCTAATTGTTTTTGTATAATTTTTGTAGAGATGGGGGTCTGCTTTGCTGCCTAGGTTGGTCTTGAACTCCTGGCTTCAAGCAATCCCCCCACCTCAGCCTGCCCACAGGCTGGAATTACAGACATGAGCCACCATGCCCAAGATTGCACCACTGCCGCAAGATTCTCACTCCTCAAGTTTATCAGCATACCACACTCCCTTATGCACACACGAGTCTGTGTCACATGTCCCGTGAATTCCAAAGGATTCTGCAGTGAGGCTACATGTCCCAAACTGAATCACTTCGAGATTAAAACGCCTGAGTTTCAAAAAGTTGTTTTGGATTTGTGTAAAACACTTGAATTATGTCTCTTAACAACAGTAATGCTGAGATTGGCCCTCTGTGTTTCCTCAGTGCTGGGTTTCTGCTGCTCTTGGGACCCAGCCTGGCAGCATGACCCCCACTTCCCCAGCTCACACAGTCCTTCCCAGCCCGTGAGTCACCCTCTATTATTCCAGAGCGCAGTCGCTGTCACCAAATCCAAAACCTCATGACACTCTATACCCAGCATCTGGCTCGCCAATCATTTCCAGCTAGTGGGAAAGGTCCTGATGGCTCAAAGTTGAAATTTGATTTTAATAAAAATAATGCTAACATGAGATTCACGAGGAGTCCAGTCTTTAGCTTATTGGAATTGAGCAGTATTCATGGCATCTACATATTGCAACCTGACATCTGGGGACATGAGCGCTTCCAAATCTCTTGGAGCAACTGATCCTGTTTTGCTGCCCTGGCTCCCCTCATTGCCATAGCCTTGACCTTGTCAGGTGGGGCAGAGGTGCAGAGAATGGTTCTCACCAAGGGCCTGGGATGTGTCAGCAATGTGCTAGGTACACCATAGGCTTTGCCTCATTACGTTTCCAGGCATTTCCCCCCCCAAGGAAGCAGTAGTTCCTTCTTGCATGTGAGGAAATTGAGACTCAAAGACCTGGGTTACAGGTCAAAGTTCCTACAGTTATTTGGAAGCCAAGAAGGAATTCAAATCCCTGTCCCAGCCGCAATTCTTTAATTTTTCCTACGAAACCGCCTGTCTCTCTTTACATGCCTGTCTGTGCTTTTGATTACTTTGGGATATACTCTAGAAGTGCCGAGCAGAACCACGAGGGAGGGGTTTAGGGTCAAGAAGCAGCTCACCAGCCACAAGCATCACTTTTCCCAGGGCTAGGACTAGATTCTGTAAGTAAACACCCAAGTGAAAGAGAACACTTTTCTTGGAAAATGTTGGTAACTTGATGCATGTAAACAAAACTCTTTTCTAAGAGCCCCTGTCACATGGGGGCCTGCGGGCAAATTCTACCAAGCAGAGAACAGTTTTCATTGCAAAAAGCTCAAAGGAAGACAAGCTCGGTAATCAGAGCTAGCATTTATTGACCACTTGCTGGTGCCAAGCATTGCGCTGGGTAGTTGTCAGACAGAATTCCCTCTTCACTGAAACCCTTTAGATGTTAGCTTGTCCGCCGCCATTGGATAGATCAGGAAACCCAAGCACCAGAAGGAAGAGAAGGAAGACAAAGCAGGCAGTCTGGTGTCAGAAGCTCAGCTCCTGACCAACAAGCTCTGCTCTCCCCTGTCCCTTTTAAAGAGGGAGCTTTTACTACTTGTCACGTTCATGGTGGGGATTCCAACACAATGAAGCCCTTCCCTGCTAGCAGTTAATCGTTCAATATATAGCTATTATCCCTTTCGAGGGATGTCATACAAAGTTTCACAAGCTGGGTGGCTTAAAAAAAAACAGAAATGGCCAGGCACAGTGGCTCACACCTGTAATCCCAGCACTTGGGGAGGCCAAGACGAGTGGTTCGCTTGAGGCCAGGAGTTCAAGACCAGCCTGGCCAACATGGTGAAACCCTTTCTCTACTAAAAATACAAAAAATAGACATACATGGTGGTGCACACTTGCAATCTTAACTACTCAGGAGGCTGAGACATGATAATCAGTTGAACTTGGGAGGCGGTGGTTGCAGTGAACCAAGATTACTCCACTGCGCTCCAGCCTGAGTGATGAAGCAAGACACTGTCTCAAAAATAAAAATAAAAGAGTAAATTTAAAAATTATCAGAAAGAGACGACAGCCTTGATTAGTGTTAGATAACATAAAAACAAGAGCAGTTGGTCAGTTAGAGGCGCACTGGAGGAGAATATTCTGGGACCTTTTCAGAGAAGGATTCGGGAGCCACACACAGATGATGTGCCTCTGCCTGGGACCATTTGTGGCACTTTCCTGGGATAAAGTGTCAGTAAAATCCTTTAAACAATAAAGTCTTTAGGTTTATCTCTGGGGAGACCAAACAGGAGTAAGAAAGAAATGCTGCATCTTTTTTTTCACATACAACTGGGGATAAAAGGAAGCCCAAGGAGCCTCAGGCAGCTTACTGGAGAGAGGAGAAGCAAGTAGGCTGGATCCTTAGGCTGATGCAGATAAAGAAAAGGCCGTGGGGAAGGGATTGTGTGGACCAAGCAAGGAAAACAATAACGATAACCACAACTGCTTCTAGTACCAGAGATCACATACCTATCCCAGGCCACGCAGGGGACAGATGACTGGCATATTTATCTCAGCTATCTATGATATCCAGAACACAGATAAGAAAGTGAGGCTACAAGACTGGTACCCTAACTTTCCCAGGAGCACAGTCCATGTTACAAACAGTACTCAGACTTGGAGTTCTGAAGAGCAGTATTAAGTACTATTGTGTGTGTTAGGCATCCAGCACATTTCCCCAGTAAACCCTTGTCGAATTTTGCCAGAGAAAGAGAATAACCAACTATTCAGAAACATCTAGAGGGTCTGTGAGGCCCGGAACGAAGTCTCTATTGGATGGGGGTCCTTTACTCTTTGTGATTCAAGCTCACTGTTGTTGCTTTTTGTGTTCTTCAAATGACTGTATCAAATTGGTTGGCAGCCTGGCCGAACGGATAGGGCCCAGGCTCCTAAGTCAGACACACCTGGCTAGAATCCCAGCCCTGCCACCTAGTAGCTGTGGAGGATGTGGGCAAGTTCCTTAACCCTGCTGACCCTCACTCCTTCATCTGTAACACATGGCCTGCAATGCCTCCCTCGGGGGTTGCTGTGAAGTCTAATGATATGGTGCATGTGAAATGCCTGGTGACCAGCAGGCACCCTGTGACAGATGGCAGTTATTCCTATTAGTAGTGTGGCTTCCTTGCTTGCTGGTGTCACTTCCTGGTGTCTGGGAGCCGACGGGAGGGCATGCCTTCCCACGTAGATCAAATGACCACTTTGGTTGATTACAGGGTTTGGTGTGTGAGAGAGGTTGTTTTTAAACAACCTCTCCATACTTGCCCTCTTGGCTCCAACAGAAGTGAGTCATAGGAAAGCATATGGAAGGTAGAAAGGAATCAGGGAGGGCCAGACACCCCCAGGGACAAAGAACCACCTGGACAGGCCTCCTCACCCAGGTTCCCAGGTGCAGACAATGGATCTTGAGCCTGAGTAAGGGAATGGGGAGCTTGCTGGAAGACTGTTTTCTAACCAGTTATTCATGGAACGTGGGGAGGCACACTTTGAATCACTTTGTCAACACTTCAAAGTCTAGGTACTGGCATTCTCTGGGGACAATAAGAAAGTTCAAATGACCGTCAAGGTCAACACAGAGTTCCCGAAGACGTAGCCTGCTGGCTCCCAAGTGCTGTCCCTCTTACCCACTTTCCACTGGAACAATGTCCTATTCCTCTCTCCTCTTTCATGAGGAAAGACCTGATAATCAGTCATGGAGCACCCACGTGACATGAGAAACTCCCATAATGCCAGCATCACTTCAACCACTGCTACATAATAGCTCATGCTTATTGAGCACTTACCATGCACCTATGACCTGTGTATATCTACATAATTTTTATTTAATACTCACAATAAGCTTTTCAGTTAGGGACCCTCGTCATGGTATTTATTGCAGAAGTGAGAGAATGGAGGCTTCATGATTTCTTGAGGTTAAAAGGTTAGAAGTTATAGAAGCTGGGATTTAAACCCAGGTCTGACCTGAGTTGCGGAACCATTGTGACCATCAGAAGAAACCAGTGGAGAAGAGCAGGCTTATTCTCACCTGGGCAAGGTAGAGCAAGGCAACCAAGAGCAAGTGCTTTTGGGTTGGAGAAACCTGAGTCTTCATCCAGGCGTGAGCGACACCTTCCCAACTCTATGATGGTGGCCAAGTACCTTCGTTGCTCTGCAGGATGAGGGGAGAAGAGCGTTGGTGAGGCTAGAGAGTCACTATGTGCACCAGTGTCCTACAGCTCTGGTGCATAGTAAGCCGTGGCAGAGGACAGCAGTTATTCTGACGTCTGAGTTCCAATGGCTAGGAGGTGGTGCCCTGGGAGCGAAGCTGGAGCTCACTGATCTGGAAGCCTGTGCTCTTTCTACAGTGCCACTTTGCCTCGACAGACTCATAAATGCACATCATGGGGATAAATTCAGTTTAACCCTGGGGTAGGGGCTCCTGATTTTATACTTTTCTCTCTCTCTCTCCCTCAGGACTGTGCACACTGGAGCTATCAAAAGGAGTTGGGAGGGAATGTGGAGATGCTTTTGCCTGTCTAGGGAATTCAGTAGCACATATAGAGGTTTTGAGTAATTGCAGAAAGACTGCTCCTTCCTCTGGCAGACCTGGCTCCACCTGAGGATGCACAGCATTGCAAAGGGAAAATGGGCTAGATCCTGTCCACCACTTTCCCTTTGGCCAGGGCTTCATGAGTACAACTGAACACAGCAGCCATCAGTCTCCCCAAGCCCAATTTAAAGAGCAGGAAGCTGAGGCCCAGCTAGGAACTGCCTGAGCCACCCAGTGGAGAGCACCGAGTAGACAGCACGATGAACCCTGGCTCTCAGCCTCTGCACCACCATCCCTGCTCTGCTCACTGGGCGATGAGGGGCTGCTCATACCCGAGCATGTGTGAGTAACTGCTGCTGCTTGGTGCTCTGTCCAGGACTCATGGGGCATCAAGGAAAGAGCACTCGAAGGGAAGCTGGGGACCTACTCTACTGCCAACTAGCATGGGCCTTGTTCAAGTTACTCCATGGCTATGATTAGTGGGCTTAATTAGATGGAATTAATAATTCTTCTCTCAAAGCCTTGTCCTGAAATATATGTGAGAAAACATGGGTGAAGGCCCCCATCCCTGGACTGGCACAATTTGGTGAGTTGCACCGAGCCTCTGAAGAAAAGTTCAAGCCTCTTGGGCAGGAGATTGAACAAGAACCTCTATGACTTGCGTGAGACCTTTGGATACACACTGACCTTCATGAGCCCAGGGCACCTGTATCTCCAGTGCTGGCATCAAAACTGGCTCATTGAAAGTAATCAAATAATAGGATGAAGACTGTCCTGGCACGGTGGCTCACGCCTGTAATCCCAGCACTTTGAGAGGCAGAGACAGGCAGATCACGTGTGGTCAGGAGTTCAAGACCAGCCTGGTCAACATGGTGAAACCCCATCTCTACTAAAAATATAAAAATGAGCAGGGCATGATGGTGGGTGCCTATAATCTCAGCTATCTGGGAGGCTGAGGCAGGAGAATCGCTTGAACTTAGGAGGCTGAGGTTGTAGTGAGCTGAGATTGCGCCATTGCACTCCAGCCTGGACAACAAGAGTGAAACTCCATCTCAAAAAAAGATAAAAATACTATGTCACATGCTCATGGTCATAGAGCATATGAGTAGTAGAAACAAAAATCAAGTCCAGTTTTCTGCGGACTGCAAAACTTGAAGTCTTTCTTCTGCTTACCTTTCCTCCTCTGGGAAGAGTAGCAGACACTACCACTTGGGACAGTCCCCAGAGTCTGTACTTAGGGTATATGGGTTCATTTCCAGGTTTTCACTCACATGTTTTTTTATTTAGGGGTCTTCCCTTTTCCTTACAACTTTTCACCTCTTCCCGAAATTATTCTTGTACTGGTTTGGACTGGCCCAGTTGCTGCCTTCTGAGCAAGGGGAATGGGCTGTTGAATCATCACCTTCACTGCTGGTTTTCCCAGAAGCACAGAATGGTCTTGGAGCTCTGAGTCCCACATCAGAAGGACCACCCATCTCTCCCTGAAGAAAGCAAATCGTATTTTCCTAACAAACCCAAACGACAGTCTCTTTGGTTCCACAACCAGCATTTCTTGAGAGTTCATGAATTCCAAAGTTATTTGATCAATTTAGCCTTTGAAGCTCAGCTTCCACCTTGGACTCTCAGAATTATTTCTTGGAAAAACGATTAGCACTGAAAAGCTCTCCGAAAATTGGCATCCAAGGATGGTCGTCTCATTATGCGAAGTGCCCATAGATTCCCCTCCAAGCACCTCGTGATTTCACAAGGGCTATTATCCTCCAGCTACATCTCTTCTTTGGAGCTTCTTACTTAAATAAAAAATGTTAATTGTTTCTGAGAAGTGTGCAGTGAGGAATGGGGGCTGCCATCTCTGAGGAACCGGGTCTTCAAATTCCCAGGCTGCTACTCAGTTTCTTGCCAAATGCTGGAAGCTCTCCACCAGCCAACTATCAATTTATGTGGACTGAGTCACAATTTACATCAAGCACCATTTTCATACGGGGAGTTATTTATTGAGCCCGGTACCACAGCGAGGAGAGAGTGAGCTCCTGAGTAATTAAAATCCTGTCCTAACTGGGGAGCGAACAATGCCTTCCCACTATCTCTGCTTTCTAATGGGTTTGCGATGGCACTATCTCTGCTTCCATAAATAATGTGCTCCATGTAAATAAGGAGTCATTAAAAATGGGGCAGCACCCACTCATCATTTCATAAACATGAGGGAAGTGCTTAGGAAGAGGATCATCAATAAACAGGCTGTGCTCTGCGTTACAAAACCGAAGCTGCTCTGCTGTACACAATGCCTTGTGTAGCTTCAACCCTTCCATTCTTGCTAACTCCACATTCACTGCTGTAAGTACACATCTGGGCTTTACCTGCACGGCCCCTGGAGGCAGATGGATCTGCACCCAGAGCTGCAGCACTGATCTGTGCAATCCTGGGCACAGTCTACTTGATTTGCATGCCAAAACTCATGAGTGGGTTCTATTAGGTTGGATGCAGGCAGGAAGCAACTTTATTCTTCCATGTAATTTTCTTGCCTCTGTGTTATGTCTGGTCCCTCTTTTCTATTCCTGTCTTGGAATTGTTACGATGTGTAGTCCAGTTGAATGAAATCCTCATCCTGTTTTAAACTTGGTTGGATGAACTGAAATGCGAATGTTGGCATGAGTTCTTCTCTCTCTAACCCCTTAGGCTCCACCTCTTCCTCCATCTCCCTGAGTTGTGTGGCCCTTTAAGGATGGAGTCACATTGAAGGGTGGGCATGGAAGAGACGTTAGTACCCCTATAGCCTTGTATGCACAGTTGCAGTCAAACATTGGCTTTTGTATACAAAAGTAATTCTTTCTTCTTGAGATGCTTTCGTGGGTTCCTCAGAGATCTTGCTGGGGACCCCCTTGGCAGTCCCATTGTGGGATGATGCCCTCTCTAATGGACCTTCTATGAGTCTAGTCAGGTTTTAATTCCTAAGAGGTCCCTTCATACTCACCATGCTGAAATCATCTCACCATTGTATGACATTCCCTTGGGCATCTGAAAGCCAGAATCTTTCTATTGGCTATTCTGGCTGATACCAAGAGCTTCTAGAAGAAGAGCTGGCTTTGATGGCTGCTACCAGCTTTGCTGTGCCACACTATTCCAGCTATTCCACACTATTCCAGCCAGCCTCCCACCTTTAGACTTCTACAGATAAAAGTCATATGATGGTCCCTATCACGCCCCAAAGGTGGGGAACACATACCAACCCCCCTTGATTATTCACTTGAAGCTTCTTCAGTTGCTGAGGGTTACCGGAGAGAGGCATGCCAGTGACGTTTCCAAAGAGACTTTTACTCTTCAGTCTTCTTTCCAAAAAATTCCTAGGCTGCCAATGGTACTTGATGGGCTGATGATGGCAGAACTAGCTTGTGGCTACTTTAGAATATGAGGGCTCAAGTCGCTGTTTCTTTGGGCTTTGGCATTCAGCTGACAAATAGACAAAAGGAAATGTCTCAAATTTCATTGGCTGTAATGAGATTGGAGGAGAGTATGTTTTAAGTGCTTGGTAGTAATGCAAACTAAGATGTGAGTGAGGTTTGGCGCTCAGAATTATACACTGTCCAGTGTCAGATGATCAGCACACACGTCATGCATGCTTGGGGTGGATCCTATTCTACCTGCTTTAGCTACACCAATGGTCTATGAGAAAAGTCCTGCCAGTATCTACATGAAGCGAATTAGGACTCCAAGGTATGGAGAGGCTCTATGACCTGGGAAGGGCACTGTTGAGTAGATTCAGATGGGCTCCTACTCACCTTCCTATAGGCCTCAAGAGGCAAGGGAGGGTGGAGCTGGCCTCTTCCAAAGAGGCATGATGCAAGCAAAATTCATTCCTGGGAATCTGCCACGGCCCTATCTGCATCCACTCCCCTCTTTCTTCCTTGGTCCTTGTTTGTGCTGGTGGTGGCTTCTGTCTCCCAAAGGTCCTCTGCACTTTTTTTTAAATTGCATTTTAGGGTTAGGGGTACATGTGCAGAACTTGCAAGATAGTTGCATAGGTACACACATGGCAGTGTGCTTTGCTGCCTTCCTCCTCTTCACCCACATTTGGCATTTCTCCCCAGGCTATCCTGGTGCCATTGGATCTTGGCTCTTGTAAAAGCGATCTGAGGGCTGAGTCCGCAGAGTCAGTCCAAAATCCCTCTGAATCTTTAACTCACACTTCCCTAGTATTGATCGTGAATTCATCCTTGGGGTTCTCCCAGCTGAGGTGTCTGGTCCGTCTGCTCTACTAGCTCGTCTCCTTTCCCTTTCTTTCTTTTTTTTGAGATGAAGTCTCACTCTGTTGCACAAGCTGGAGTGCAGTGGCATGATCTTGGCTCACTGCAACCTCCACTTCTCGAGTTCAAGCTATTCTCCTGCCTTAGCCGGCCAAGTAGCTGGGACTACAGGCACACACCACCATGTCCGACTAATTTTTTTTGTATTTTTCAGTAGAGACGGGGTTTCACTATCTTGGCCAGGCTGGTCTTGAACTTCGACCTTGTGATCCACCCGCCTCAGCCTCCCAAAGTGCTGGATTAGAGATGTGAGCCACCACGCCCGGCCTTGTCACACTTCTTAGCAGCTATTTCCTCCTGGTTTCTCTTCCTGTTTTGGCTCCAACCACCCCGACCCAGAGCTTTACACTGGCTCCTCTGATGTGATGTTAGAGTTCTCCTTTCCTGCTGGTAAGACCTAGGAATTCCCTGAGCTCCCTTTCACCCTTTAGCCTGACCCTATCCCGGACTTTCCATTCTAAACACCACACAGTGTGCTTCACCACCCATTCACCTGCACAGTGCTCTCGTTTCATTGATAACCCTTGCCTTCCCATGAGATGACCTTGTCAGTTGTCACTTTGTTTGATTGCTTTTCCACGTACACCACTAGTGTGTGTGGGATGGTGATAAGAAGCTAGTCCAGAGATCAGGTCCCTGCCCTCAGCCATCTTACAGTCTAGTTAAGGAAAGCAAAGGGCGTCTGTTTACTCTGCAAAGTGTCCCAAGGCACCGCCCTTTTATGGGCCTCACATTTTCTGTCTCTCTCAGGAGAGGCTAAGCCACTTGATTAAAGGGGTTGTTCCTGCTTTAAAGACCCATGACTCTGGAGTTACAGCTTTCTTAATGTTCCTGGAAGAGCAGACAAGACCAATTTGTGATACTTGAATCTGATTAATGCGGGAACAGTTAATATTGGGAGAAAGGTATCTCCCCCCACCCCCCACATTTTCCCTTTCCCCTCCAGGCAGGTTTTTATGTTTCTGGGTTTTTATCCCATTATCCCAGCCTCATTTTATTAGTACCACATGGAGAGGAGTCCGGGCTCCACCAGACACCGGAGCAAATGCAGAGAGTCAGCTCCCCAAGTTTTGTTAGTTTTAGTGCTCTATTTACCCACTCTGGGACACGCCTCTCCTCTCCCTCCTGTTTATCTGTGAAGAAAATCTTTGCCACTGAACTGGATATGAGGAAAGGAAGAGCTTGCTGAAGCCACCTGAAAACTCAATCCACTTTTTAGGTGACGTAGCCTAGTAGAATCAGATTGAGGTTTTAAGAATGATTGCATTCTGTCCAAAGAACGAATAGACAGAATTGAAAGGGAGGAGAGGTTCGGCTGACTTAGTCCAGGTGGCTGACCACAGCCTGCCCTTGTCCCAGCACTATTTGCTAAAAAGACTGTTCTTCCCCCATTGGCTGGTCTTGATGCCAGTAATCGATTGACCATACATGTAAGGGTCCATTTCTGGATTTACATTTCAGTTCTGTGGATCTCTATGCCTGTCTTCATGTTGGTGCTTAGTAAATTCTTTACATGCCTACTAGCACTGTTTAGGCCAAGGCTTAGTGAATTGCAGCCCTGGGGATCCAGAGGAAGATGTGTTCTCTGGGTCCACTCAGGCAAGTAGGAGTACTTTTCACACCAACAGAAGAGAACCCAGAGAGCAACTTCCAAATTGTGAAATGTTGATGTCTGTCACTCCTCATTAAAAATATTTACAATTTTTCCCTATACACTGCAGGAAAATTCAAACTTTAGTAGACTTCGTAAATCCTCTCATAATATGGTTCTGGATTGCTTCGCCAGGCTAATACCCCAGAGAAGATTGCAAAAAGATGGCTGTTCTGCATCTAATGGAGTTCTCTGCAGAAGATACACAGAAAATATCAGCACACAGTCCATATTTTCTACTTGGAATCCCTGGGCTACTTGCTGTGGTCAATATAGTGTGGCAAAACCTGGTACTGGACAGATTCTGAGTCCAGATCCCTCCCCAAAAACAGACAGGCTCTGATCTTTCTCCTGAAGATTGCTGGCCTTTACGTGTGCTCTCTCCTGTCAGACAAGAACATAAATGCCTTCCAGTCCTCAAATATGGCATTCTCTCTCTCTTTTCTGAAGGTCTTCACATGGGCCTTTTTACATGAAAAACACTTGACCTCCCGAGGTCTCGACTCAGAATATGTCCAGTGGCAAGTTCTGCCACATTGTATTGATGAAAGCCAGTAGTCCAGATTCCAAGCAGAAAATATCGACTGTGTGCTGATATTTTCTGTGTGTCTTCTGCAGAGAATTCCATTTCATGCAGAATGGCCATCTTTTTGCAATCTTCTCTGGGGTATTAGCCTGGAGAAGCAATCCAGAACCACATTATGAGAGGATTTATGTAGTCTACTAAAGTTTGGATTTTCCTTCAGTGTAAAGGGAAAAATTGTAAATATTTTTAATGAGGAGTGACAGACACCAACATGTACACGATTTGGAAGGTGCTCGCTGGATTCTCTTCTGTTGGTGTGAGAAAGACTACTGCTTGCCTAATAGGTAGATTGAGAGAACCCATCTGCCTCTGGATTCCCAGGGCTGCAATTCACCAGGCCTTAGTGTAAACAGGGCTAGTAGGCATGTAAATAATTTATTAAGAACCAGGATGAAGATAGGCCTAGTAATCCATAGAACTGAGATAAAAACCCAGAAATGGACCCTTATGTATGTGGTCAACTGATTATTGGCATCAAGACCAGCCAACGGGGAAAGAATAGGCTTTTTAACAAATAGTGCTGGGACAATGCACCATCCACATGTGAAAGAATGAAGCTGGACTCAGTCGCATGCTTTACACAAATATTGACTCAAAATGGAAATAAACATAAATGCAAGAGTAACACTATAGAATGCTTAGAGGACAACGTAAGCAGAGTTCCTCATGACCATACAGTAGGCGGCAGCACTTTCAGTATGATATGGAAAGCACAAGTCAGCAAAGGAAAGAAGGACAAGCTGGACTCATTAAAATGGAAAACTTTTGTGCCTCCACGTGATGATGAAAAAGCGAAAGATTAACCCACAGAAAGAGAGAAACTATTTGCTAGGAGATATTTGAAAATATGACAAGGGTCTTACACCCACAATACATAAAGAACTCTTACAACGAAGCAATAGAAAGACAATTACCCCAGTTTAAAAAATGGGTAGAATATTTAAATAGATATTTCTCCCAAGGAGATTGATCAATGGCCAATAAGCACAGAAAAGCTGGTCAACACCCCTAGTCTTAGGAAAATGCAAATTAAAACCCTAAGTACCACTTCACACCCATTAGGACGGCTAGAACAAAAAAGACAGCAACCTGTGTTGATAAGGGTATGGAGACATTACTGGTGTGAATGGAAAGCGTCATGGCTAATTTAAGAAATAATTTGTCAGTTCCTCAAAAAGGTAAACATGGAGTCACCACAAGTCTGCAATTCCACTACTGGATATTCCAAAAAAAGTAAAAACAAATGTCCACAGAAAAGCTTATATGAGAATGTTCATGGCAGCCTTACCCGTAATAGCTCCCCAATGGAAACAACTCAAATATCTATCAACTAATAAATTGATATATTAATGCCATATAGTCAAATAAATGGAATATTATTTGGCAATAAGAAGGAATGAAGTATGACATGATATGAAGTAACTCTGAAAACATCATGCTAAGCGAAAGAAGCTGTATATCTTGTGATTCTGTTTATATGGAATAATCAGAATTGGTACATTTATAGAGAAAGGAGGTAGATAAGTGGTGTGTAGGATGGAGTGAGGGTGGAGGGATGGGGGAAATGGGAATTGACTGCTGATACATTTGGGAGTATTTCTTTTAGTGGGGGAAATTGTTCTAAAATTAGATTGTGGCAATGATTACACACACTTGTGAACATACTAAAAACACCGAATTGCATACTTTAAATAAAGTGAGTTGTGTGGCAAATAAATTATATGTTAATAAATCTTTTTAAAACTTACTCATCACTAAATTAAGACATATTACAGAAATTGTAACAGAAGCAATGGCATTTAGTGCTTTCCTAAATATGAAAGGAGTGTTGAGAAAAAGAGAAAGAAAGTATTTGCAGAGGTGCCAAGGTCTCAGTCAAGGACATCTGAAGGTTGGTGGTGCCAGGTACATAGACCAGAAGGCTTGTCATAGATTATTTGCTTCCATGCTTATGGGATGACTCACAGTGGCCAAAGTCCTCATATGATCCATCCTGTGTGACCAGGTCTCCTGAGTAACTTTTCTTCATAATCACCTGACAGAGAGATTCTTGGAAGATCCTGATCAGGCTACTGTGCACCTACATGCAGGTTGCACACTGTGCAAATTGAGTGACTCAGTTTCATCACAGTCCTGCGAAGTCAGACCCCTGAAGATGCAGAGCATCCAGCCTGCCCAGCCGTTTGCTGTGGCCGTGGCTATGCATCCACCTGTAGACCAGTAACTTTGTTCATGTTGACCTGATTTTCAGAGGTGCTCATCACAGGGATTTCTCTCGGGTCTCAAAAAGAGAAAAAAGGTATCTACTTTTTCTGAGGAATTGATCTGCTTTTAGCTGGTAAACTCTTGGAGTATTTAACCGAGCATGTTTGTTTGGGCTCCTGCAAAGGCCACAAGTTAAATTTGCAGTTTTCTTTTAGTAATTTTCTAAAATTTAGCCAGTGGTTCTCAAACTACAGTATAAATTGTCTGGAAATTGAAACAGTAAAATATGCTGTTTGCATATCTATTCTCAGCTATGACCATTTAACAGTTCTAGAAAGAACCTAAGAATCTACATTTTGGCCAGACAAATGCAGAGACCACCCTTCATGGTAAGCCCTTTTATCAATTAATTCTCCCTAGTTCTATTTTTTTTATCATTGTTCCTTTCTACAGATGTGTGTGTCTGTGTGTGTGTGTAAATGCCTCTTATAATTTGTTATTTTCATTTTAAATGTTGTTTTTGTAAATAATGCAGGCTATAGACTTACCAATTAATTGATTAGTATGTAAAATTTGCATGTCACATTGCAGTTTCAAGGTGCTTGTGCACACATAACTTTCTTTCCTGTGACCCTCATAGCAGCCTCCTGAATTTTGTATTGTTGTTCTAGTCTAATACATGAATAAAAAAAAAACCCTCAGGTTTAGTGAAGTAACTGATAGGAACAAGCACATACTAACTTAAAAAATGAAAACAACCCAAAGGACTAGCCGTGTGGCATGCCCAGTATGGGGATTAGTTCATGATGCTGCAAAGATAGAGTCATAAGCATCTGCAGAAATGTGTCGAGTTTCTATCTCAGAAGGGAAGTGATCTTTCTAAAAATTTACCCATGAGAAAAAGCAGCCGATCTCAGCTCTGGTTTCAGACCGGAGATCAACACCCTTGAGCAGGTTGTTCAGGTGGCCTCTCTTGGTCCAGCCTTATTTCAGCCCATCTCTGGTATCTGAAACCACATCAGTTATCCCCTCCCCTGCCACCTGGGCTCTGATCACAGTGGGAGTCTTTCCAGATGTCAGGGTGTTGCATGCTCACAGCCAACCATGTGCATGCTTCTCTGGGGAGAGGGCCTCCCCACGTCCAGGCCCTCTGGAGCTGCGGAGCTCAGAGTTCAGATGCTGTATAGAAAGGGAAAGCACAAGGGAACCATGATTAGATCTGGTGCCTGGGAGACCTGCTGGGAAGCAGCAAAGTTCAGTGGGAAAAGGTAGGCAGCTCTTGGTCTGGATTCCAGCTTGGTTTCTCACTGGCTGTATTCTCTCATGCAACTTATTTAATGTCTATGGAGCTTTAGATCCTCACCTATAAAATAGGGTTTCTGAAGCCCATATCTAAGGTTCAAGTGATGAGTACGTAAAGCAAAGTGTGCAATCTGCCCCAGGTGTATCAGGCCTCACAATAAGTTAGATCATCTTTCTTTCCCTCCCTGTGTTTATTTAATTGACTCCATGATTTGTTTCCTGTTGCTGTCGTAACAAGTAAGCATGACCTTGGAAGCTTAAAATAACACAATATATGGTCTTGCATTCTGGAAGTTAGAAGCCCCAAATCAGGGTGCCAAGAGGCTGGTGCTCCTTCTGGAAGCTGTAGGGGAGAGACTGTTTCCTTCTCTTTTCTACCTTCTAGGGGCTGCCTGCATTCCTTGGCTCATGGCCACTTCCTTTATCTTCAAAGCACATCACTTCATCCTCTGCTTCCACGGTCACATCTTCTTCTCTGACTCTGACCCTCCTGCCTTCCTCTTAAAAGAACCCTCCTGATTACATTGGGCTCATTCAGATAATCCAGGCTAATCTCCCATCCCAAGACCTTTAATTTAATAACATATGCAAAATTGTTTTTTGCTAGGTAAGGTAACATAGTCACAGGTTCCAGTCATTAGGATGTGGGCATCTTTGGCATCTTTGGGGGTTATTACTGAGCCGATCACAGTGAGAAAGGAAGGTCCAGAAGATGCCGACATAAAATCATGTCCTGAAGCCATGGCTGAGAAGATGATGGTGGAACACGAAACACGCTTGTACAACAATTTAAGAGAGATGTGGAGCCATATGGCACTATAAGAGCTTCCTGCATCCTCACAGGGTGCCCTAAATGAGAATACACTCAAGTCTTTTCCTTCAAGCACTAACCGATGAAGATCCCTCCGAAAACCCCACGCCATTTCTTCTTCAGTCTCTACCAAGCTCCTAGAAACTTTACAGTCCTCAGGCTTCCTAAGACCAGCGTTACCTGTAAGAAATCCTTTCTAAATATGGAAAAGGTCTCTCTGAAACTTGCTCAGGCTCTTTCATTCTGTCTCTGGAGCCACAAAGAAGAAAAACCCACCCCCTTTGCCTTCAGAGATCTTTTGTTCTTGCAGTCAGTGAGTTATTTCAAACACCTCTTCCTGTTTACACTCTGCTAAGCGTTTACATTCCAGAATAAATATTCTGATTATCTTAACTATTCCTTGTACAAAACAGTTTGTAATTCCTCTATCATACTGGTTACTCTCCTCTGATGTATTCTATTTTTTTAATGACTGCTTGAAAATTTTTAAAAAGTCAGACTGTAAAAATTATTTATACTCCCTTTGAAACTTGGAAAAGCAAAGAAGAAAATCAGTTCCCCGTAAATCCATCACCCAGTGAGAACCACTGAGTGTGCGTTTTTCCAATCTTGGTATAGTCCTGGATTCTAACCTAACTGCTCACCCAGAGCCATTGTGTGACCGTGGGCAGGTCCCTCTCTCTTCCAACCCTCATTTTATTCATCTCTGAGATAAGACACTAGCTTTGAATTCTTTTTTCCCTTTATATATCTGTGAAAGTCATTTGTTTCAAATATTCACACTGGATTCTGGCTAGAAGTTAACTTTTTTAGAAGAGTATTACTTCTGAAGACCCAACTTGTAAGAAAATGTATAATTTGTCCATGGAGATGTCAGCCTGCATTCTGCGGAGTCATCTTATTACAGTTGCATAGTCCTGGGTCTCACTGCCACCCCACTGCATAGATATCACCTCAGTCCTTAGCACTGGCATCTCCAATGGCTCAGAGTTTGTTTCCTGCCTTGTATCCCTTTCCTCACAATTGCATCTCCACGGAGCAGCTTCGTGTCTATTAGAGTCACCAGGAGATAGAGGCGTTCTCTGAGGAACAGAGAAGCAGGGGTTCAAACCTGGAACTCTGAGTGCTGTGTGATGCCAGTCTTTTCTTGGTAGTAAACAGCCTGTTTGTGAGAAATTAGACTCTACAAATTCCTTTAATATACATCTCATTTGAACCTCACAATAACCCATTAGGTTATACCTTCACTATTTGGAAAGAAATCTAAACTTTCAGAGAGATTCAGAGAAGTGAATTTAAACTTTCTCAACCTCAATGCATAGTAAGATACACATTTAACTACAATCCAGTCCAAATATATAAACATTCAGATAGACAGACAGACAAACTAGATGCAAACCCATAACAGATACAGAAATAGCCGGACACATACACAGGCAAAGTGAGAAACAAAAGTTTCACAAAGCCTATTTATACCTAGCCAGCTATGTGACAGATAAACTAAACAAAAGTTGCCCTAGACAATATTCACTCCAAATGTGGGGGTTCCAAGCTGATATTTTCTATTTTATCAAATTCTGCCTCATTGTTTTAAAATGCTAGCTGCACTCAGTTGATTTCATGAACCTCCAGCAGGTCATGACCACAGTCTGAAAACACTGGTGTTGAAACCCTAACCAGGAGTGCACAGCCAGTGTGCGGCACAATGCGTCTCCTGTCAGCAGCCCAGAGCTCTCAGACAGAAATGAGCTGCCATACAGTAGGACTTTCCACTCACATCTGTGGTCTAGGAGGAGATTGGCTCTGGCAGCTGCCAGGCGCGGTGGGGCAACCATCAACCCTGGACTTGTGGAGGCAGGCGAGGTGTCTGGGAAAAAGCAAGGAGGTTGGAATGCCGCAGCAGTGGGTTCTACCCCTCAGGGGCTGGCTTCACTGTTCAGGTGCCGCAGCAGTGTGTTCTAACCCTCAGGGGCTGGCTTCACTGCTCAGGTGCCACAGCAGTGGGTTCTACCCCTCAGGGGCTGGTTTCTCTGCTCTGGTGCCACGGCAGTGGGTTCTACCTTCAGGGGCTGGTTTCTCTGCTCTGGTGCCACGGCAGTGGGTTCTACCTTCAGGGGCTGGTTTCTCTGCTCTGGTGCCACGGCAGTGGGTTTTACCTTCAGGGGCTGGCTTCACTGCTCAGGCACCATGGCAGTGGGTTCTAACCCTCAGGGACCGGCTTCACTGCTCAGGTGCCACAGCAGTGTGTTCTAACC
>CM052655.1:116488626-116498729 GCA_028533165.1 Leontopithecus rosalia
GGCTGGCTTCACTGCTCAGGCACCATGGCAGTGGGTTCTAACCCTCAGGGACCGGCTTCACTGCTCAGGTGCCACAGCAGTGGGTTCTACCCTCAGGGGCTGGCTTTACTGCTCAGGTTATCACTTCCTGCTGAGTCTCAGTCCCCAATAAATGAAATGTCTGTCCAGCAGCATTGTTGAAAGAATTAAATAGATGGAGTGGTTTATAGGAAGCTTTTGATAAGTGCTGCGAGCTCAACTGAACCTAGCCTCCTTTTCCAGAGGAAATTCCACATGCATCACATTGCCACAGTGAGGTGCTCTGAGTCAGGGCCCTGATATTTCTGAATTTGGGGAATCTGAAACATGGAAGCATATACTTGTTTTGAGTGGAGAGTGCTCCAGGTGAAATCACATTGGAGATCCAGTTAGTCATGCATTACATAAGGTCAATGTCTACCAAAGTCTTGTGTGGGGAAGAGATATAACCTTGGGAAAAACCCAGAATCTATGAAAATTTCCCAGTGCTTAACGTTCCCACCAGGATGTTTACCCATCTACTGAGTGAAGTGAGAGTCTGCCTTCCCAGGTCTCTAAGGACCACGTCAGGTTTGACTGAGGCTTGGCATCAGGGCAGAGCTGGCTCTTCATAGGGAGATGACCACAGCTCTCAGGCTATGATAGGTTAAGAATGAAGAAGGAGGAGCAGAGGGACCCTTGTAGGGGCATGGCATTTGCAGGTAAAAGGAGCAGCGCTAAGTCACTACTGAGTTTGAGGTACATCCTCTTCAGGTGGAAAATTCACTCTGCCCTTCCCACTCCCTCAGCGGGATATGCAACCACAGCAGACCCATAAGGGAAGGAGCAGAGCCCAGTGTGTGCATGTGCACATGGGAATGAACGTTGAAGTGGGTGGGAGATGGCTATGGTAGTACAGAGAAGTCACAAGAGAACCAGAGGAGAAGGATGGAGAAGGTCAGGCATGAGGTCAAGGTATGAGAAAAGCAAACAGCCAGACGTCTGAGAAGGCAGAAGGATGGGTTTCAGTGAATCCTGCAGCATGAAGGTTTAAGTCATTAACATGGGGATATGACAGACAATGGTGCAGGGACAGCTCGGGAGTGAGTTTACGGCTCATGCATCTGAGACCTGACCACCCTGCTATGTTCCAGGTGCCAAGTCAACCCTCTCAGTCATTCATTTATGCTCCAGAATGAGCCTGCAGGCACGGTACCATTGTTTTGCCTATTTTATAGTAAGCAGAGATGCAGAGAAATGAAGAAACTGGACCAAGTTAGTAGTGAAAAAAGGCTGAAATCAACCCAGATGGGTTGACTCTGCAACTTGTGTTTCTACCCCACTGCAACTCAAGGGGCAAACTGCAGACTCCAGTGCCTGTTAAAGTGCAGATACTCGTTTTAAAACTAACCACTTCCCTTTTGCTTTTGACTGAAACACATTGCAGGACCACCAGCCGAGAGAGGGCAGCAATGAAAACCCAGCCGAACTATTAATGGAAGACTGAGTCCCATTCTTTATTATCCTTCTGTGGTCTCATCACCAGCGGGGTGAGCCAAAGCTGAGGGCGAGAACATGCTGGGTGACCTTCCACACCCCAAATGCAAGATCAAGTGCTGTGGAGAAGGAGGTAAGCCGTGGCTCTTCATTAAAGCAAATATCATTAGACATATGTTCAAGATAACAGAGTGTTTTGACCCCAGCAAGCATTTGAACTGCAGTGAAAATTCATTTTCCTTCTCTGAGGGTAGAGGAAGCAGAGAATTTTTTCAGGACTAGGGCCACCATTAAGAATATTATGAATTAATCTAGGTCTCAATAATGAAACCTATATTAATAAACATGCATATGTACCTATAAAATTACTAATTCAACAAATATTTTGGCAGGCCTACCATGTTTTGGATTGTGTGTGTGTCTGTGTCTGCACACCTGCACAGGATGTCTTTATGATTTGCTTCTCATCATGTTTTTTTCTAGTAACTGCCCACCTTGACTGTTCCTATCTTTACTGTTATTATTTTAAAATCCACCTAAGTGGTAGAATGTTACTCAGTCTGCTGGCTGTTTTTTGGGTCTTGTATAGGTCATTCAATCCCAAATAAGTCAATCTAAGGCTTATCTGGGAAATTTCGAGACAGAAACCGGGAAATAGGGTACAGTCTTGTTGAGAAAGTCTGGAAGAGAGAATGGATAGACGAAGGTTTTGGCTGGAGTGTTGGCTACCACCCTTCTTAACAAGTCGATATGAAAAACAAAAGGAGAGAGGGAAGGTGACATGAAAGGATGGTGGGAGGAAAGGGGAGAGAGAGGGAGAGAGAGACAGAGTGAGAGAGGGAGGGAGAGAGGGTGGGAGGAAGGAACATAGACAAAAGCCGAGAGAGGCTAAAACCATCTGATGTGAGGATCCTTTTCCCTAGCCATTCCTGAAGAGTACCAGTGTTCCTTTCTTAAGCTCCCTGTGGCATCTCATTACCTTTAGGATGAATTTCCCTTTTTGTTTCATTTATCTAGCGGAGTTGTCAAGGCTGCTGCGTTGACCTGACCTCCAAAGTTGCACCCTGACAAGTCTTCACTGGTCCTCACCCATATGCCACAGGCATGCCAGGCACTGAGAATGCCCAGAACTCAGATCCTGCTCTGAAAGCTTTCTAGTGTAGAGAAGTGGTGCTGTTCAGCGATATTAGTTAGCACATGGAGAAAGGATACTCTATTGGAAGACCTCTAGGAAGAGAAGCATGAACTCTTTATCAGGGCCAGTGTCTGGAGGCCCTTCCTCTGTGTCTTAGGGGATGTGTCCACTGCCAACTCAAAGAATCTGCGTAGACCCAGTGATGCGAAATGGAAAGGCAAGAGTCAGTGAGCATGGCTTGGCTTGGCTGTACAGGGGGGGAAAAATGGGTTAGGGCCAAAAGAGAGGCTGGAAGGGAAGTTAGGGGCAGAGTAGGAAGGACCTTCCAGGCCAGTTTAAAGAGTGTGGGCTGGACCTCCGTAAATCCTCTGTAAAACAGTATATATATTTTCTATGGCCCCAGCTGGAAAGATTTTTTGATTCATAGGTTTTCTGAAAGATTCATCTTGGAAAACTTGATACAAATATGCTCTTCCTTCTTCCACATTGGATAAAACAAAATCTTCAAATTAAATGATTCCTTATATTTTTTTCAAACAGGTATAAACAGGAGAAAAAGCGCTGGGCGTAAGAATCCACAGAAAGTGAAGTGAGAATAAGAAGGGCTGAATAGTAATAGTAGCAGCAACCACCGTGGCTGAGAGTTGAGTGCCTGCCATGACCCAGGGACAGCACCAAGGGCTGTGTTCAAGAGACAGGTACAGTAACAAAACCAAATGGTGGGGACTGTGAAGGGAGGGCTGCACAGAGGCTGCCCGGATGCACATCCCGGCTCTGCCACTTGCCGACAATGTGGGCTTGCATATGTCACGTTAGATGGGGACAGCCATAATAATTTCCTCATAGGGCTGTCAGGAGGATTCAGTGCAATCATTCAAGTTCAGTGCTGGGAACACTGTTAGTGCTCAGGAAGTGTAAATTATTTGTTCCTTGAAATTAAGAAAAAGAGAAATGATTGATAGATAGGCTAGAGAGAAAGCTACAGAAAGAGATAAACATTGATATATTTAAAATACATCTCTCCGCCATATTCCAATGTAACTGCAATTCTACACATTTCTTTCACTGCAGAATTCAGTATGTTTATATGACATAAAACATCAGTTGTAGACCACCTGAGGGGAAAACCAAGAAAGAGAAAAGCTGACAATGACTCTTCCTGAGTGATATTAAGTCTAAAATTGCTGTGATTTATTGACTATTATTAGTGAGTACAGATGGCTTTGATAAAATGATTTGTATTTTAATTTATTACTTCAATAAATACATAGGATAACTTTGGGAAAAATAAAATAAATTTTAAAGTCTACTTCTCACATTAATAATTTAGATATTTTTCTTCTCATTTCTTCTCATAGTCATTTTACAAAGACTCAATATGAGAGCTTGAGAAAATTTAGCAATCATTTGATCTTCTCAGGAAACAATGTGATATTCATTTACTACGTTCAACACTACAGTTATGCAGGCAACCAAACTTCTGTTGTAGACTATTTTCCACTGGAATGTTATTGTATTTATGGAAATTTCAATGTATGTTCAGCAAAACAAGCCTCTATTCCATTGTCCTGCTTAGAATAAGTCTACGGAACAATAGACTTTCTTTGTTGGAAAGAAAGGAATGCCCCTGCCATATGTTGCTACAAAATCACAGAGAAAAGGAAAAAAGGGAAAGTGATTTTCCCAGCAAAGCATGGGTACACGTGGGTGGTCAATGATATTTACCTAAAATGGATTTGTGGCTAAAGAGAAAATTCCTATTTCCCGAAAGGTGGATCTCACTGATGTTGATTACAGAAATCAGTTGTACTGCTTTGTGTAAAGGGAAGAAAAATTAACTTTTTAATTTGTCTCTGCCCTATACAAACAAAGGAGAGGAAAGATTACATGTTTTCCTGTGATTCAGTTCTACAGAGGCAGGAGACTCTATCAGTATGGAAGTTGCAAATACCGGAACATTAGATTTGCTTTCTGCCCGTGAAAAGCAGACTGTGTTGCTTTTCTCTTCTCTCTGCCGACAACATGCATAAACAGTGGCCCAAAAAGTGATTATTCCCTGTGGATGCCGGGGTTCTTCCTGTTGCCTCCTCTCCCCAATTTGGGGGAAGGATTGTCCACCCTGGTGAAACCCTAAAACCTGGAAGTAGGTTCTTGTTGATACTTACCCCATGAAACTTTGAGCATTTAGGCAAAACAAACACTATCACTTTTTCTCTCCCGAAACATAATTAGATCTCTACAGCTGCTTATTACCAGAAGCCCCTCACATAAGGAGCAGGGTGATGGTTTTTTCATCACATCATTTGAGTGGCTGTGGCACACCTTGGGTACGTGTGTCCCAAACTGTGCTCGAAAAGCATCTACACCAGGTATCCCTAGGATTCCAGAAAGAGACTGCAGACAGGCAGAATAGGGTGTAGGAGGGAAGCATGTCTCTGGGAAGCCATGCTCTCCGGGTCCGTAAACACTTTCCATGTGACCTTCTCACTGCCTTTTTGTGGGGCTTCAGTGCCATCCGGCTGGGCTGTGAGGACACTTTTTCTAATCACACAACTCAATACTATTTTCAAACCAAAGAACTGGCAGACATTCTTGGTAAAGGCTGAGACCACAGAGCACTCCCTTGACGTGTAAGTTCACCTTCTCATCAGGAATGTAGTAATTCAGATGCAAAGGAAAGTCAGTAGACAATAGAGAAGCAACTATCAGCCTGTCTCTATGTATTCTTTTTCTCTTCAAAGGGCTTGGTGTTATGTGCTAGTATCTTTCATACTTAAGCTTTACCATGGCTCAAAACTTTTATTTCTTTCACTTGTTAAAAGGAAGTGGTGTTTCCTTTTCTGTTCTTGTGTCAATTTGCTGAGAATGATGTTCTCCAGATTCATCCATGTCCCTACAAAGGACACGAACTCATCATTTTTGATTGCTGCATAATATTCCATGGTGTATATGTGCCACATTTTCCCAGTCCAGTCAATCATCGGATGGCATGGGGAGAAATGCCAAATATGGGTGAGGGGGCAGAAGGCAGCAAAACACACTGCCACGTGTGTACCTATGCAACTATCTTGCATGTTCTGCACATGTACCCCAAAACCTAAAATGCAATAAAAATTAAAAAAAAAAGGAAGTGGTAACCTTTGTAATTTAAGTGATGTAATTTATATGAAATTGCCAAGCAATGTTGGGTGCATAGTGGGTGCTTGAGAAATAGCAGGGGAAGTTGAATCCAAACATTTATTAATCTAAATGTCCCTTCAGACTACAGGACTCTGGAGGCAGAAACATTCCAGGACATGACTTATCAGGAATGGAAGATGACAAAGCTCTTTCCTCAGTTCCAGCGAGATTCTGGGTACTTCTTACACATTAATGTAACTCACCCTCTCAGCCACCCAGCAAGGGAGGTTTTTATACTCCCAACTAAGGAGAAAACAAATCAGAAAAGTTATGAACTGGACCAAAGCCATGGAGCTAAAAATGGGGATATTGCTCGGTTTAGAGCTCAAGTTTATCTGTCTTCAAAGCCGGAGTCTTCCTCCTAACTAGGTGAGTAAAGCAAACCTAAGGTGGGAATTTTAGTCCAAAGTTGGGATCCAGTGGTGAAAAGACTAACGTATGAGTCATAACTCCAGATTGGATCCGAGCTCCACCATTTTCTCCCTCTGCGACTCAGTTCCTTTTTATAAAATTGGGATAACATCATCAAGACGCTGCATTGCCTGTGATGTGACAGGTGCTGTTCTAAATGCTTACGGGTACTGACTCACTTAACCCTCACCAAAACTCTAGGAGGTACATAGTGTGATTACTCCCATTTTACGCATAAGGAAGCTGAGTCACAGTCAACATTAAAAGTAAGTGTCCTACAGATAATAGGTAGAATGTGGCTGAGTGTGGTTGGAAATCCAGGTGATAGGTCTTGTAGTCCACACTCCACTGCTCCATTGTTTTCAGTAGCTGCCTCCACAGGATTGGTATCTGGCTAAAATACAATGATGCTTAAAACTTCTTAGAATAATGCATCACTCAGAGAGTCAATCGATTAACATGAGCAGTTATTTAGTGTGGTTGCTGCTATCATGATTGCTCTGTCTGTAATATCCAATCCCTATGAAGCTCAAAGTAACTCCAGCAAGGCAATTTTAAGATAGATGGGACAGGAGGTGCTGACTGTCAGTTGGTGAGGAAACGACACGGTCCACAGTGCTGCCAGGTGCTTCCAGGGATCAGGATGAAATTTTTGACACATTTTTGAAATTTAACCATTTCAAACAATTCCATGAAAAGAATGTGTATAATTTCATTTTCAACTCTTAGGCAGAAAAGAGTAAGGGTCTATGGTCTAAAAAAATAATCTGGCTACTCAGTTACAGATAATCACAACCAAAAATAAACTTTAACAGTATTTAAAGAAACAAGAAATGTCTGGGCACGTTGGCTCAGGCCTGTAATCTCAGCCCTTTTGGAAGCTGAAGTGGGTTAATGATGAGCATAAGAGTTTGAGACCAGCCTGGGCAATATGACTAAATGCTGTCTTTACAAAAAATATACAAATTAGCCAGGCATGGTGGCACACACCTCTAGTCTCAGCTACTCAGGAGATTGAGGTGGGAGGATCACCTGACCCCCGGAGGTCGAGGCTTCAGTGAGCCATGATCATGCCACTGCACTCTAGGCTGGGTGACAGAGTGAAACCCTATCAGAAAGAAAGAAAGAAAGAGAGAGAAAGAGAGTGCAAAAGGGTGAGGGCGAGGGAGCGAAAGAGAGAGGAAGAAAGAAAGAAAGAAAGAAAGAGAGAGAGAGAGAAGGAAGAAAGCTGCATAGGTAGCTCTCTAATAGGCTCAGATATTTATAATAGCTTTTTCCCTTAAAATGTGTCAAGCAAAACTGTTCCTTACCTGTGCTAAAAAAGTCAAAGAATATAGGAATTTATGATACAAATCATCAGTCTCCAGGCTCCACTCATACCCTCAACCTAATCCCCTAAATAAATCACTTTTACTGCTTTTTATTGTTAAATTGTTAAAGTAATGGGATTACTATACTCTTATTTCTCACTTTACCAATATCAGATATTTATTGATTTTGTACCATGATAAAACACGTTTTAGGTCACTTACATTACTTCCAATGTACTTACATTACATTACATTACATTACAGTATTTTAAAACTCAATGATTTTAACTCAGTTTATTTTATTGGTTAATTTTATTTAACTATTTTACCTCATATATTGTTTACCAGTGTAATTTTTTAAATTGGACTCTGGTTTTTTTTAAGAGAGTTTGAGGTTCACAACAATTATGTGCAAAAAAGACGGGGTTTCCTCATAGTCACTGAAATGACACGTCATTATCACACAAAGTTCATAGGAGTGAACGTTAGGGTTCACTCTTTGTGCTGTAAATTCAATGAATTTTGACAAATGTATAAAGAATGACATTGATCCGTCATTATACAATATTATACAGAGAGTTTCACTGTCCTAAAAATCCTCAGCTCTGCCTAGTCATCCTTCTCTTTCTCTAACTCCTGACAGGAACCAATCTTCTTATTATTTATATCATTTCACCTTTTCTAGAATGTCATAAAGTTGGAATTATCCAGTACATATTCTGTCAAATTGGCTTCTTTCTCCTAGTAAAATGCACCTAAGTCCTTGATGTCTTTGCATGGCTTAATCTCTAATTTCTTTTTAGTACATTGTCTGGATATACTACAATTTAATTACTTGTTTGCCTTTTTCTATTGAAAGACATCTGGGTTTTTTCCAACTTATAGCTAAAGCTACTTTTCTTATTGCTGGGACTTTTTTTTTTTTGTTTTGTTTTGAGATGGAATCTCTCTCTGTTGCCAGGCTGGAGTGCAGTGGCACAATGTTGGCTCACTGCAACCTCCACCTCCCAGGTTCAAGCTATTCTCCTGCCTCAGCCTCTTGAATAGCTGGGACTATAGGTGAGCATCGCTACGCCCAGCTATGGGGTTTCACCATGTTGGCCAGGATGGTCTCAGTCTCTTGATCTCGTGATCCACCCACCTCGGCCTCCCAAAGTGCTGGGATTACAGGAATGAGTCACTGAGCCTGGCCCTTGCTGGGATTTTTAGAAAGATTATTTTGAAACTATAGATCAAGTTGTGAAAAACTGGCATCTTGACAATATTGATTCTTCTTACCTAAGAACATGAACTCTCTCCATTTATTCAGTTATTTGATTTTTTTCATCAGATTTTATATACTTTTCTCATAGATCTTGTACCTATTTTGTTAGCTTTTTAACTATTTCATTTTGGAAGTACTAATGTGGATATTATGCTTTTAATTTCAGTTGTTCATTGCTGGCATATAGGGAAGCGATTGATTTTTGTATATAATTTTGTATATTAACTTTATATATTAACTTGTTATCTATCCTACAACTGTGCTATAATTACTAATTAATTCCAGGAGTACCAGTGTCATGTTATTTTAACAGAATATATTTCTATTTTATAAATTTAGCAGTGCTTTCCTACCTGTCACCTCCCCCCATCCACTCCCCATGTTGCCTCTGCTTTTCTGTTGGTTGTATTATCCCTTTTGTCTTCTCAGGTGGATCACACTGGCTTTCTGTTCTGTCACCTCACGTACCTCTTCCTTGTTTGTTTGTTTGATTGACTTTATAAGTGAAATCCAGTACATATACTTACCTTTATAAAACATCTCCTTACGTATATTCTTGAAGCTCTCTGATTTCCTCCTAGACTCAGTTGAACATGCTGTAGAGTCACCATCTGGATTTGAGTTTCTGTACAATCATACCCTGGAGTGGAGCCTTTTCTCCCTTACGTTATCTCTTTTTTTCTCTCTCTCTCTCTATGATCCACTTATTTGTTTAAAGTGTGTTTTCTAGATATTTTCTGAGATGGGGGATTTGAGAGGTAAAATTTCGTGTCTTTGAAAGTAAAAACAAAAATAAACCCAATGCAAAAAAGCGTTATTATATCTTCACACTTGAGTTATTTCTTCAAAACACTTGGAAGACCTTGTTTCCTGGTTCTCTGTCATCTATATTCATGGTTGTCAAATTTTATTTTTTGACAGGTAATACATTTTATGTTTTTCCTTTTGTAGTAATTTGATTTTTCTCTTTATCATTAAAGTTGTGAAATATACAAATAAAAATTAGGGGATTCTTGATGACTGAATTTTCATACCCCAAAAACATTGGTTAAAGAAATAATACTATCTCAACTAGACCATCTATTTTGTTGCATCCAGTTGCATACCCCTTGTTAGAAGACTTGATTGAAGACATAAAAATGTAGAAATCAAATTTTAGACAGCAAAAAGGGAGACTATGATCGTATCATGATTTTACATGGCTAGACAGATTTGAATACATTAAGTTACCTTTGACAAGCAGCAATGTGAACACAAACAGACAGACCATCTGCGAGAGTTCCAAAACAATTGCATATATGCATTTTGC
>CM052655.1:116499229-116516561 GCA_028533165.1 Leontopithecus rosalia
TATTTTAACTGTATCTAGTTTTCTGACTGAAAGTGACATCGAATTCCTGTAAGAATGCTGGGAAGAAAACTCACTCTATGAGTAAATATGCCTGGCAAGAAATAGTGGAGCTGTAACTGTGATAGTAACAGTGTGACTAGAAAACATTGGTGACTGCTGTTGGAAAACCACCATAATTTGTACTGCAGTAGAAGGACATCATCAGAGAAGACCTGCAGATATCAAATCTTGGAGTACCATTAATAATTGATAAATAAATAGAAGTAATTCTAGACTGTACGAAAAAGAGTTCAGTTGTAGAAATTTTAAGTTTCAGGTGTTTACTCAAAACTCATGCAGAAGTGGAAATGTCTGGAAGACAGGAGAATGCATGGGTGAAAAGTCAAAGGGGAGATTTTGGCTCCAGGAGAGACGTGTGAGCTCTGCTGTGGGGCTTATTCAATCATGTCTGAGTTGAGGTTCTTGCTTCACGAGCAGTTACTTAAAGTGAGATGTCCACTTTGTCTTTTTATTTTATTTTACCAGAAAGAAATGGAAGTAACTAGAGTGCCTGTTACACAGTTGCAAATGAGATTCTGGAGCAACAAAGATTGATTAAAGCTAGAAGGAGGGCTTCGAGTGTTGTCAGTATTTAGAGAGTAATTGAAGCCACAGGTTGGACAAGAGGGTCTGGGGAGTGGAAGGGAGCAAGGTGACCCCAGAGTGATGAAGGCTCCTAGAGCTCAGGGCAGGAGTCCCAGCTGTACCGCAGTGGTGGCAGCTACCCCGCTTGCCAAACCCAGGTGGATGAGATGGGCAGTGGGTGGGGGGCAGTTATGCACCATCCACAGAAAGGGTTAGAAGCCAGAGTGCTTTCCAGATGTCAACAGTCGATTGCAGACAATTAGGAGGCTGCCTTTTTTCTCTCTCTCCCAGGACCCCTAAGACAAACTGTCTGAACCACAACAGTTGAATCTGAGCATATCAAATAAGTAAGGCAAAGAGAGACCCCATGGAATAACTGTGGTTAGTGGCTTGCGGGGCTGCGGATGGGGTGTATGGGGGAGAGAGTTGCTCAAGAGAAAGAAACTTGCTTTTAATCAATGCGGTAATCCAGGACATAAGGTCTTCTTTCTCTCCCTCCCTCCTTTCATTTCCCAGGGCTCAGTCCCCACTCCTGCCCCATGCTCCCTCCCCATACTGGTTGAATGGAAATTTGGTCCAGTTTTTTTTTTTTAATATAGATACATTAAAAAACAGACACTGATCTTCAAAGAAGCCTGCAATTTCACTGGAGACGGAATGTTTATAGCCACAATTTGTTTGGTTCTGATAAAATGCACATGCCCTGTTATTCCATTTTATTTTGCATCCCAAGCCAGGCTTGCTTCATACATTGGCCTGTGCCCCTCCTAGTCAGCAAGGCAGAGGGAGACAGAGAGACGGAGAGAGAAAGAGCAGCTTTCCTGGAGCTGTGGTTACGTCTGCCTGTGGGTGTCCCAGACTGCATGGTCCCAGAGGTCCCTGAATGTGGTGGAAGGAGGCACAGTCCAGGAGTGAGGATAAGTATCCACAGGAAATTTCAGGCACTCCCAGAGATACTTTATGCCACGTCAAGAGAAACACCAGCCTTCCCAGATCTAGATGAAGCTGGAAGATAATGCCTCCCGTTCTCAGGAGGTTGTGTAATGAAGGTGAATGAGTCTTGAAACTAAAAAGTGTGGACTTACATCTTAGCTGAGTCACTTTCTTGCAGTATGACTTGAACATAATTTTCTCTGAATTGGCTTTCCCCTTTTGAAAACCATCGCCATCTGCCTTACAGAACTGGTGTGACAGTAAACGGACTGGGACCAGGTCAGCAGGACAGAGCGTGCTCAGAAGAGACTAGAAAGAGCAGTTTTGCCAAGGAGAGGGAATGGAGAGGAGTATTCTAGCCGGGAGGGTGGCGGCACCCCAGCACACAGGTATGAGCAAATAGCATTGCTTAGGGAGAAGAAGTTTGAGGTGACTGCATGCTTAGTACAGAGATAGGGTAACAGGAAATAAAGCTGGCAGAACAAGAGGTCAGGTTGTGAGTCACCCTGAGAAGTTTAAGTTTCTTTTTGCCAGTAGAGGGAGAATGTTAGGATTGTTAAGTAGAGAACTATGCATGTTTAGATTGGCCTTGGAAAAAATGACCATTTGCTGCAGGATGGATCCACTGCAAGGGTGAGCAGAAGAAACAACGTTAGAAAGGGTAAGGGGAGGTAATGCTTCTCATTACTGCCTATGTGTTACTGCTTTGCTGCAACAGCAAAGGACACCCCCTGCAATGGTTAACGGTTAGGACTCTGGGTTCAGATATCAGCTCTGTCATGGACCAATTGTGAAATCTGGAACAAGTCACTTAAACTCGCTGTGCCTCAGTGATCCTATTTATAAAATGTGGATGGCAATAATGTTTATTTCCAATATAGATACTGTGAGGATTACATGAGTTATTATTATCATTAATTTTTGAGATGGAGTCTCGCTTTTTTGTCCAGGCCTGGATGCACTGGCGTAATCTTGCTCACTGCAACCCCCGCCACCCAGGTTCAAACGATTCTCCTGCCTCAGCCTCCTGAGTACCTAGGATTACGGGCACCCACCATCATGGTTTCGCCATGTTGGCCAGACTAGTCTTGAATTCCTGACCTCAGATGACCACCTGTCTCGGCCTTTCAAAGTGCTGGGATAACAAGTGTGAGCCACTGTGCCCAGCTGACATGAATTTTAATACAAAAGTAAACCACTGCAAAACACTTAAAGAGTGTGCATGTAAACATAATACATGCACTCAACAAAAGCTGTGTATTATTACCAGCTAAAATGTCAGAACACTATACTCTCTAACTGAGCACTTTATGCACATTATTCCTTTTAATCTTTACATTTTCCCTGAAAGACAATTGCTACTTCTATTTCTTTTTATTTTCCTAATAAAAATTAAAGTTCAGAGAAATTGAATCCTTGCCCAGCAAGATTAGATGCTACCTGGAGGAGCTGGGAAATAAAGCCAGAATCCTTCCAAAACCCATGGGCTTCAACATTCCCTATTGAAAGAAGGAGAACAGGAATGAAAATCTCCAGTTCTTCAACTTTGAGTTTCAGAGAGTATATAAAACAGGCAGTGGAGATATTGCTATTGGAAAGGCTTAACTTTATGCTTTCAGAAAGTGATCCCTCCAGCCTCACTGCTTTCCATCAGCACTTGTGTGTGTGTGTGTGTGTGTGTGTGTGTATGTGTGTGACTGTGTGTGTGTGTGAGACTGTGACTGTGTGTGTGTGTGAGACTGTGTGTGTATGTGTGTGTGTGTGTGTGTGTGTGTGTGTGTGTGTGTGTGTGATGGGTCAGGCTGCCTCTGGCCAGAGTTGATAGTTCTCTGAGGAACTTGAAATGACACATTGCTTTTGATCAGATCAATCAGTGAAAGGGCACATTACATTTTACTTTCACTAAAGTCTGCCCTTTTTCTCCCTTCCTCTTAGCCACATTTGGTATACATTTAAATTTGATGAAGATAAACTCTTCTTAAAATCTGGTAGGCTTTATTTAAGAAGATTTGTATGATTTTATCTGAAAAGTAAACTTTTAACTATAATTTAAAATTTCTCTGTAAATAAGTCCTTGGCACCAATTTTCAGTTCCCAGTGACAGAAAACAAAATGATGATGAAATGCTATGTTTGGAGGAGCCTCCAGCCCAAACCCCCTCCTCACCCCGCCAAGCTGCAAGCCTGCCATGTTCCCTGGGTCATCACACCATCACTCCCAAGACACAGAACTCTCTGCCCTTGGGAATTCCTTCCTCTTAGAACCTGACACACTCTGGCTGCTGAAAAACTGTCTCTCATAGATAAAATGCCTTTCTTGGAGACCCTGTTTGCCCCTCTGAACCTAAGTGGTCTCAAAAGCCCTTCTCTGGTCTTCCCTTATCAAAAGTGTCCTTCTGGAATCTGTGAGCATTACTTTGTGTCCCTGCAGTATTTTCTTCCATGGGCTGATGTTCTGAGATTGTATAGTCAGTCACTGAAAGGAAGTAACTTCCATAGTCTTTGGGTAAAGTTGTGCCCTGGAGCTAAGTCAGATCTACACAGATGGCACTTCTACTATGCAGTTACGGGTCAGATCTTGTTTTCAAATGGTTTTCAGTGTAGTTGATGCTCTACCCTAAAATCTTTGCCAGGAATTTGTAGGGGAGCTGCTGCATTCTCGATATAAAGGTGATTCTCCAATATTTCCTCGTTGAAATAAGATTCGAACTCCTCCTTCTTACTAGCAGATCTTGATATGTTCCAGCCCATGAGATTGGCCCCAGCTTATCTTAAAATTCTGTCCACTCACTCTCTCTTCCCCAAACTGGCATTTGCTCCTTGAACTCCTGCAAACTTGTCCTAACTTAGGGGCTTTGCACCTGCTGTTCCCTCTTCCTGGATCACTCTTCCCACATCTATGCAGGGCTGGCTCCTACCTGTTCTTCAGGTCTTAACCTCTGTGTCAAATCAACCAGGATTTCTGGAGCTTTCTATCCAATATGCTTCCTTTCCCCTCAGCCACTGTTTGAGTCACCATATCATCTCAAGCTTGCTTACTCTTTAGTTTACTTTTCTTAAATAAGCTTCAGGCTACATTAGTGGAAGTGGCCTGTTTTTTTGTTTATGTCTTTTTTTCAAATTGCATCTTTAAGGTGGTATAGCCCACTGGGGCTATTTGCTGATTCTTCTTCTTCTTCTTCTTCTTCTTCTTCTTCTTCTTCTTCTTCTTCTTCTTTTTAAACAACCACACCCTTCACCCTGCTGCGCATCACAGCTGAGAGCAACTGGTCCTTGGCTAAAGGATTGATGCTCTAATGGGAATCGAACCGTGGACCTGCTGGTTTACTGATTCAACGCTCTCCCACTCAGCCATTGTACCTGCCGCTTTTTCTTCTTTTAACAATGAAAAGTAAATGCATCAGCATACACCAAAAGTGCTAAATCAATTAGGCACCTTAGATCAAGGATTTTCCAAGAAGATTTTCAAAGATGACATTTTTGATGCAGAGAAGATCTTAGTAGAAAGTAAGGAGGTTAAAATGTAGGTGGAAGATCTGAGAAAAGAAATCCAGAAGCAGGACCCAGCAGATGAGATGCAAGGAAAAGCACAAAACGAGGCCTGACAGGAAATGAGGGAGACTCCCAGGTAGGGGTGGGGAGCCTAGTGGCGGGCAGGCCTTGGCCATCCAGAAAAGAGTCTTGGATTTCAGCTCGTGCACAGTGGTGGTCATTGAATGGGCAAGTGGGATTTGAGGAATGCACTTGGCGGTGGTGGATGGAGAAATGGAAAGAGGAAAGAACCACATATGAAGGTTTGTCCAGAGGTCACAGATGGGCAGAGGGTCATCCAGGCACTGACCACAGCACACAGCAGAGGAATGAGGTAAGGAGCTTGTACAGATGAAGGAGGTAAGGGGCTTGTTTCCAGGAAAGCAGAAAGGAAGCTATGCACATTTATGAGATGCTCCCAGGACTTCCTACAGGAAGAGTGCACAGGGCTCCCTCAGTCCCTGCTGCTTGTCAGCTGTGAGCTGACAATCTTCCCAATAAGCTGGCAAGACCTGGGTACCATCAGTGATCTCAGTAGCCCCCTCTGCATGCCCTTGGAGGCACCCGGTAGCCTAGCACGGGCAGAAGTTTTGGAACCAGACAAGCTGATTTTCTAGGAAACAGCAGTGTGATGTTGATTTTTTTGTTGTTAGGCACTTTTTGGAATCACAGTTTCTCATCTCTACAAAGAGATAAAAATGGCTACCACTTAGCATTATTTTAAGGATTATGTGAGAATTTATGTGTAAAATGCATATAATCATTTATGGCAATCCAAAGTGTTCACACGTATTTATTCCCCTATATTTTTCCTCTTGCCTGTAACCTGGACTTCTGGCTGAACCTCTCTGATTTGGGGTTTATTTAATTGATTTTTTTATTTAAGAATGTTTCCAGCTAAGAAGTTTGAATGTCAGTTTCCTAGTTTGTTATAAAGAAGAATTTAAGGTCATTTAGTCCAGAAATTGAAATTTTTTGTTTACATTTAGTTTGTAGAGGGTTGGTAGCATTGTTTCAAATTTTTGACTTACTTGCCAGTTTTGCACTGGAATATTTCACATAGTGGGAGACTTTTAACATCTCTTGAAATGTCTGGAAGTCCAACAGCCTGCTGTCCCGCAGTGATCATTAGTTAAAGCTGGGTGCTTCCTATCCTAGTGTCTAGTTGGATTGGTCTGTTAGGGCTTCTGTAACAGAGAACCACACACTGATTGGCTTAAGCGGCAGAAATATTGTGTCACAGTTCAGGAGGCTAGAAGTCCAAGATCAAGAAGTCCACAGGACTGGCTCCTTTGAAGTATTTGAGAGAATCTGTTCCAGGCCTCTCTCCTGGCTTATAGGATTGCTGAAATCTCTAGCATTCCTTGGCTTGTATAAGCATCGCCCTGACCTCTGTCTTTCTCCTCTTGGGGTGTCCTCCATTTATGCTTGTCTCTGTGTCCAAATTTCCCTTTTTCATAAGGACACAGCATTGAATTAGGGGTCCACTCTAATAACCTCATCTTCACTAATGACATCTGCAGGGATCCCATTTCCAAACAAGGTCACATTCTGAAGTACTGAGGGTTAGAACGTATGAATTTAAGCAGAACGTAGTGTAATCCATAACACCAGCTTAGTAGCGTCCCCTCCCCCAGGCTTCTGGCAGGGATCTGCACAGTCCACCTGGCCACCGTCATTGACAGTTCGCAGTCCACAACTTTTGGTAAAAACCCTCCTTTTTATCACAGTGGACCTGAGGCCCACATTTCGGTAAAGCAACAGGCAGCTACAAGGTCTGCAGCATTTGGAGGGTTAAAGGTCCCATGAAGTGGCTCTCCCAAGGTAGCACAGCCAGTAACCAATGGACACACAGCCGGCCCTTGATGGATTCTGGTCCATTCATCTGTGCACCTCCGGTTCAGCCTGAGAGAAAGAAGTGGGAAACAATGCTATTTCAAGAGTGGTGCCTACGAGACGGGTGAGGAGTTGAGAAGTCAAGAGGGAGGGTTGGTCTGGGGACGGCAGATGACAAGCAGGTGGTGCAGTGACAGGGGGAGCCTGAGGTGACATCTGAGGGGAAATGTCTGGGAGGTGGGGGAATGTGAGGTTGGTGTGCTCCTGTCTTCCCTCCAAACAGGTCAAATCAGACCTTCTCATATTTGGAGAGGACCTTGTTGGGGTGATGCTTTGTTAGGGGTTCTTGTATTCTTGTTATTTTTCCCCTAATATAAGCTGATAATTAGGAAGCATTCCACATATTCACAGAGTAAAGGTCTTGAGATAAAGCAGTTTCTCAATGTCTTTTCTTTCAGATAAGAAATGTTTCTTTGTGTGTTACCCTTGTGAACAGCAAGGGTTTTTTTTCCCTACTGAAATGCCAGTTAAATTATATTTTGATAATTTTCTCAATCTGTCAGCTGCCAACAGCACTTTAAATAATAAGAATTAGATCCCTCCTAAACAAGGCAGTAATTCTATTTAAAAAAAATCCTGGAGGTCCTGTAGCTCAGGGTCTAGAACTAAACCACAGGCTTGCTGCAAGGTTTACAAAACTCTGAAAACTTGAAGATAGAGTTCGCATGCTTCTCTAGAGATCTGCCTTACTCCATAATCCTAATGAGGAGTAGGCATGCTGCCCTTAGGAGTCCCTAGGAGCGTTCATATGGCTCTTCTTATTTGAGTGTCTCTAAACCTCACACGATCAGGTAGGAATTACAGTTGATTCTTGAACAAAGTGGAGGTTAGGGGCCCCAACTCATCGTGTTGTCAAAATTCCACAACTTTTGATTCTCCAAAAACGAAACCACTGACAGGCTCCTGCTAACCAGAAGCCTTACTAGCAACATAAACTAGTAAGTTGATTCACACATAAATAGACTTATGCATTCATGACATACCTGTTTCTTAATTAAAAAATATTTCTAGGCATGTGGTTTGTCTATTAGTTTTTTCAAATGGTCTCAAATTTCTAAAGAAATGTTCCAATGTGTTTATTGGAAAAAAAAATCCATCTATAAGTGCACCTGCACAGCTCAAACCCATGTTGTTCAATGGTCAACTATACTGTCTTCCCTTTACAGAAGAGAAAGCTGAGGCTTAGGGAGAAGACATACTCAAGATTATACAAAAAGTGAATGGCTGAGCTAGGAATAGCCATGGCAACCACAATCTGGTGAGCCATACTCCTGGGTGATACCTGGGGACAAGGGGAAGCCATATCCAAGTGCCTTGACTATATGGCTCTGATATATTATATATTTTGGAGTGTTGGAAATGGCCACCAGAAGAAATGGTTTGACATTGTACACCATAGGCATTGAGGCTTAATGAAAGAAACAGGGGCAAGTAAAGTGCTAAGTATTCATGAATGATTACTGGGTTCCAGACCATAACCTCAGTTCTTGAGCTAAAATCAGACATTAACATCACACAACTATATCATCATCGTTGGCATGATGATCATCATCCATTCATTTTAAAGCAGAGTGCACTGAAGCTCAAATTATACACACATACAGACACACACACACGTTAGTGTGTATTTAATATATAGTGAGTTCTTTTTAACAGATTTGTGCATATACACTTTCAATTCCGTTCTGCTACAATTCTGTGTTGCTATGTGTGTGCATGCCATTATGTTCCTATGGAGATGCTGAATTCCCCTTCTCTTTTCACTACGCATCTACTTTTAAAAAAAAGTTTGCCAAGCAATTAACCTCGGTTATCAGAAATAAAAAATGTGTGCTAAAATTTTGAAAAACTTTTGGGAAGTTATTTTCTGACTCACTTAAAAAATAATTTTAATCAATTATAAGTAAGTCAAATAAACTAATAGATATAAATGTTATGACATACTATAAATGTTTTTTATTCATAATAAAACAAATAGATTAAAAAACATAATAAAACATAAAAAATAAAACATAATAAAAACTAATATAAATAAATGTTATGACAAAAAACAATTGCGATATTTACCTAAATCTAGAACTGACAAATGTAAACCTTTTGCTCCTTTTCACTTTGGTTTTTTTAATTAACCGCTCTGGAGAGAGTCAGAAGCCCTTACATTCTTCTGTGATCTTGTTTCTCTTCTTCCGTCTCCAGAAACCTCCAGGATTTCAAATTTATCTGCACCTTTCTCATCTATATTTCATACTTTATTATGCAGGCATTTGTCTACAGCACTTTGTAGCCTATTCGTAGAACTAACTGACATGATACTAATTTCCAAAAAACTTTAAAAGTATCTATATTTACAAAATATATCAGATATAAACATGTACAGATAGTATAATAGACAAATATGTTTACATAACACAAAATTGACATGTGCAAATATTGTTTACTTTCTTCAGATATTTTTTCTTTAAAAAAAAAAAGAACATTACAGATTTGGCTAGAGAACTGTTCCCTAGCATACCACCCCCTACTCCCCATACAGTTTGATTCCTTTTTTCTTTTTCTGAGAGAATCTTTCCTAAGATTAACACAAGAATAACTGTGATTCCTTTCTACATGTTATGCTTTTACCATATGAAAGTAGCCTTAAGTGAAACAGAATACTGTGTTATGTGTTCTTTAAGATTTAAAGGGCTGGGCGCCATGGCTCATGCCTGTAATACCAGCATTTTGAGAAGCTGAGGCGGGCAGATCACATGAGGTCGAGAGTTTGGGGCCAGCCTGACCAACATGGAGAAAACCCATTTCTACTAAAAATACAAAATTGGCCAGGCATGGTGGCATATGCCTGTAATCCCAGCCACTCGGGAAGCTGAGGCAGGAGAATCACTTCAACTCCAGAGATGCAGGTTGCCGTGAGCCGAGATCATGCAGCACTGTACTCCAGCCTGGGCAACAAGAGCAAAACTCAGTCTCAAAATAAAAAAAAAAAAGAGAATGAATATACCTGGTATTCCTACCTCTATTTTTGTGCCAATCTATTCCTTACTTACCTTTTTGTTTAAATTAACTTTTAGAATTGTCCATATTGACAACTGACACTTTATTCGTCTTAACTTTGACTTAACCTATCTTTATTTGTTGATTTTTATTGTAATGGACATGTACGTGGTTGTCTTTATTTTATTTTTTCTATTACAAAAAACACTATAATGAACATTCTTACACGAGTCTTCTTGCACATTTTTGTCAGTATGTATTTTGGGTATGAATACACACAGAAGTGAAACGGTAGGTCACTGAGTAAACGCATCTCCAAGTTACCAGATTTTGCAAAATTGCTCTTCAAAGTGATCATAACAGCTTATATATCTATTAGTGTACCGGAGATTTCTATTTTCTTCATGTTTTCACTAACACTTGGTATTATTAGATTTTTTAAAAAATTAAAGATTCTTAATGTTGTGAAATAGCAATATGTTCTTTAATAGTATTACACTGTTTTAATTTTCATGTCCCTGATTACTAGTTAGTGGAAATATCTTATACTTATTAGCCATTGACTTTTCTTCTTTATGAATTGTCTTTTAAATTAATTGCCAATTTTATATTATGCTTTTCTTATATTCTTGATGAAACTATATATTTTACCTGATCACTAAGATCTAATCTAGCTACCTGTTTCTAATCCTTCTGGTTATATGCTTTGCAAATACATATCCCAATCTATAGGCCATCTTGTAAGTTTGTCTACAGTATTTTTAAATCACAGAGTCTTTATTTTCAGTATGCTTATGATTAATTTCCTTTATGTTCTTTCAAAAATGACCTACAAACAGAATATTCTTTTAATCTGTTGAAATTATTATTATTCAACAATATTGACAAATAATTTGGTTGAATATAGAATTCTGTTAGTTTTATTTTTCACAGCGTCGAAAGATTCTTCTCCTTCTTCCAGTCCAAACTAATTGATATTCCTCGTATAGAATCCATATATTATTCTCTTGCAGAATTGTCTAGGTATAGATTTATTACTCATTATATTTAAGATTCAGCATGTTCTCTCAAACCGAGGATATTTTATTAATTCTCAGTTATCTTCATCTATTATCTTTTTGATAATTCAGTTCTTTTCCTCTTGAAATTTTATTAAATATATGTTGGTCATTCTAATTTTACTTATTTGATAATATTTACTTTTTTCACACTGTGACGCATTTAGGGTAATACTCTCTGGTCAGTCTCTCCTTTTATCCATTATTTTTCAGCTATGTCTAATCTGCATTTTGACTTGCACATTTAGAGGGATTTTTGTGTATACGTGTATGTATTATGATGATACATTTACTTATGACATGTATAAATAAATATCTATTTCTTTTTAATGTATACCCACTTTAAAAATCACTGATTTAATTATCCGATTCCAATCAAACACAACACTACAGGTTAGAATCCTGTTTCTTCCTTTTTGTATTTGAAACTCTTTTCACAATAATGAGAGAAATCTGTATCCCATTATCCTCAATATATTTACTCATTCGCTCTAGTCTAGAATGCACAGAAAGCAATTTCAGAATTGCTAACCCATACCACTGGGAAAATCAAATCTACTAAATAAAGTTTGATATTTGTTTACAATTCTTTACATACAATTTACATAGTTGGAAATGGAGAATCTTTAGTGCACAATTCAATGAGTTTTGACGAATGAGCATACCTCTGTAAACCACACCACTGTTGAGATACAGAACGTTTCCATTGCCCCAGAAAGTTCCTTGTAGCCCTCCCTAGTTAATCTCCCTTCCTTGCCTCCAACTGAAGGCAAACTCTTTTATGATTTTTCATCATCACTTTTTATTTTGGAATTTCATATAAATATAATAATCTACATTACGTTTTTTTTTTACAGCTTCTTAACATGTTTGTGTGATTTATGCAGCTGCATTTATCAATAATTCACTCAATTTTATTTCTGAGTAATATTTTATTGTATTACACTTTTCTTATCTGTTTACCTATTGATGGACATTTGAGTTGTTTTAGTTTTTAGTTATTATAAATAAAATTGTCATAAACATTTTGGTACAAATTTGTGTAAAGACACATACCTTTATTTCTACTGAGCAAATTCCTTGGATTGGAATTTTGAGGTCTATAATTAAAAATATAAACTGCCAAACTTTCTCAAAGAAGTTATGCCATTTTTTGTTTTTTGTTTTTTTTTTTTTTTGAGGTGAAGTTTCACTCGTTACCCAGGCTGGAGTGCAATGGCGAAATCTCGGATCACGCTGCAAGCTCCACCTCCTGGGTTCAGGCAATTCTCCTGCCTCAGCCTCCTGAGTAGCTGGGATAACAGGCACGTGCCACCATGCCCAGCTAATTTTTTTTGTAGTTTTAGTAGAGACGGGGTTTCACCATGTAGACCAGGATGGTCTCGATCTGTTGACCTCGTTATCCACCCGCCTCGGTCTCCCAAAGTGCTGGGATTACAGGCTTGAGCCACCGCGCCCGGACCAGTTATGCCATTTTTCTTTCCCATTAGCAATATAAGACAGATACATGTTCCACATCATCACATCTTTTTACTTTAACAGATATTATTATTTTAGCCTTTCTAGTGGGTATGTAGTGGCAACTCATTGTGGTTTTAATTGTGTTTCTCTGATGACCAACAATGGAGATAAATTTTCAGGTACTTATTAGCCATTTTCATGTCTTTGTGAAATATTTGTTCCTGTATTTCGCATTTTTAAAAAAATTTTACTTTAGGTTCCGGGATACATGTGCAAAATGTGGTTTGTTACCTAGGTATACATGTGCCATGATGGTTTGCTGCAGCTATTGACCCCTCCTCTAAGTTCTCTCCCCTTGTCCCCGACCTCCCCAACAGGCCCTGGTGTGTGTTGTTCCCCTCCTGGTGTCCATGTGTTCTTGTTTTTCAACCTTCACTTGTAAATGAGAACATATGCTGTTCGGTTTTCTGTTCCTGTATTAGTTTGCTGAAGGTAATGGCTTACAGCTTCATTCATGTCCCTGCAAAGGACATAGTCTCATTCCTTTTTATGGCTGCATAGTATTCCATGGTGTATATGTACTACATTTTCTTTATCTGGTCCATCACTGATGTTCATTTGGGCTGGTTCCATGTCTTTGCTATCGTAAATAGTGCTGCAATCAACATACATGGGTATGTGTCTTTATTGTAGAGTGATTTATATTCCTTTGTGTGTATGCCCAGTAATAAGATTGCTGGATCAAACAGTCTTTCTGGTTCTAGATCCTTGAGAATTGCCATGCTGTCTTCCACAATGGCTGAACTAATTTACATGTCCACCAATGTGTAAAACCTTCCTGTTTCTCCAGAGCCTCACCAGCGTCTATTGTATTGTTTTTTGACTTTTTAATAATTGTCATTCTGACTGGTGTGAGATGGTATCTCACTGTGGTTTTGATTTGCATTTCTCTAATGATCAGTGATGTTGAGCTTTTTAAAATATGTTTTTTGGCCACATAAATGTCTTCTTTTGAGAAGGGTCCATTATTATTCTCTGTCCACTTTTTGATGTTTTTTTTTTCTTGTAAATTTGTTTAACTTACTTGTAAATTCTGGATAATAGACCTTTGTCAGATGGGTAGAGTGCAAAAATTTTCTGACATACTGTAGGTTACCAGTCTACTCTGATGACAATTTCTTTTGCGATGCAGAAGCCCTTTAGTTTAATTAGATCCCATTTATCAATTTTGGCTTCTGTTTCAATTACTTTTGCATGTTCATCATGAAGTCTTTGCCCATACATATATCCTGAATGGTATTGCCTAAGTTTTCTTCTAGGGTTTTCATGGTTTTGAGTTTTACACTTAAGTCTTTAAACTATTTTGAGTTAATTTGTGTATAAGGTGTAAGGAAGGGGTCCAGTTTCAGTTTTCTGCAGCATAGTTTTATTTGTCAAGACTGCTTTGGCTATTTTCGGTTCTTTGCATTTCCATATAAATTGTTTGTCAATATCTTTTTTAAAAGCCAGCTAGAATTATAACTAAAATCACTGAATCTCTAAATCAATTTGGGTAAATTGTTATCTTAATAATATTGAAACTTCAATCTATGAACATGGTATATCCCTATTTCCTGAATGAATGACATAATTATTATAGGTTAGCAATTATAGTAACTATTAGTATATATTTCTCATATGTCTTTTGTTAAGTATATTAAGCATTTTGTTTTTTTTAAAATAAATTTTAAGAATTTTATTTTCCTACCATTTAACCCGGCAATCTCATTACTGGGTGTATACCCAAAGGATTATAATCATTATACTATAAAGATACATGCACAAGTATGTTTATTGCAGCACTGTTCTTGACTTGGAGCCAACCCAAATGCCCATCAATGATAGACTAGATAAAGAAAATGTGGCACATATACACCATGGAGTACTATGCAGCCATAAAAAAGATTTTATGTTCTTTGCAGGGACATGGATGAAGCTGGTAACCATCATTCTTAGTGAACTAACACAAGAACAGTAAACCAAACACCACGTTTTCACTCATAAGTGGTAGTTGAACAATGAGAACACATGGACACAGGCAGAGAACATCAAACATCAGGGCCTGTCGGGGGTTGCGGGGCTAGGGGAGGGATAGGATAAAGAGAAATACCTAATGTAGATGATGGGTTGATGGGTGTAGCAAACCACCATGGCACGTGTATACCTATGTAACAAGCCTGCACATTCAGCACATGTACCCCAGAACTGAAAGTATACTTTAAAAAAATTGCTTTCCAGTATGTTTAAGGTTAATCTTGTATAGTCGCCTTATATCCTGAGAATATTAGTTCTAAGTGTTGGTTTATTTATTTGTTTATTTTGTGGGTTACAAGGTATTTTCTAAATAGAAAATCATGTTGTCTGAAAAAAAAAGGGACGAGGCTACTTATTTTTTTTTCAAAATTTATGTTTGTATTCGTTTTTCTTGCCTTGATTTTTTTGACCAGGACTGTCTTTGTCTTGCTTATAATGTTAAAGAGAAATAATAATTTAGTGTTTCTCCATATTGCTGATATCTCCATGATGTCAGCAGTAGATTTTTCATACAGTCCCTCTATCAGATTGGAGACGTTTCATTCTAGTTTTTTTCTGCTAAAAGTTTTATTTATTTTAAAAATCATGAATAGATGCAGTTTTGTCAGATACATTTTCTCTATCTACAGTTGATTTTTAGAACTTAAACATTTTGTTCCTCAGACAAACCTCATTTGGTAATGATATATATAATTTTTTATATATACTGAATTTAAAATGTGGGTCTTTTGTTAATCTTAAAATTTATATTAATAAAATATATTGCCTTATAATTAGTTTAATATTGTCATAAAGTTTAGATAACAGGGTTTTCTGATCTCATAGAAGAAGCTGGAGAGTGGATTGGATTTCTTCTATTTTTTGAAAGTGTCAGTGTAAGTTTGACTTTATTTGGTCTTCAAACATTTTATGTAATTCAATAGTGAAACCATCTGGGCTTGGAGTTCTTATATGGTATATATAAGAAAGAATATAAGAAAGAAAAAGAATACACACACACACGCATGCACACACACACATATATTTGACTTTCGAATGATGCGAGAGTTAGCAGTAGTAGCTCCATATGCAATCAAAACTCTGTATATAACTTTTGATTCCCCAAAGCTTTACTAATAGCATACTGTTGACCGGAAGTCTTATGGATAACATAAACAGTCTATTAACACATATTTTGTATGTTGTATGTATAATACTCTATATTCTTACAATAAAGTAAGTTAGAAAATAAAAGAAGATGTTATTAAGAAAATTATAAGGAAGAAAAATACATTTACAATACCATACTGTGTTTACTGACACCATAAGTTATGTTGTCTGCTTACAAGGTGAATCCACTGTTTGTAATGGTGGGCAACCACAGCTTCAGACCTCAATCTATGGTATGCATCAAGCAATTCAAATTTCTTGTAATGTCATGACTTTTCTCTGCTTCCTGGTAGAGTTTTCAGCATCACTAGTAGCACTTTGTGTGGGTCTCATGGTGTTATTCAAGGTTTACGGCATTGCATGAAACAAGATGAAAAATATGTGAAAACTGAGAGAGATCACTTTTTACTGCTATCTACAATTTACTGTAGAGATGAACTGCTCAAGCAGAGATGATTAGCATTACATGATAGCATAAGCAGATACTTGGAACACTTGAGCGCACCTCAATAGCAACAGGAGGTGGCTCAAAAATTATTACGTAGAACAGTATATACTACAGTTAATTTTATGCAGTTACGATTTAATACTGCATCTTTACATTTGTTTACATTTCTCTTGACTGCAAATGGCACCATGTAAGGTCTCTAAGTGTTTGTGTATAAGGTTTTGATAAATTCTAACTTTTTGTAATAGATTTGTGTATATTTCATGGTAACAAATGATAAAATAGACTAGTGTCTCCATATATTTTATGCATTAATGACATACCTGACTTTTTCTTTTCTTTGTGTTTTTTTGATATTCATAGATTATGTGGTTAATCTGACAGTTTTTCAAATTGCTGCAAATCTCCAAAAAAAAAAATCCCAATATATTTATTTATTTATTTATTTATTATTATTTTTTCTTCTTCTGATTTTTCATTGTACCTTAGGTTCTCAGGTACATGTGCAAATCATGCAGGATTGTTGCATAGGTATATACATGGCAAGGTGGTTTGCTGCCTTCATACCCCCATCTCCTCTATCTGATATTTCTCCCCTTGTTATCCTTCCCCACCCTCCCCACCCCCAGCTGTCCCTCCCCTAGCTCCCACAACTGACCACAGTGTGTGATGCTCCCCTCCCTGTGTTCACATGTTTTAATTGTTCAACACCCACCTATGAGTGATAACATGTGAGGTTTGTTTTTCTGTTCCTGTGTCAGTTTGCTGAGAATGATGGTTTCCAGATTCATCCATGTCCCTATGAAGGACACGAACTCATCATTTTTTATGGTTGCCTAGTATTCCATAGTATATATGTGCCACATTTTCTTTATCCAGTCCATCAATGATGGACATTTGGGTTGGTTCCAGGTCTTTGCTGTTGTAAACAGTGCTGCAATTAACATAGGTGTTCATGTGTCTTTATAATAGAAAAATTTATAATTCTTTGGGTATATACCCAGTAATGGGATTGCTGGGTCAAATGGTATTTCTATTTCTAGGTCCTTGAGGAATCGCCACACTGTCTTCCACAATGGTTGCACTAATTTGCACTCCCACAGTATAAAAGTGTTCCTATGTCTCCACATCCTCTCCAGCATCTGTTGTCTCCAGATTTTTTAATGATC
>CM052655.1:116517061-116538221 GCA_028533165.1 Leontopithecus rosalia
TGTTTTTTTGAAAAGATCAACAAAATAGACAGACCACTAGCCAGATTAATAAAAAAGAAAAGAGAGAATAATCAAATAGATGCAATGAAAAATGATAAAGGGGAAATCACCACAGAATCCACAGAAATACAAACCACCATCAGAGATTACTACAAACAACTTTATGCACATAAACCAGTAAACCTGGAAGAAACAGATAAAATTCCTGGACACATACACCTTCCCAAGCCTAAACCAGGAAGAAGTAAAAACCCTAAATAGACCAATAACCAAGGGCTGAAGTTGAGGCAGCAATCAATATACTACCAGCAAAAAAAGCCCAGGTCCAGACGGGTTTACAGCCAAATTCTACCAGACGTACAAAGAGGAGCCAGTACCATTCCTCCTGAAATGATTCCAAACAATACAAAAAGAGGGAATCCTCCCCAACTCATTTTATGAGACCAACATCATCCTAATACCAAAACCGGGCAGAGATGCACCTAAAAAAGAAAACTTCGGGGCAATATCCCTGATGAACGTCAACACAAAAGTCTTCAATAAAATACTGGCAAACAGAATGCAACAGCAAATCAAAAAGCTTATTGATGTTAACAATATAATACAATAAGCCTAGTTATCATCATGATCAAGTAGGCTTCATCCCGGGGATGCAAGACTGGTTCAACATACGCAAGTCTATAAATGTAATCCATCACGTAAACAGAATCAAAGACAAAAACCAATATATTTATTGAAATAAATTCCCTGTTAAGTCGGCCTGTGTTGTTCAAACTCATGTTGTTCAAAGGTCAACAGCATACACATTTACTTTTAATTTTGTCTTATATCAGTTTCCTAAGTACTTATTCATTTTATTTAGGTTGCCCATACTGTTCTCTTATCATCCTTACAAAAGCTGTATGATTCCTATTGATATCCTCTCACTAATTCTTGGTTTTGTTTTCCTCTTTTTTCGTTTTTAAATTAACTTTCCTAAGACTTTACTGGTTTGACTACGATTTTAAAGAAAGTACTTTTGTATTTGTTAGTTTTATTTGATGTTTGTCCTATACTTTTAATTAATGCTCTTTATTTCATTTCTTTTTTGCTTATTTTGACCTTAGTTTGCTTTTCTTTTTTAAACTTCTTACAGTAAAAATTTAGACAATGTTTAGACCTTTCTACGTCTCTGATAGAAGACGTATAGCGAGTCATTCCTGTCTGTGCACTGCTCCAGTTTTAGTCTACAAATGTTGTTAAATTATGGTTTAATTCACACTCAGTTCAAAATATTTTCCAATTTTCTTTGTAATTTCTTTTGTTACTTAATCAGGTATTTAGAAATGTCACAAATTTCTAAATATTTGTAACTTTTCTGGATATCTTATAATAACTAATCTCCAATTTAGCTTTATGAAACTTGGAAAATAGTGGCCTAGTAAATGATCTATTTTGTCAAATGGTTCACATGCACTTAAAATACATGATCTCTGCAGTTTTGTGGTTTTATATTTTATAAATATCAATAAGATCAATGTGGTTGATATTTTTTGTTAAAATCTTCTGTTATTTTAATCTAGTTATTTTGTAAATTCTTAAACTTTGCATTTCTATCATAAAGCTTCTATGCATTTTTGGTTTTTCTAATAAATTGACTTTTAATATAAAATCTCAGATAATATTTCTTGTTTTGAAGTGTATTTTGTTTGATATTAGCATAACCATTCTATTTCTTATATGGTTAGAGTTTATATGGTATTTATTTTTTCATTCTTTTGCTTTCAATCGAATTATCTTTGTATTCAAAGTTTATCTCTTGTAGCCAACATATAGTTTAGTTATGCTTTTAGGTCCAGTCTGGATATCTCTTTTATGCTGAGGTTTTAGTACATTTCTATTTAATGCAAGTATTGATACTAAAATGTTCCGTAATGATGATAATTAATTTCACTATTGTCGTTCCTATGCCAGTTCATTATTTTTTCCATTTTCTTATTATTTTAGACTTTATTGGCATAGTTGGAAATAATCAATAAATAATGACAAAATAACCACCAGAACAATGGAAGAGCCAAATATGTTAGATACATAAAAAATAGAGCCTCTAATATCCTGTGATATATTTTAAATTTATAAATAATTTCAATGAACTCATGTTAATTGCAAGATAGAGTGGGTTTTATTAGATTAAATTGTTTCAAAATGCTTTGTTTTTTAGAAGGTTTCTAAGAAAATAAAAGCCACACAATATCGGTTTTTCCAAACTGATACAACTTCTTCTATTTTTCAGAATAGAAATTTAAAAAGTAAAATGTCACCTGATAGGCACAAGTTGTGTATCAATGTTTAAAGTGCTTATTCATCAATTTGATAATCTGGGTCATTTCTGATGCTGTTTATATTAACTGCTTTGTTTTTTCTGGATTACAATTACATTTTCCTATCTCTTGGTGTATCTAGTAATCTTTTATTGTTTCCTACATATTTTAGTGACACATTGTAGAGATACTAGATTTAATTATGTTCTTCTAAGAAGTGGTACTTTCATTTCTAACAGGTAGTTAATTTGGCTGGAATAAAACGCTCAATCCTTTTTTCCCGTGGCGATTAGCATCTCAAATGTCCTTTCAGTTCTTTTGTGTTTCAACTGCTGCTTTAGCCAGACCTCCTGGACTCTCTCTCAACTGTGCATAAACAGTTCAGGAGTTGGCCAAGGATTGAGCAGTCTCCCTGCTCTTCAGGATATAACCCCCTTATTATTTATAAGCCATGCTGGCAATCCTAAAGCCTTTACTCTTACACATGAAGCCAGAAAGACAATGGCTTTCTCCTGGCCCGTGCTTCACAGACTGGAATATTCTCCCAGGCAAAAAGCCACAAGCCTACTAATCTCACCCAATTCAGTTTCTATCCTTCAAGGAGAGATTTCTTTCTAGTTCTTGCTTGCCGCTGGTTGCTCTCCAGTGGCTTCAAATGGGTTACTTGTTCTTTCTCTTACAGGTTTTCAATGTTATTGTGAGGGTTCCATCAAGCTATTCCACCGTTACTGAAAGCCAAAACATAGCTGTTAGATTTCTAGTTTCAGAAACTAAAATCTTTATTTCTGTAAGTCATATATGGTTATCTTCTAATATTATTATTATTTTATCATAAATTCCCTTTGTTTTATCATGGTTTTAGTTTTTCGGTGACTCTACTGTTTTCAAACACCATTATTTTAAGAATGTTTTGACATTCCCTAAAAGGCTACGGATTTCTATCTGGCTCCAATATGGGTATTACATTTCTAACCTCTAAGGCCTACAGGCAGGTTCAGGCCCTGTAGGTCACCAAAACTTCAGCTCCAGCTTATAATTGGCTCTATGCTCCTGCTTTATTTCTAAAACCTAGAAATTCCTCTTCCCTTGAACGGAGCTATGCTTCTTTACCTTTTATTTGTTAGGCTTGATCCTGCATTTGCGATTTCTTGGTAGGAGGAGGGAGGTGGCTTCTTATCTTTGTATGAAATAAGGCTCCAAGCATATTGCTAAGAACAAAGCACATATTGAGTGTAAGGACTGGTGGCTATACACTTACAAACATAAAAATTTGGAAATTTTGTGATGTAATACATTTTAAAGGTGGACCCTTAAAAAGCAGATACATTTTCTTGCTCTAGGGAGTATCTGTTTTTATCAATCACACCCGACTCTAAGTACATTATAGTATAAACCTGTGTGGATACCTAACTTCATTTCTGCCTGGAGTGAGAGCAGACTGCGTTCTAGTCTCTGCTGACTGGAACTCTTATGGCACAAGAGTTGCAATGACTGTGCTGTCTGTTTCGTGGGCAGCTTTACCAATATTCCGTGGCAACCACAACGGCCATGACTCTGACTCTACCGCAATGTGCAGAGCTTACGGGAGTCCTCATCGATGCTCTACTGATACTTCTGTACCCTACAATTCCTTGCTTTCAATTTCTCCAATTCCTTTGGAAGATTGGGCCAATGGAATGTTGAAATTTCCAGTAACCCAAAACCTCCACACTCTGTCACACTTCAAACCCGGGTCTGTGCATCCAACCGGGAATTCAAAACATTATTTTCACACTTCACTTCTGACCAAAGGAAATGTGGTATGCTGGCTTTAGCTTTGAATTTCAATCAATTTAATTCAAAATATATGAAATCAAAGTGTGTTTCCAGAACATCTGAGAGAGTCACCAAGTGCCTAGCTGCTTCTCCCCTGTCCTGGCGAAGCTGGTTCTTATTTTGCATGTTTAAAGTCCCTGTTTGAAGTTCATCCATGGGGCTCAAGTTTTGGCTTGGCTTTCATTCCATACCACATTTTGCACTCACTTTTCATTTCACATGAAACCCAGGGACAGGAGAACAAATGGGGATTGTGGTAAAAAGGGGTTAGAATCATGTCCCCAGTGATTGAAGCCAAATTGGAAATTTCTCTCTAAGTTTGAAATCAGACTCCAAGGGATGAAGCAGATATTTATTGGGAGAAACATCATTTATTGAGCACCTATTATGTGCAGCATGTTAAGGTCTCATGTTAGAGGAAAAATAAATTGCAGGTTTTGTGCCTAAGCAAGAGCCAGACAAGTAACCAGTAATTAGGATAAAATGTGCTGAATGAAGAATTCTAGAAGCACATGAATACAGAGGAACATTGAGGAAGACTTAGAACAAGATTAAGCATTCCAATTGGGTTTTGAATCATGAGCAAAGGTTTGCCTGGCACTGGTAAGAGATGAGGCAGCAGAAAACTAAAGCCATGGGTGCCCAGGGTGGTGATGAGTGGCTAGATCTGACCTAGTTGCTCAAATCCATGACTCAGGGTCAGGGCTGGCCTTGCTTGGCCAAGACCAAGGTAAACGGATTTTTAGCCAAGCAAAACCAGGCACTGAGAGCCAAACATGGAGGACGAAGTAAACTCTGTAATTGTTTGAATAATAAAAACAGCAACGAAGTTAACTTGTTATTGAACACACTCTGTGTGCCAGGCAATATTCAAATCCTCTGCATACATTAGCCTTTTCAATTTTTCTGCCCATCCTGGACTGTATGTACTAACACTCTTATTCCCATTTTAGAGACAAAGAAGCTGAGTCAGAGAAAGGGTAAAGGCAACCCCAAAGATCACCCCATAGATTATGAGTGGCAGAGACAAGATAGACGCAAACTTTTGATGTCAGAATCAACGTCCTTAATTGCTATTTTACATTGTCTCCTTGGGGGGCACACTGAGTTAGAATATTCTAGGGTGAGAGCAAGGCACATGCATCTTTAACAACCCCACAGGTGAATCAGATGCGCAACTCACTCTCACAGAGGGATCTGAGTTCACATAGTTGGAAGAGAGACCCCAAAAAGTAAAATCAGAGGAGTCAAGGGGAGGGTAACCAGTTAGATGAGAGAGCCAAGAGGTCAGAATCCTGCAAGGATGGGATTGGAACAAAGGGAACCAAGGATGTTTAAGGGTGACAGGAGGGTTATTTGTCCTGAGTGCTCAACCACAGCCTCCTGTAGTGGGCTGTGTTCAGAACCTTTAGTAAAGGTTCTGGAGCTAACAGCTCCTGCAGGTGACGATGAGTAAGGCACAGTGGAGAGGCCAAGGGACAGGGCCTGTTTAGAAGGTAGAGGGGTCAAGGAGATGAGGCCCAACTCCCAGATTATGCACTGATGGGCAGTGATAGTCCCAGTTTATGGAGGCTACTGGAGGAATAGTGCATTCTAGTCTCTGCTGACCTTAGAGACTGGTTGTAAGTAATTTATTCATAGTATAAACTCTGCTCTTTTGGACCTAGCTAATCAACCTAGGGGAAAGGAATGGAATATAGCCCTGGCATAGAACCAGCATGTTGTGCAGGGAAACTGAGACCCAGTCTCCTAACTTCAGATAAGATGGCATGATGGAGGGAAGGGTTGCAGCTCTTCAGCATGTAGACTTTTTTTGGAAAGTGGTAAGAAAGGTATTCATTCTCATGAAGGATGAATCATGCACCTATGAAAGGAAAATTTCCTTAGTTACTATTTTCACCAACAATTTCCAAAGTGTTTTGGTTTGTTCACTTGTTTATAAGCAGGTGGACTTTTCCTTCAGGTCAATTCTTCCATTATTTCAATTTATGAAATAGAGGAGGTGACGCTTCCATTAGAGCAGGGTTGAAGCCAGAGCCTCACTCCTTTGCTCACCGATCGCAAAGCCACCGCCTGCACGTGTGCATGACTCTGGCAGACACGGTTGGAAAAAAAAAAAACAGAATTGATGCGATCCATGCAAATGTGTTAAACTAGACAGGAAGAAGTTACCTGGTCAAATCCCACAGCCATTTATAGACACACTAGTGTTTGTGGTCAGGTATCCCACATCAGTGGTTCTGAAAGTAAGATCCCAGAGCCAGCAGCACCAGCAGCACTTGAGAACTTGTTAGAGATGAAAATTTTGGGGCCCCTTCCAGAACTAGTGAATCAGAAACTCTTGTTATAAGTAAAATTTTCAGTGTCACAAAAGCAATAGCACTCGAATATAAAGTTCTTCAGCAAGGCATTTACTTCTACAGAAGGGTACGGCTCACAGATGGAACAATGGTGGGTCAACACCTGGACAAGGGAGAGAAAGGGCTATTCATGCCTGATGGAGAGCACCCCTACTGCTTGGTCATTCCCCTACTGGCTAGGGCTACACCGCACAGTCTAGTCTAATTCTGATTGGCATTTTAAAAGGAGCAGGGGTATGAGCCAGAGTGTCTAGGTGGGTATTTTGGTGGAAAAGATGGTTACGGGCAGGTCAGAGCAGGTAGCAGGGGGTCAAAGCAGGTGACCAGAGCAGGTGACCAGAATAAGTCAGGACGGAGCAGGGGACCAAGGAAACAGATGTGAACTACTGATTAGAACTGTTGGAAAAGGTTGTTTACTGAAACTACAGGGAGGTTAAACTTTAACATGGAGACTTAAAGAATGTGAGCGCTGAACATACTGATTTTTTGAAGAAGGGCTTGGGGTTCACTATGTCTAACACTCTGAAGTGGGATCTACTCACCTGTGTTTCAATAAGCCCTCCAGATGATTGTGACACACGCTCAGTTTTGAGAACCACTGGCTTTTATATTCTGCTTCACTCATGCCTAATCATCTCTGGGGCAGAAAACATGCTCCAAGCTTCTCTGGTCCACTGAGGGATGGTTCAGATCACAGATCATGCACAGCTGCTGAGACCATTTGCTGTGAATGTGGCCATTGTGCTGTGAGTCCCTATAGAGGCTCCCACTCCTGCTGGGCCGGGGAGAAGAGCAGCGGGGCCAGCCCACCGTCACATCTCACCGTGTGTGGCATGGGCAGAGTCCTCCTCTTCAGCTCCTGCACTGAAGCCACAGGAGAACTTCTGCTTTTGTGAAGGAGAGGAGGAATGGGAAGTTCCTCACTAGGCTCACTGCATTTCAGCCTATCCTTACCTAGCCCTCTGTCCAAGTCTAGGTAAATAAAGTGGATAACGTTGCAGTGTTTTTCCCCCTTCACGTTTTTGAGCTTTAAATTGGGAGTCAGTGGAAGGTTTGAATCTCAGCAGCAGAAAGCCCACGGCTTTAGGACTCTCGCTCCTCCTTACTGACTCTCAGTGGCCCAACACAAAAAAATAGGAGATAAAATTCATGTGCCTTTTATCTCCCTCAGTACAGCAGAGGTGTTTCTTCACAGAGGACATTGTGTGGGTGACATGAGACCAGGAGACCCTCATTCCTCACTCTGAGTAAGTACTGATGTTTGTGCCTATGGCAGGAGGGTTGGGGAGGGCATGGGAAAATGAGCCCATGTGTGTCTCTTTGGCTGTTTTCCCTTCCATTTTTTTTTTATTGTGTCAAAGTGTACATAACATAAAAGTGTATCATCTTAATAATTTTTTTTCTGTTTTTTAAGACAGAGCCTCACTCTTGTTGCCCAGGCTGGAGTGCAGGTGCATGATCTCGGCTCACGGCAACCTCCACCTCCCAGGTTCTAAGAGATTCTCCTGCCTCGGTAGACAGGCCTGACTAATTTTTGTATTTTTAGTAGAGGCAGGGTTTTGCCATGTTGGCCAGGCTGGTTTTTGAACTCCTGACCTCAAGGTAATCCAATCACCTCGGCCTCCCAAAGTACTGGGATTACAGGAATGAGCCACCATGTTTGAGTGTCTTAATCATTCTCAAGCATGCAGTTCAGGGATATTAAACATATTCATGCTGTTGCATAACCATCACCACCACCCATCCACAGAACTCTTTTCGTCTTATGAAACTGAAACTGTGTCCCCATTAACAGTAATTTCTCATCTCCTTCTCTCCCCAGACCCTGGTGACCACCATTCTACTTTCTAGCACTGTGAATTTGCTTCTCTAACTACCACATGTAAGTGGTATCATGCAGTATTTGTCTTTTCGGACATACTTATCTTAGCATAATGTCTTCAAGTTTTACCCACATTGCAGTATGTATCAGAATTTCCTTCCTTTTAAAGGCTAAGTTGAATTCCGTCATACGTATTTATCACATTTCACGTATCCTTTCGTCAGTGACACTCGGCTGGTTTCCATGCTTTAGCTGTTGTGAATAATGCTGCTATGAACATGGTTATACAGACACCTCTTCCAGATCTTGATTTTATTTTTTTTGGGAATATACCCATAAATAGAATTGCTGAATTATATGGTAATTCTACTTTTAGTTTAGTTTTAGTTTTATTTTTTTTGAGAAACTATTTCTGCATTTTAGGGTCAGCCAGAGACTTCTATTTTAAATACAGATATTCATAAATATAGACATTTACAATGTATCCACAAAAATACAAAACTGAAAACCACAAATATCTTCAGTCTAAGGTGCCTACGGAATCTGTGTTTCGTTCATCACTTTGTGTCTCCTTTCACTCGTTTCATTTATGTTGGGGCCAAGTCACTCCAGCTGCTGCAACAGACAAATCACGAAATCTCAGTTCTTTGGTTTTGGATGTGGGGGAGAAAAAGATAGAGAGGTGAAGAATGGGTACTTGCTCCTCACTTCCTCAGCAAAAGGCAAGGTCGCTTCTGTTCACATTTCGAAAGGTGAGACTTTGGATACGCAGCTCTGATGTAATCAGAAAGAAGGTTGAGAAGCACGGCCTTCCTGCATGCCCAGGTGAGAAAACGAAATGGTGTGATGAACACATTGTGTTAGTTCTCCCGTGTTTTTTCATTGTTGAGATGCTGAGAATTCAAAGAATATGTAACAAGCAAAACAATTGCAAATGGTGCATTTGCAGGCATATGGTAAAGCCCTTCAGAGATGTGGTGTTCTTGGCAGATTGCGTTTTTAGGCAATGTTGACTTTGGCATTAACTTACTTTTGTGGACCCATTGATGGCTATGGATGCAGGAGAGGAAGAGCCTTTCAGAGGAGGACTGCCGATGGAACCAGAGCTGCTATTTTGATTAATGTGGCCGGTTAAGCTAAACAAAGAGATTGGCTGTTACTGGGTAAAATCAGTCACTCCAGAAGCCCCAGAGAGACCGGCTTCTGGACTCAAAGTGAATACAATCTCCAGGTTCAGGGGGACAACTATGGATGGGGGCTATACAGAGAAAGAAATCCCTCACTCACTGTTGTAGAAGTGGAATATGTTCATGAAAGTAAAACAGCAATACACATCCCTAACTTGAAATTCCCCAGACTATCCGACATAAAAGACCCCACCTCTGCTCTATGAATCAATGGCATCTAGAGACCATGTAAATACCCGAGAGGAGGGAAAAGGGCATTCATGGGTCCATCACATTTTTACTTAAGGGTGGAAAAGATCAGCAACCACTTAGCCGCACACAGAAGCAGGTGAATATACTGTTAGTGTAGCCAGTTCATGGATGAGGACATAGAATTTAACATTATTTTTTCAAAGTCTTTTTTATTACAAAGCTGTTTTAGTCACATAGGGAAATTCTCTCAAAGTCATCATATATGGAAAATTGTACATACCATATATATTTATAATCTCAGTGGCATTATATATAACATTATAGAAATAAAAATGACCACAAGAGTAATAACTCTTATTGAATATAGTCAGTCTTTCATGAATTAATTTCATTCAGTTCTCAACCAAATCTAGGAAATAGGTGATAACATCCCTGATTTATGCATGAAAAAAACAAACTCAGACAGGGGAGTTCATCACTCCTGGACACACAGCTACAGAGGTGGGATTCACATTCTGGTCTTCCTCTAAAACTCATGCTTTCAATGAGTTAGTTCATTGATGCAAATTGATTTATACCGAAGAAGTTTATAAGGGAAGGATGAGTATCAGACCATTACTTCTTGGGTTAACTACGGTAAAAATGGCAATGATTTGGGAGTTTTCTTCATTATAGTTTCTTTCATTTTCACCAATGTCTGCATCCAGCATGCATTGCCTGTAACATCAAGAGCAAAAAATTAGCTCACAATGAAACCTTGCAGCTTCAACAGAGAAACTTATACATGAATAGCAAACAAGTGACTTGATGTTCAGAAAAAAATGTGGACAAATGCAACCGCAGAGTAAAATTTGGGATGATTGAGACCTAGTTATTTTCTATTTCTTATTTCTGTGCCACATTTTGTTGAGAACGATGTTTAGACTAGAAAATAAAAAGAGAACTGACCACATTTACAGGCCTATCTTAATTGTATTTCTCTGTGATGACAGCAAGACAAACATGTCTCTCTGTATTTAGAGGCAAAAGCCCAACGGGGCCATGTCACAAAACGAAAGAATGTTTTCTTTTTTATTCACTAGGAAGAAGACTTTGAGACAGTGACCACGTCCATAATGGAATCAAAATAATTCAATGGGGTGTTTGTGTTCTGGGCTCCAGACTGAGTGGAATAACTGCGTCCTGCTGATTCTGGGCAGTATCTGAATTGGCGTTCTGTCATCATGCAGGAATGAGTAGGACCCAAGGGCTGTGTGGAAATTCTGCCCAGCCTTACTAAATGGGACCTCTGGAAAGGACTCCCTGATGTTTGCTGTGCCCCTGAAATCAAGTCTCCACTTAATAGGGAGTTTTCAGAAATAGAGAATTAGAGAGAGAAAAGCAAAGAAAAGAGGGAGAGAAAGGCCAGGGGAAGAATGCAGCTGACCACTGGCAGATTAGGCCTGCCTCATCTTTTCTTCCGGAGAATATATCTACTTGGGCTCACGAGGACAGAATTTCAGAGCACCAGGAGCTGGGAGGTCCAAGTGGTCTGTCCTGGGGCTCCTGGTCTCCTGGAGTGGGGAGGGGAAGGGAATGTTTACTACTGTTGCTGTTCTGGTTGTGTTCTGAGTATGACAGGGTGGTGGGACTAGTTTCTTTTCCTCTACTTTTAATTTAGGCTCCCTGTTTTATTGGTTGAGTATCACTTTTAGAATAGAAAAGAGAGAGAGAGAGAGAGAGAGAGAGAGAGAGAGAGAGAGAGAGAAATGCCATTTTTGCAGACTTAACATGTTATTTTAAAAATAAAGCTCTGTAGTGTTGGAGAGGCAGAGGCTGAAGTCCCCTCACTGGCTTAGGTTGGTCTTGCTAATTGTCTCTGCCAAGCACATCCAGAAGTCTCTCTTTCCCTTAAACTCCTCCCTAAGATTTATTGAGAGGTCAGAGAAGCTGAAATGTTTCAAAGGTGTCTTTAGGAACACTGGGGCTTAAACCCAAGTGGCCTGGGGCACAGATCGCATCAGATCCTTCCCTGGAGGCTCCTTTAGAGTGCGGTGGAGAAAGCCAGAGCCTTCAGCTTCCCCTGGATCCCAGAGGTGCATCCAGAGAGAGGTGGCTCATTGGGAACAGCCTCAGGGGCCAGGACTTGAACTCGAAAGCAGTGGCTCAGCCCTGCGTGGCTGATGACTTTGGGTCAGGCATTTAAACTCCTGTAACCACAGCTGTTTCCTGGCGATGCAGCATGAGGCATTTATAAAGGGTCCTGGTGCAGAACGGCTTCTGACAAACATTACTTCCAGTACCCTCCTCTCCTGAGGAGTTCTCAGTTCGTGGGCTCCGGCTAAATTCCACTTGAGATCATATTTTCTCTGTCATTCCCAAAGTCTCCCTCTTAGCTCAAGTGGTACTAAAGTGAAAGATAGCTGGTCAAATCTCCCAAATCCTTATTCTCATCCCTATGAAACAAAGCCGGATTTGAGGATTATTGAGGCAACGGTAACATGCTCTCACATCTGAGAGTGGGAGTGTGTGTAAGAGGTGGGGAGACTCACCTGGCCTGCAAAGGAGAGTTGCTGTCCTGGCCTTGAGCCTCCTGATAGGCCGATTACCCCACTGGACCTCAGTTTCCATATGTTAAAATGAGAAGGAGGAGAGGAATCCCTCTTCTAGTGGGCTCTGAGTGTGGTGTGAATGATAAAATAAATCCAGGCACGTGAATGCACTTTGCAAAGGATACAGCCGTCATTCTCATCTCCGTGTGCTTTTGGGGTCCAATTAGTATAACTATCAATAACTTTTTGGTAATGTTGAAAGCATCAAAATGGACATTTTCCTCATCTTAGTTTTCTGAAATTTGGCTGAAAAATAATTCACTGCTTCCCCAGAGTTTCTGGGTCTTTGGAGGAGCTGCTGACCTCTCTCAGGTGCCCCTTTTCCATCTATAATAGGAAGATCAAATGCCATCCACCTAGAAGTTTCTATGATGCCCCAGGATGACTCAGTGTTGGAGTGTTTGGTAAACCCTAAAGCTCTCTACAAAGTAGGTAAACTGAGTGTCAGTGAATGCGACTAACATGGGCACCGATTTAACAACGAGGGAGTTAGCACAATAAATATGGGTCTCCTGCCTGGCACAGGGGCTCTGAGAATATCTGAGAGCAGGGCAGGCACTTTCCTCGTTACCAGCACACACACAATGGGTTTTCACAAAAACTGTTCTTTTAAAAAATGCTCTCTGCTCCAAATAAAAATTAGCTGGTCAACCTAATTGGTTAGTCTTTCTCCTCCTAAGCTGTTCATATTTTATGTCCACTTGAGGCCCTTGATGATCTGCCTTAGTTTTATTATAACTCAGCAAATCAGTCCCAATGTGTTTTAAACCGCAGGGAGTTTGGCCATTACACACTGATATTTCTATTTTGCTTGAAGTTATTCCTATATGCATTTTAAACAGTGGAAATAGAAACCCATAACAGCCTAGGCAGTGGAGTCCCCTCACATGGGTGACATTGATCAGGCTTGGTCCCCTCCAGGATGCTAGGACTGATACATTTCATAGTCTTAGTGCTGAGAACAATCTTTCCAGGAACAACCACCACCACAGTTTAATTTTCTTTTGTCTCTACCTTTCACCGACAACATGATTCCCAGAATTTATTTTGTCAAAAATATGTAAATAATGATTTCTTGCTTCAAGATTATTTTAGAGAAGTCCCAAAATGGAAATTGACCTGGAAAGCAAATTATACCTATACACATACATGTGGTTTGGGACATCATAGACTGTAATATGCAATACAAACTATATACTTATAGAACACATTCTCTGATGCTTAATATATACTACAGGGCTCTATTCTACGCTAGGTACTGTCCAAGCTTGGGAACAAGTCCCCAGCTTTTTGCTCTAAAAGCCCGTGTTTGCACCCAAGTTCTTCCAGTTAACAGATGTGTGATGTTAGACAATTTGCCATAGCTTATTGACCCTAAGGTGATATTTTAAGAAACAATTTTTTTTTTGAGACGGAGTTTTCACTCTTGTTACCCAGGCTGGAGTGCAATGGCACAATCTCAGCTCACCGCAACCTCCGCCTCCTGGGTTCGGGCAATTCTCCTGCCTCAGCCTCCTGAGTAGCTGCGATTACAGGCACGTGCCACCATGCCCAGCTAATTTTTTGTATTTTTAGTAGAGAAGGGGTTTCACCATGTTGACCAGGATGGTCTTGATCTCTTGACCTCATGATCCACCCGCCTTGGCCTGCCAAAGTGCTGGGATTACAGGCTTGAGCCACCGCTCCCGGCCTTTAAGAAACATTTTAACCTCTGAAATGAAGCGCACCTTACGATTGATGACATCTTACAATTAGAGTTGTCAACATACTTTTTTCTCTTTGTGGTACTTAAGTGAAGCATGCATCTTACAATGGATTTTACCTTAAACTTGATAGAATCCAGAAGCTTCCCTTTCAGAAGAATTTCAGTTTCAATCTCTGCAAAATGGAAAAATTGCTAACAATTCTTTCTAACAACAGTTTTGCCGTTGTGAGAATTAAAGTAATTAATAAATTTAGAAGATTTGTTAGCAATTTTTGTTTTGTTATGAGAATTAATTAATGAATTTAGAAGATTTTCTAGTATGAACAATCAGTAAAGGACACACTGTTGCTATTGTCACACTAACTTATTAATAATAGTCATAATGTAAGGAGTATTCGTTCTGCTGGCAATGCTTACTCCCATTACAAAGGTAAGAATATTTAGGCTTATAAGAGTTGGGTTATTGACCTAAAGCCAAGACCAAATTCAAATACATCTGTCTGATTCCAGTATTCACACTCATTCCATTCATGCTAGCTCATTATGTATACGTGCATTTTGTATTTCATATGTGACTCCCATGCAATGTGTAACCCACCCTTAACAACCCACAAATCTCTGCTGCTTTTCTGTAGCAAGGAAGGAACGAGATGAAGTCTCCAATACCCAAAGACTCCCTCCATGGCACGTTACTGACTCTGCCTGGGCTTTTGAATGAGGATATTTATTTCCAGGTCTCTCAAAATTCTGTGGTTATATAATCACCTCAGATACCTCCCAGTAGTCACTGTATATTGCATTATGCAAGTCAGCAAATTCTGCTCACTTTAATAGACATGAGGAGGGGGAGGGATACTTCTCACTGAAGGTTTTACGGGAAATTTTGCATTTATTGATTTTTTTCTTAAATCTTATTCTTTAAAGACACCTCCCATACACACACACACAAATGCACATGCATATATATGATGAAAATGATTGCAATGGCCGCGTTTGTTCAACCTAACAAAAATATAGCATATTGACAACATTATCTGTCATTCCCACATTTCACCTGGAGTTGGAAACTGTTTGATCTCAAAAGCCTGTAGACTACATCAGTTCACAAGAATATATTTTATTCATGCACATTAAAGTAAAGACAACCATATGCGAGGGTTTCTACAACTTGGGAAAGGAAAAAAAATGAAACATGTTTCTGTTGGCAGAGTTTTGCATATTGGTTACACTAGCAGTGCTCATGCCATTTACTTTTCAGCATTTTTTGGGTTCCCCTGTATTTCCAATGATCAGCACAGATTCGATGGCTGGTGGATGCGGCCATGCCTTTAGAGAGATCATTACTTCCCAAGGGAGATAACTGAGGATCCAATAAGTGGGAGACTTCTACGTGGTCACATGTTGCATTCTGTATAGGAAAAGACCAGAGCAAAATGTTATCTGTTAACATTTCTCAGCTGGAATCCAGGTTCTGAAAGGGAGGGTAGAATCTTAGGGAGAAAATTTCATCTCCCTAGACTTCTGTTTTCTCTTCTGGAAAATGGGGGTGGAAAGACCTCACAGAGCTGTTGTAAGAACTAAATAAAATAGTTTATGTAAGGGTGTTGGCACTGTTCCACGTGCCTGTTTGTTTTATTTTAATTTCTTTATTTTCATTTACCTGCTGCAGGACTGGGGGCATAAACCAACATAGTCGTGGCAGAGTTCAGGTGACTGTGTAGAAAATAAAAATACCTGGCTGTCTCTTTGCATTCTCTTCTATTCAACAGAAATTATCAATTGCTGTTGTATGACATTTTATCTTCAGCAATATTGGGAACCAAAAGCAATACCTACCTGGATCCCTGTCTGGGGGCAACATGGGAAATCTGAAATACGGCAGTTTAGAGCCTGGCGTCCTCTCAGAAGGCAGTAGTTTTCATTGCAATCTTGTGGTTTCCGGATTACCGGAGTAAATGTTTCTGCCTCGGAGTCCTTAGCTCTGGGTGGCCAGTAAAGCAATTCTAACTCAGCCAACTTGGAAAACGGCTTTTGTACATTTCTTTTGGTGTTCTCCTCTCAGGGGAGAAACACACTACTGGCAGTTGTTTCCAGAGCCGAGAGTGTTATGTTTTACTTTGATGCTCCGTGCTCCTTGATAGTCCACGAGCCCACATGGTACCAGCAGATACTTAAACGTCTTATTCTTTTGCCACCTGCTAGGTATTTCTAGCCAGATCACTTATTCCAAATGAAACCTGAGTTTCATTTAAAATCATTTTGGGGGCCTGGCTCTCTAGTCTGTTGAGCTAAAACTATGTAAACTACTGACATTTATCAAGCCCAGTAGGTTAGTTCATTTATTCCTCACAGAGAACTTGTGATGGAGGGAATACGATGCCTCATTTATACAAGACGAGGCAGCAGCTCAGAGAAGTCTCATTGCTAGATTTGGTTGGCCAGCTAATAAGGAGCAGAGATGGAATCAGAACTGAGGTGTAATGGAGGCCCAAACTGACCATCCATTATACTGCCCTACTCCTACCTACTACCGCTTTTTAATATGAAAAGGAAGACACATTGCTGTCTTTAAAAAAACAAAATCGATGAGATAGTGGGTAAAGGGCCTATGGCAATGAACATGGCATTGAGCAGAGAACTCAGCCCAGAGCAGAAGTTCAGTAAAATCTTATTATGGTGGTTACCTACTTACTGACTCTCAGCCCCAAGGAAACCCTTCTCTACTCTGTTATCTGATGCTAGGGTTGGACTCTAGGAACTCCATTTCCCAGGCTGCCATATCCTTGGCTTCCAGTTGAGTTGTGTCAGTGAAAGTCACAGTAGGGAGGCAGGAAGGTAGGAGGAGGAAAAAAGTTTATTCTTGATATCTCCTGTTCCTTCTCAGTGTTGCTCCAGCAGCAGCACTGGACTCGGTCTCTACCTTCTTTTTCCATTCCCAGAACCAGACTCTTCACTGTTCCTTAGACCCACAAACAGCAGCTGATGAGAACCTTCTTCACAGGGGTCTGCTCTCCTTTGCATCTCAGCTCCGATATCCTCACCACTTCCCTTTCATTCTCCGATCTTCCAATACTGACTGCTTGTTGTGTGAATTATTTGGTTATTAACTCTGGGTAATATTGATTTCCTATTTGCTCTTTTAGTTGGTCCAATTCTGATATTAAATCCTGTCTATCTGAAATACCTAGTGTGGTTTTTGTTTTCTTTTCTGAGCCCAAAATGATACATTTGTCGAATCATACAATGTCCAAATAAACACATAAATCTGAACAGAATCCATTTGGTGATCTAAAGGAGTTTGCAACCAAATGGAAAAGATGGACCGAAATCCCAAGGGAGTATAGGAGGGTGGGAATGTTAAACAGAGGCATGAACCAGGTGCAGTGGAACAGGACAGGGAAAAGGCCATTTCTAGACTGGAACAAGCATAAGGTTTAATTTGATTGAAAGATAGTGTGGGTTCTGCTGAGAAAGAAGAACCAATATGAGTTCTTGAAGGGTCTTCAAGACAATTTACCATGGGGAACAGTTTCTAAAAGTTCCCTAAAACCAGTTTCTGGAGTGAGATGGAATATATATAGATGGAATGGTGTATATATATATATATATATATATACACACACACACACACACACACACACACACACACCATTATATCTATGGCTATATCTATATCTATCTATATATAATGGAATATATATATATATATTCATACATAATGGAATATATATTCATGAATAATGGAATATATATATTCATGAATAATGGAATATATATAAATCCCTAAATAAGTAACTTTCTGGTAAAAGCTAGTGTTTATCTGGCTCTAAATACAAGCTACATATGATGCTTGGCTGTGACATGGACTAGTCGATTTGAGGCTCACTCTGTCCATTCTACATTTTAGAAGAGATACAATTGAGGCTTGAATAATAGAAGTGCCTCTTCCAGAAGATGAACATCTGCATCTGGAGACAATATCATGTCACCTGTACAGAAAGGGGTGGATTATTATCAGAGGGCTTTGGTACAGATTTCACCTATATGCCTTTAGGTAAGTCTCCAAGACTTCTCTGACACTTGCTTTCTTCCTTAGAAAAACAGAAATGCTAGTGGGTTATGAGGAGGTTAAACATCCCAATCAATGCCCATCATAGACCCATCAGGGGTTGTTAATTTGCAAGAATAACTTTCTGGTACCAGATTAGGGTGAAAATCCTATAATTTCATGCCCAGTCACTTACCTTGAGCTCCCTCCCTGAGCAGAGACAGGCTGTAGGTGGTGTGGGTGTCTCTACTCCTCTCTGTACATTTCTGAGCCATTGTATGACTACCTTAATGCGGATAGGGCTGTAACCCACTTTTATTCACATGACAGCCAACAAGAAATCATTGAGTTAACTCTGACCCAGTTGACTCAATGTATCAAGGTCAACCTCCCTGCTGCCCAGATGGCATTGAGTGAGAACCATGATCCTAAGAAGATGTTTATGGATGCTTGGGTGCTCTCAACAAAATCATGAGTCACAAAGTAAGCATGATGGACATCCAAAGTGAGAAGGAGGCCTTCTGTAGTTTTCTAAAGGACATCAGTTTTCTAGGTCTGCTGTCAACAACTTAACCACAACCTTGGTGGCTTAAAACGATGCAAATGTATTCTCTTAGTAACTCCAACCTAGAGGTCAGAATTCCTAAATGAGACTTTAGGGGCTAGATCAGGATGTCATCGTGTTGGTTCCTTCTGCAGGTTCTAAGAGTGAATCCCTTTTAGCACCTATGCCTCACAATAGTCTTGCACGTTTGTATTATTAATTCAGTTTACAGAAGAGAAAACTGAGGCTGAGAGAGCAACCTTCCCAGGTCTTACATCTACTAAGGCGGAAATAAAACCAAAACTCAGGCCTGGTTGGCCACCAAGCCTCCTTCGTCATTTCTGTTCCCCTCTTCTGTGCAGTGTGGTGACAATTGTAAGGTTGCTGAATTCTGTATGCTTTGCAGCTGATGTCCCCAGATCCCAGAATAGCTTCCTCTACCCTGTCAACATCATTCTACAATAAAGGGCTGAGAAGGAAGCAAGGAAGGGGCATGACCTGTGTGTCCCATGGTACATGGCCTCACTAAGGTGATAGTTTCTTTTCTGTTGGATCCTATTTTCAGAACAAATCCATGTAGTAGTCAGTCTGATTTCTAACTCCTGGATGGGCAAACCCATGATAAATCAGACACCCTGTGTCCCCAGTAAATGAATAGAGGGACTTGCATCTAATTGTCTGAATTTAGGATAGAAGGAAGAGGCTGGTGCACAGCTCAGACCAGAAGAAAGGGTTTCTGTAGGAGGTGGGAACCTCACGTGGATTAGGAGAGGGTCGGGGCCACTCAGGGTGCAGTGGGCAGCTTTGGCCACCTTCTGCCATTCCAGGCTGTGTCCATGGTTGCTGTCCTGCCAGTGGGGTCTCTAGTAAAGATGTTTCTCTGTGACCAAGTTGCTGTGTCTGTCACCCATCCCTGCTGGATCCATTTATTTTTTTTAGTGTGTTTGAGTGCACACACACACAGAGCCTACCCTTAAGCAACAGAATGATTTTGATACATCATTTAACTAACCAAAAGTAACATCTTGACAATTTTAATTGACTAATTATACACTCATGGTCATCTTGAAAAGTGCCCATTTTGGTTCTTTATGTCTTGACAACTGTAAGAGTCCTCAGCTGGAAAATTGGGATACAGACAGAGAATTTCAATTACTCTGACCTTGGGAAGTTGAAAGATGGGATTTCCTTCCCAATGGGGCCCAAAGAAGCAGAGAGGAGTCCTGGGAAGACTGACTTGGCCACCCCCAGAGCTAGATTCGGGGTCTGCTCTGCTCCTATCTGGAAATAATCAGAAAGAGACCGGGAAAGGCGTTGGGAGTTGGAGAACGATGCAGATGCTACAGATGTAGGCCTCCTAGAAGCTAAAATCGCCTGGTGTTTCTGCTTTCTTTCCTCTGTCTACGACCTTTGCAATTGCAGACTCCGCAGAAGCTCCTTTTCTTTCTTTTCTCCTTCCACTTCCCTCTCCTCCCTCCTCCACCCTTCTCCCCTTCTCTCCTCCTTTTTCCTTTTTGACATAGATGAATGAACATTCTATCTTTCAAACTTAAATGGTGGGGGTGTTGGTTCGCTAACACATGCTAAAGACCTATTTGGTGCCAGGTAATTTGAGGTTATCTTTTCAGTAATTTCTTACATAAACTTAAAAGATACCATCCCCATTTAAGAGACAGAGGCAAGCCTGAGTCTCTGAAGCAAATATATAACTGCTGAACCTCATCTAAGTAGTAAATCATGTTGCCCTGATGAATCCAGCTCCATCTGCCTCCCAGACTCTCCTGGTGAGTGTGTGCTGAGGTCTCACGATTTCCTGTCAATGCAGAGAAAGAGAAAGCCCTGTTGAGGGTCAGATCTATGCCAGTCCTCCAGCCCCATATAACTGTGGCTACCAGCAGCCTGGATGAAGCAGTGGAGAGTGTCCAGAAACTGCTCCAGTTTCTGCCTGGAGCAAATGCTTAATGCCAAGGCAAGCCAGCCGCTGATCTTGGATCTGGGGTCTCACCTGCTCTCCCAGATTTCTTGTTTTGAAGGCTCCTGGGAAGGTCTGAGAGCAAGCCGTGCAGGCTTAGAGGGCTCCTCTCCTATACTGGGGAAGCAGGAAGGGTACCACAAGCAACGACGGCCTCACAGGTGGGGGAGTCTCAGATATGTTCCACCAAGGCCAACGCCAGTGGGCTTGGAGAATGAGTGTAAGGTTTTCTTGGGTGGAAGATGCTCTCAGCAGATGGGGGACCCAGAAAGGATTTGGTTTTTCCACGGACTCGAGCTGCTTAGTGGCTTGGGCTCTCTGACCACCCAGCAAAACTCCATGTTGTTCCACCAGTTGATGGCCTCGTGGGCTGCAGGGCTCTGTTTGTGTGCTCCTCTCAACTTCCTCTTGGTGTCCACGTGCTGTGTGTTCTTGGGCTGGTGTGTTCTTCACGGTGTCCAGCCAGCTTGTGTCTCTGTCTGCTAAGGTCCCATTTTTTTTTATTTTTTATTTTTTTATTTTTATTTTTATTTTTTATTTTTTATTTTTTTATTTTTTAAATTTTTATTGCATTTTAGGTTTTGGGGTACATGTGCAGAACATGCAAGATAGTTGCATAGGTAC
>CM052655.1:116538721-116594762 GCA_028533165.1 Leontopithecus rosalia
GTCAAATGGAATTTCTATTTCTAGGTCCTTGAGGAATCGCCACACTGTCCTCCACAATGGTTGAACTAATTTACACTCCCACCAGCAGTGTAAAAGTGTTCCTATTTCTCCGCATCCTCTCCAGCATCTGTTGTCTCCGGATTTTTTTTTTTTCAGATGCAGTTTCACGGCTGGGCACAGTGGCTCACACCCATAATCCCAGCACTTTGAGAGGCTGAGGCAGGTGAATCTCAAGGTGATCAGCCTGACAAACATGGTGAAACCCCATCTCTCCTAAAAATACAAAAATTAGCCAGACATGGTGGCGCTTGCCTGTAATCCCAGTTACTCAGGAGGCTGAGGCAGTGAATCACTTGAACCCAGGAGGCGGAGGTTGCAGTGAGGCAAGATCCAGCCACTGCACTCCAGCCTAGGCAAAAGAGCGAGACTCCATCTCCAAAAAACAGGAAACAAGAAAGCAAAAAGACAGACACATGGAGTTTTGCTCTTGTCGCCCAGGCTGGAGCGCAATGGCACGAAACCGGCTCACTGCAACCTCTGTCTCCCAAGTCCAAATGATTCTCCTATCTGAGTCTCCTGAGTAGCTGAGATGACAGGCATGTACCACCATGCCCAGCTAATGTTTGTATTTTTAGTAGAGACGGGGTTTCACCAGGTTGGCCAGGCTGGTCTTGAACTTCTGACCCTAGGTGATCCACCCGCTTTAGCTTCCCAAAATGTTGGGATTACAGGCATGAGCCCCTGCACCTGTCCAGGTCTTGGGGTTTTAATAGGCACAGAATGGGGGCTTGACAGTCCAGGGTGGTCTTGGAAAACACGACATTTGGGCGTGAAGGCAGGATTGCCTGTCCTCACCTACGTCTGTGGGCATAGGCTGGAGGGTGAAGCCCTAGCTAGGGACCTGCCTTCCTCTACAGAGCACTTCCCTGCCCTCCTTTCCATATCAGTAAGCTAAGCACCTAGCCCAGAATCTGATGCATGTATGGACAATGCTGCTTTTCTTCCTTCCTTCAGCAGCTATTATGGCACCAAGCTTCATGCTAGCTTAAGGTTGCCAGAAAAAATACAGATACCCAGTTAAATCTGAATTTTAGATACTCAGTAAATTATGTTTAATATAAGTAGGCACCAAATATTTCATGGGATGTACTTATCCTAAAGAAGTTCTTATTCATCTGATATCTAAATGTAATAGGGTGTCCACCACGTACATTTGCTACATCTGTGGCCCCACCTGGGCATCAGGGAGGCAAGAGTGGTGAACAGAAGTCATCCTCACCAGGTTAGCATGTTAATGGGATAACAGTCTGCTTTTGTGTGTGTGTTTTATTTCTTTTTTTTTTAATTATTGAGATGGAGACTTGCTCTGTTGCCCAGGCTGGAGTGTAGTGGCGTGATCTCAGCTCACTACAACCTCCACCTCCCTGGTTCAAGCAATTCCCCTGCCTCAGTCTCCTGAGTAGCTGGAATTACAGGTAGGCAGCACCACATGTGGCTAATATTTTTATATTTTTATTTTAGTAGAGACGGGGTTTCACCATGTTGGCCTGACTGGTCTCAAACTCCTGACCTCAGGCAATCCGCCTGCCTTGGCTTCCCAAAGTGCTGGGATTTTCAGGCATGAGCCACCACGCCCTGACTTTTTAAAATGTAATTTAAATGCCCTTTTTTAAATGTAATTCCTGAATAAGCAGAGCACCTTCATTGCTGCTGATTTTCTCAAAGGCCTCCTGCTGCCGATGCTTCTTCTACCTTACACTCCTGTGCCTTGCTCGGGCAGCCCAGGCTGTGGGGCACAGGCTGCTGCCTCCCTTAGACAGTGGCCAGTGACATCCCCTGGGGGGATCACTGCCAAGGCCAGTGCTGCCTCCTGCATTCTTTGACGATGACCTTGAGGGAGAGACCGTCTTGACTCTTGATAAGTGCCCTGTACCAGGGCTTGGGGCAGGTCCTGCTGATTCCGGCAGGCATCTCTGCTGCTGCAGACAGAGTCGGCAGAGGCCATGCCCACCCTGACAGGGACTGGCTGAAAGGATGGCTGTGTGGGCCACTGGAGGTTGCCGGGTGAGGTAGGCTGAGGAATGGCCCCCAAAATATCCCCTTAGTAATCCCCAGTCTCTGTAAATATTCACCTATGGCAAAGGGGCCTTGAAGGTGTGAAAGTGAAGGGCCACACGATTCTGCATCATTCTGTAATCATAATCATCCTTGTAAGAGAGAGGACAGGTGAAAGGAGGAAGGAGGTGTGGGAACAGGCACCGAGGCTGGAGTGATGAACTCCGAAGATGAGGAAGGGGCAGGAACCAAGGAATACCGTAGTCCAACCAGAAGCAGAGAAAGGCAAAAAGGAAAAACAAAGGAAGTCAGTGAGAGGAAGGAAGAAAGGAAGAAACGGAGTCTTTCCTACAGCCCCGAAGGAACACCTGTCTGGGACTCTGAATCTAGACTTGTGACTCCAGACCTACAAGAAAATGTATTTGTGTTATTCCAAGCCACATTTTTCTTCATTTTTAAAAAATTTCTATAGTTTTTATGGGGGAGCAGGTGGTATTTGGTTACATGAGTATGTTCTTTAGTGGCAACTTGTAAGATTTTGGTGCACCCACCAGCCAGGCAGTATACACTGAATCCAATTTGTAGTCTTTTATTCCTCACCCCCTTTCTACCCTTTCCCCGCTGAGTTCCCAAATTCTATTGTGTCGTTCTTATGCCTTTGTATCTTCATGGCTTATATTTTTGTGGGACTTCATTACAGGATCCGTGAAACTCACACATCGGGGGCTCTGAGAGCAACATCTAGCCAAGGGCTTGCTTTGGGTGAGCTGTGTGGAGGTGGGAGACCCGGACGTGCTGTTCGTCACCATCAGCCCTCTGCTTAGGCTGGGAGAAGCAGGTGTATTCCTAAGAGTTCTCCAGGCAGACAGAGCAATAGGATTTATATGGGAGGGCAGGGGTGGGGGACAGATTTATTGTGGGAATGGATTCATGCAATTATGGAGGCTGAGAAGTCCCTGGACAGGCCGTCTGCAAGCAGGGGGCCCAGGAAGCCAGGAGGGCGGCTCAGTCTGAACTTCAAAGCCTCAGAGCCAGGAAAGCTGATGGTGTAGCCCATGGTGGGATGCCAAAGGGGCCACTGGAACAAGTCCTGGGAGCCAGAGTCCAGAGAAGCTGGGGTTCTGATGTCCAAGAGCAGGAGAAGAAGGGCATCTCAGATCCAGGAGAAAGATAATTCACCTTTCCTCTGCCTCGTTCTATCTGGGCCCTCAGAGAATTGTTGGTGCCGCCCCTATTGAGTGTGAATCTTTACTCAGTCCACTGACTCAAAAGGCGGCCTCTCCTGGCAGCACCTGCCTAGACACACCCAGAAATTGTGCTCTGCCTGGCCTCCCACAATCCAGTCAAGTTGACACCTAAAGTTTACCGTCTCACCAGACAAGTGCTCTGGGTGCCAGAGCAGCCAGGGGCCTCCCGCAGCTGCAGCCAGCCTAGGTGGTTGACATGAAGATAAGCTGGAGACCAAGGGGCAGGTCAGTCATCCTACCATCTGCAGGGGACAGTCAAGTGCCCTCCTCAGACCAGGCCCAGCCTCAACACTTTAAATAAATTGTCCCTAATTCTAGCAATAAGTACAAGGCAGTTTTCCTAGTTCGAAAGAAGGACATAGAAAGTTTTAGCAACTTGTCCAGCCTCAGACTCCCTGTCAGCTCTGTCTGCCCTGTCGTCTGTGCCCCCTCTACTCTAGCAGAACATGTGACGGGCATCCAAAGATGAGACTTGATGCTCGTGTGCCCCTTATGAGCTGTGACTCAGGTGAGCCCTGTGTGTCCCTACCTGCCAAAAGGGAGGTTAAAATTCCCGCCTCCACATGGTCTTTGGTGGACTCAGAATGACAAGTGCTTGTGCAAGAGAGTTTTGAGCCACAAAGGGAATAAGTGTGCAGGGTGATTGTCAGTGCTGTTTCCGCCCACAGAGCCATCTCCCCTTGCTTCTCTGTAAAGGGATGGGAGTGGACATTCACTAATGGCCCATTGATCCTCAGAGTTCATCTCTCTTATCTATGAGGTTCAGAGAGGGGAAGCATAGAGCCTGGAGTCACACAGCAAGCCAAGAGTCTGTGAGCGTCTAGTCCCAGATCTTGAGCCCTCGCTCCGTCACTTTTGCAAGATGCGTCTTCTCCCAGACCTTTTAGCTGCCACCTCCTGCCCAGTTACTCCAATCCTGACTGACTAGACCCAATCAGTTTCTGAGGAAGCCTGCCACATTTACACTGCGAGCTGCAGCCCGAGTCCCCAGATCTCACTCCAGGCTCCCGGGATGCTCCCGCAGTTTTCCATAACTCGGGAACCTCACACAGAATGGGAGCCATGGGTCCCTGGCCTTGGAGAAAGAACACTTTTTGATGTGGCCTTAACCCCACGCCCATGAACCCAGCGGTCGTTCAGCCACCAGATTCAGCTTTTCCTCACTGAATAAAGGGGTCATTGTTCGTGGTTGCCGAACCAGAAATGCCTTGACTTGCGCTGAACTTCAGCTAATAATCAGAACCAGGCTTGGGGAGGGGGTGCAGGAGGTGGAATGACATGGTCGTTCTGACTTAAAAGAAACATTTTAGGTTCACACTTACAAAGTTAGGGAGAAAACCAACCTCAGATCCCTTCCCCCAAAAACTCCTTTCCCCAAGCACCCTCCACACCCACCTCTATCTTCAATTTAATTTCCGTTTGTCATATATAGAAAACCTAACCCATGGCTGCCATGCTGAGCGTCACTTGGCTTCAAGCTGAAACCAGTGCACAGTGTGGCCTGGAACCCTGAGACGAGATGCTGGCCTCAGAAGGTGGGGCTGACGTCCTCTGGATCCTCATTTACTGGCAACTGTTGGGTTTGTCAAAGGGCTGCCCAAATCGTGCTTGGCACAGACCTGGGTGAATCATCCCCTTTCTTCTGGGAGTTCAGTGACTTGCGTGTAGATCTGGAGAGAGAATCAAGGAAAGCAGGAATAGCACAAAGCTGCCATCATCACGTGTCATGCTCATTCTGCGTTCAGAGCTACCACACGACCACCCTGTCTTTCCTCTCTGCTTAGAAGCCTTCTCAAACTCCCTGTCTCAGTCTAGCTGGCACTACTGCTTAATTGGAGTAACAGACCTAATCTGTCAAAGCCTGTCTGCGTCCAAGCCCTTGGGTGCCTCCCACACTGACTTAGGACTGTGGCTTGTCTGCTGAATGAAACAACAGCATGTGTGATGATGTAAAGACCTGAATTTAAAAGACCTAAAAAAATGCCTGTGCAGTATGCCTGTGCAGTAGGGTTTGCCCTCAAGAACTCTGACTGGTATTCATGCAAACAGGCTTCAGGTAACCTGCTGGAGGGATAGAGACAAGCACAAAGAGAGACCCTAGTCTTCCTAAACAAGGACATCCTAATCCAGCCATGTGCAGCCAGCACACTAGCTGATCACACAGTCATGAATGGGCAAGTCCAGCCTTACCTGGAAGAACTGCCCAGCTAAGCCAGCCCAAACTGCCAAAGTGATGACTTGTGAGTTAAGTTTCTACTGTTTTAGGGCAACGAGTTCTGAGTCTGTTTGTTATGTAGCACTTCTGACTGATACACCTAGTTAGTCTACAGAGCTTCCATTGGCAGCCAGGCTGGGCCTTTTGTTTCTTTTCTATGCTCTACCACACTTGCTGTGGTCCTCTGCTTACTCCTTCATCTCCTCAGTTAGACTGCAAGCTCCACCAGGGCAGGTACCACATGTCTGTTGGTCACAGTTGAAACCCATCACCTGCCATAGGTCATGACACAAAGTAAATATCCAATAAGTATTCATCAAACCAATCAATGACTGATTGAAGAAATCAGGCAGATCTGGTTTTGAGCCCCAACTCTTCCAGCATTGCTTTGTAACTTTCATCTGTACCATGTGACATTTCTGGGTCTTGGTTTACTCATCTATAAAGCAGGGCTACAAATGGCCATATTGTTATGGGGAGGGCCAAATGAGATGATGCATGTAGCTTCCCTAGGACTGTGACAGAATAACACTCCACAAAGGCAGTGACCATGCCCAAACAAAGCCAATCTGAATGTTTTCTATGAGCTGCTGTGTATATTGCAATTCTCTCAATGGATAACTACTGGCCACAATTTATTGGCAGCAATTGTGCATTCAAAGTGGGAAGCTTGGCATTGAGACACACACAAAGGTATCCAATGGATAAGAGAGAAGAACGGAGAAGAAAAGGTGCGTGTTTCATGCATTTGTTTACTCCAGGAAGAGTGACTGACATGCATGAAGATCATGAGTAAGAAGGCTCCTAGGCTGTTAAAGGAACTGAAATCAGGTATGATTGCGGCTGAGTATGAGAAGAACATCCTGGAAGCTGAGGCAGGAGAGGTGGGCAGGGGACAGATCACAGGAGCCTGGTAGGTCATTCAAAATATATATTTTTTTAATTAAAATTTTTTTTTGACAATTGTGGGAAGCTAAGAAAAGACTTTGAAAAGATGCCTTCTAGTCCATGTCCAAATCTGGTTCCCATGGCAGAACCAGCAGCTAGGACTTCTAAGGAAAACATACCACTACATCTCATGTTGCCCAGGTACCTCTGCTTTGCTGCAGACGGTGTCAGCAAGCCACATGCTCATGAATGATCCACTGGAGCCTCAATGCATCTGTAACACAGAAATAACAACACTGTGGCCGGGCGCAGTGGCTCAAGCCTGTAATCCCAGCACTTTGGGAGGCCGAGGCGGGTGGATCACAAGGTCAAGAGATCGAGACCATCCTGGTCAACATGATGAAACCTCGTCTCTACTAAAGATACAAAAAATTAGCTGGGCATGGTGGTGCGTGTCTGTAATCCCAGCTACTCAGGAGGCTGAGGCAGGAGAATTGCCTGAACCCAGGAGGGGGAGGTTGCAGTGAGCCGAGATCGCGCCATTGCACTCCAGCCTGGGTGAAAAGAGCGAAACTCTGTCTCAAAAAAAAAAAAAAGAAAGAAAGAAATAACAACACCAAACAAGAACTACAACAAGGAGAAAGGCTAACACTTGTTGAATTCTTTCTGTGATACTGCTGTTCTAAGTGCTTTATCTCTCTCATCCCCCTGAATCCCATCTAATTCACACAGCCAACCCTTAGAGAGAGTCAGAGGTACTGGGCACTATTCTAAAAGTGGAGCAAGTATTGTCTCATTTCATTTTCACAGCAACCCTAGCAGTTATTCATGACTGCTACTTGTGTTTCACAGATTCAGAAACTGAGCTCCAGACAGGGTCAGTTTTATTCCAAGGTAACAGTGTGCAAAGCTGAGATTTGTGTCAGAGAATTCTGGCTCAGTGGTCAATGTCCTTAGCAACTGGAGCATCACCCTTGCAGTAGATGACACATCACTCCCGTACGGAATGTGATAATGTGACACACACAGGTCATATGGCTGGTACATGTCAGGGTGGGGGGAGTTCTGAGATTTAAACCCAAGGAGGTTGAAGGCAGACCAGGCTTTTAATCACTGTATACATCACATTCATAATCGACATTTGAAAAATACTTCAGGCATTAGAGCATACAGGGATGAATGTATGCCTACATGAGTCATGCATGTGTGCATATGAAATATGTATTTAGTTTTTACTTATCTGTTTTATTTGGGGCCCATGGAAGAACTCGCTAGTGGGAACTGTCAACACTGATTAGCTATCGTGAGCCAGGACTGGTGTGACGACCTGAGCATAGGTTACCATGTCTTTGTGCCTCATCAAAGTTGCAAGCTTAATAAGTGACAAAGTGGGGTCCAAAACCCAATTGTAAGTCCATTACCCTATTATATTTCTCATGGGGGCAGAGGAGAAAACATCCCATATTTACATATCTGGGCAGCTTCATTGCTTTGCACATTTGATTTTAATATTTGTAATAAAGCTTTTGTGATGAGCTGTATCTCCAGATTTGAGGAGCATAAGGATGAGGCAGTGATAGACAGTCAGTCCAGCCACCAGCATCCCGTTGGTACAGTTAAGTCTAAGGAGGGGCAGCTGCACAGCTGGGAGCCTCCAGCCAGCCTAAACACACAGACTGAGACAGGACTTGGGGGCATGCAGGTCAGCCCATGTCTTCAGGGCAGTGTGACCTTGTGGGAGTCATTAATTCACCACCTTGGCTTGCACAACAGTCCATCCGTCTTGCCTCAAAGCCTCACTCCTCTTGCGCATATCCACTTACATGTTGGCAAGTGTTGGAATGTCTGCAGAGAAACCTGGCGGACAGCCTCACTTTCCCACACTCACAGAAGGAACTTTGGCAGTTCAGGCCAAAAGTTAGAAAAGTTACAAAACTGTCCTGGGTAGTGAGTATATCCATGAGAATTTGGAGGTAAGTCTTTCTTTTACAGCATCGTTAATTGAAATATAGCAGTCCTCTCTTATCCACTGGGCATGCGTTTCAACATCCTCAGTGGATGCATAAAACCCTCGGTAGTTCCTAACCCTACTGCTGTCAATTGGAGCACATTGCAGTTCATATTTTCCACCCACAAATTTAATGCCTTTTTCCATCTTAACTAAGCACTTGTCACGCACTGGGGCCATAACTTTTGCAGTTTAAGTTGTGATCGCAAAATAGCATGAATTTCTTTTTCCTTCTTCACAATTTCACAGATAGAAGATTTATTCTTATAATACATCTTAGCAACCTCAACCCATAATTTTTTTCTTTCCTGAGTAAGTCAAGAACTTTCACCTTTTCACTTGAAGGAAGCACTTTAAAGTCCCAGCACGGTGGCTCACGCCTGTAATCCCAGAACTTTGGGAAGCCCATGTAGGTGGATTGCCTGAGGTCATAAGTTCGAGACCAGCCTGACCAACACGGTGAAACCCAGTCTCTATTAAAAATAGAAAAATTAGCTTGGCATGGTGGTGCATGCCTGTAATCCCAGCTATTCAGGAGGCTGAAGCAGAAGAATCACTTGAACCCGGGAAGCAGAGGTTGCAATGAGCCAAGATTGTGTCATTGCACTCCAGCCTGACTGACAAGAGTCAGTTTTTGAGACTCCATCTCAAAAAACAAAACAATTTAAAAAGTGTTTAAATGGAAGCACTTTACGGCTTCTCTTTGGCATATCCGAGTTGCCAGCACCACTACTGTTGCTCTGTGGGGTCGTTCGAAATAAAATAATAGTGACTTGAGCACAGTCACTGCAATGCCATGACAGTCAATACAACAAAGACAGCCACAAAGTGACTAGTGGGCAGACAGTGTAGACGGCATACAGTATGGTGGATAAAGTGATGATCCGTGCCCCAGCGAGATGGAGCAGCACAACAAAGTATTTTATCATGCCACTCAGAACAATGCAACACTTAAAACTGATTAATTGTTCATTTCTGGAATTTTCCATTTAATGTATTCAGGCCATGGTGGATCTTGAGTAACTGAAACTGCGAAAAGTGAAAATACAGATGGGGGGATTACCATACACACTGGGTATGACCCCAGGGATGGGGGTGCTGGTCAAAACCATGCATGGGCCGGGTACAGTGGCTCATGCCTGTAATCCCAGCACTTTGGGAGGCCGAGGTGGGTGGATCACGAGGTCAAGAGATCGAGACCATCCTGGTCAACATGGTGAAATCTCGTCTCTACTAAAAATACAAAAAATTAGCTGGGCATGGTGGCACGTGTCTGTAATCCCAGCTACTCAGGAGGCTGAGGCAGGAGAATTGCCTGAACCCAGGAGGCAGAGGTTGCGGTGAGCCGAGATTGCGCCATTGCACTTCAGCCTGGGTAGCGAGAGCGAAACTCTGTCTCAAAAAAAAAAAAAACAAACCATGCATAATATCTCCTGCCCTCAAGGAACTTAGGCTGAGCTGAACATAGTTGAGACACAGGGGAGGGAAGGCTCTGACCAACACTTGCCTAGTGACAGGAGTAGCCAGAAGTCAGGGGCCATCGAGGATCAGGGAGCAAAGGGCTTGCAAGGATCCCAGAGGACCCTGGTAAGGTGAGGTGGGCTGGTATCCCAGAGCTTGCCGAGGATAAGCTATTTTCCAGGGATGCATGGTAGAGATGCTAGCTTCAGGTCTCAGGCAGGTCCCAACATTCAATCATATTTGGGAAGAAAGAGAATGCAAAAGCATCATTTGGGGACTTATTTCTAACTCCCAGTGGCTTCCCAGGACTGGAACGGAGTGTCATCCCTCAGCCAGATGGGGCTTCTGAGTGGAAGAGCAGAGGAGTGGGGAAGAGCTCTTGTCCTCCCGCTCCATCTCTCGGACAACTCCTGGAAACCCCAAGGTGGGAAGTACCATCATGAGCGCCATTGCATGGGTGGCCTCTAACAAACATTCTCTGCTTGGCCAAGCTTTAGTCAAGCTTTTGGACCTTTTCCTAAGCCCATCTCTGTACTTCCTTGTGAAATCCATTTTTATCAAAGAACCCTGCTAACTCAGGTTAGCAAGAACCCATCACCCTTGATATCTGATCATCCTCAACCTCTGATCAAGTTCCTCATCCTCCATCATCCCCTGGGTGTTGCCTGATCGTCCTGGCCTGTCTTTAGCAAAAATCTTGTATACATCACATTCTTCAACATTTGAAAAACACATGAGGCTAGAGGGTTGAATGTACATCTACACGAGTGGGTTGCTTTGGCCAGAGTCCTCCTTCCTGCTGATGTTTTCTCTTGTACCTCTGCATCCACTGACACTGCCCTGGTCCTTGGCCATAAATTCTCACTGGCTCATGCTGTATTTAGAGCTGAGCCCACTCTCTCCCCCACTAAAAAAATCCCATTGCAGGAGTCCTCGTACCTATTGTGATGGTCTTACCCATGGGCCACCTGCTGTGCTGTCACAAGTGTCATTGAATCAGTTTTTTAACACTTCACATTTGAAGTGGGATCACACAGGGGACTGGGTAATTTCAGATTTCTGAAATTTCCTCCCTTCTCAAAAGGCTCAGTAAAAGCCTGAATCGGTCCCCAAACTTCTAGGACACCTGTTGTGGTGCCTGACATCTAAAGCCCCCTTTTTATTTCAATGTCTCAGAATCCGGCCCCAGACACTTCTCCAGCCACACTGCCAGCCACAGGGCTCTGTTCTCTGGGGCTGTACCAGGGCTGTCTCACTCTCAGCTCTCAGAGACTAGCAGAACTGCCTGTTCCTGTCCTGCTGGTTTCTGGGTCTCTTCCCTAACAAGACCCAGAGCGGTTTGGCCTACTTTGGAGGAGAACAGCCCAACTGACTGCGCGATGGGCGGAAGTGGTAAGTGCAGCTGTCTCCTCGGCCTGTGGCTTCCTCCTCGGGGAGACCAAGGTTCTCACGGTGCCTCTGAGGCTGTGGGAGCTGGAACCTGCCCTTAAAGTTAGTTGCAGGCTGTGGGGGGAGGTTTCCTTGAGCTGAGCCCTAGATAAGTGCGTAGATAAAAAGAAGAGCCATAAAAGGACTGGTTTTGCCTGGGTTGGCTTTGGAGAAGGACTTTACTGCTCTCTGGGGGTGTAGAAATAAACTGTCTCATGTTAGATTGGCCTCCGCCTTGTCAAATGTAGGCTGGGAACATCCTCCTTCTTGGCACACACTCAAGTGCCCTGAGAAGACACAGGAAGGGGACTAGAGGCCATTGCGTTTCTCAAGTCTTTGCCGAGTGAGGGACTCTGGTCTAAAGGCATTGAGGAAATGCATCTCAATTCATCTTCAGAACCTGTAGCTAACACCAGGTTCTCAGCCTTGGCCCTGTTGACTTTTGGGCCTGGAGAATAGAATCCTCTGCTGTGGGGGCTGTCCCATGTATCGTAAGGTGCTCAGCAACATCTCTTGCCTCTACCCACTAGATGTTAGTTTCACTGTCCTCCTCCAGTTGTGCCAACCAACATGTCTCCTGGGGCACAACTGCCCCCATGGAAAGTCACTGGGCTATCAGTGGAGAACATCAGAGATCACTGAGCATGATGCTGAGAGGGCTTGTCCCCGTCTTCATGGCTTTGACTAGAGTCCAACCCCGGACGCTTTGTTATTCTTGACGTTCCTTTTCATGCTCCATACTGCCTGAGTTCAGGAAACACGAACTTCTCTGAGTGTCTTCCCAAACTGGAAATGAAGTTCAGAGTTTTACCTTAAGTGGGGACTATACAAATCAAATATGACAGTGAATAGTCGATGTGAACGTGTAGAGTGTTGGGTTTGTGGCAGTTCTCTTCCCTTGCAACAGACATATTCGTTTGAAAGAAAACACTTGCCAGTGAAAAACAGAGCAGTTCTCAGCTTTCTCTGCACTAGAGAATCACCTGGGCACCTTTGACTGCTAATGCCTGGGCCTCGCAGCAAGAGGTCTTAGGTTTAACTTGGCATTGTTAGGTCCTAAGACTCTTCAGGTGCTTCCAGTGCTGAGCTGAGATTTTGAGAAGCTCTCAGAATCTGTTCTAAGAACTATAATGGTTCCACTATAAATTCCACCTGTTACATGTGCCCAGCGGAAGGAAGCAAGTTTAGTGATAAAGAAGCATGAAAAATCGATTCCCAAGAGTCCCCTTCAGTGACAATATTTGACTAAAGTGTTACTAAGAGAAGGTCACAACAGGGCCTAAATCCTATAGCACTTTCTTCAGAATCTCAAGCGTTAACCTGGGATATTTATCATGACATGCGGAACTGAGTCAACTGGTACTCACAGGTGAGGGGAGAGAGATGAGGGTGAAGCCTGAGGGCAGGTACCGGATGTAATGCAATACTGCACGTGTGTTATTCAAAAGAACAATGTTCTTCAGGGAGGACCAGGTAGAGTCCTGGGCTTTCTTTTTCCTCTTCTTCCTTCTCTTTCTTTTTCTCTTCTGCCTCCTCTTCCCTACTTTTTTTTTTTGGGTTTGTGGTTTCTGACATTGATTTGCTTCTTTTGGATTATTGGCCATCTAGAAGATGTAGGAATAGGTTACTCTCATAACACCAGCAACCGGTATCTCCCTCTGCAGATCTCCCTCCAGTAATTTTGTGTGTGTGTACTGACACTTTACTCTGTTGGAACGTAGAGAGACAGTTAATATCATGCTATAGTCACTTGCTCATAAAGGATGTTTATATGTCATCAAAAATGTTTGGACACATAACGGGATGTCTATATAATCTTCTAACCTATGTCTATATAGATGGTCTTCTGTTCCAAGTCTATCTGCACATCACAACTTATTTTCCCACATCTCCTTTGTTAAACACATACTGTTTCCACATTTATTAAAAAAATACTTTAAATAAAGCGGAAAAGAGCACCCGTGTAAACATCTTTAAGTACTTTTATTTCCTAAGAAAATATTTGTAGAGATGGAGTTATGAGGACAAAGTTTGGGTACTGGTGATGTCATGTGTCACGGCAAATACAAATTGCTTTCTATTAAAAGCATGAACCAATTTAAATGCTCCCCACCTCAGTTTGAGGAGCTGAGTCATCTATCATCAGCAGCTCTGATTAGTATCATTCAAAGATTGATAAGTTAATGGCTAAAAAGTACTACCTTATATTCTGTTTCATCTGTGTCTGCTGGATTATTAGTGGAGATAAATACTTTTTACATATTTATTAGATACTTGAACATGGTTTTAGTTGTAAACTTTTGTGTATGAATATGTTTTGTTTGCTTTATTTGTGTAAATTCATATTGGAGTTATTTTTTCTTAATTTATAAAATCTCTTTCTAGATTAAAGATATTAAAATCTTGTCCTTATGTTGCAAACATTATTCCCCAGTTTGTTTTAAAATTTAGCATGTTTTAGAGAATATTTATTGTCTTTTTTCAAAATTTATTATCTTTTTCTCTCTGACATTTAAGAGAAAAATATATGCATGGGCAAAATTTGAAAAACAAATATAAAAATGTAAATTACAAAACGAAGCATGTTTTGAATGGCACCAGGAATAATCGTTATTACATTTTCATGCAACCACAGCTACTGACAGGAGCACAACGTGTTTCTTTTCTCAAAATTGGAATCATATAGACTATGTTATATTATAACCTGTTTTTGTGAGTGCTTTCTTTGTTCACTCAGTAGTCCTCTAAGACATGATAGTCAACAGCTATAAACCCTTCTGTTATAGGGATGCAATATATCTTTTTAAAGTGTCGCTAATTATCAGGATTCTAGTTGCTTCAGGATGCCACCCAGAATACATACTGCTGTGATGAACACTCTTCTACACACAGAGTTTATTTAATTATTTCCTTCAGATATAGTCCTAAGAGTAAAATTGTTAGGTCCGAGGATTTGCCCATTATAAAGTCTTGCGATTAAAAATGACTAAATTGTCTTTAAGGAAGATTGGGGCAAATTACTCTCTCACGGAAAGGGTATGGGAGCGGGAAAGCCTCATTGAACAGGCTGTTGAAACGTGGTTAAGAGAGAGTCTCCACACACAGTGTACCCCTAAACATTCATTCCCTTCAAGTTGAAATTCTGAACTTGCATGAAATTTCAAATAAATCCTTTTGGCATTAAGAAGCTGTTACTTTCAACTGCATATTTTGTGCAGTTTATGACACTGTGGGAGTATTTCTACTTAAAACAATATGTGAGCTGACATCTCTCCCCCAAACCGCTGTCTCTTTCTCTCTGTGATTCTGTCCCTTAATCATGTTTTCATAAGTTCCTTTCAGCGCCTCTTAGACAGTGACAAGCCTCGTGCTGTGTCCATCAGGGTCTGTTATGGGGGTGGGGGGCGACTGTTGACATTTTCCAAACTGACTGTGAAATGGAGTGCTGGGACCAAAGCATGCTTGGGGGTACTCATTCCAGGAGAATAAACAGCAGGAGGAGTGTGGGCTTGTCACGAAGCTCTGGCCAACAGAGATGGCAGTGCTGAGTGCTCCTAGACAGACAGTGAAGGTAGCAAACAGAGTATTTGGTACTTGAAGGAAGGAGAGCAAAATCACAGACAAGAGTTTGACCAAGTAAGATTTGAAATTGTTATTCTAAATATTAACAATCCTGCATGCTTATTGAGTGCTTGGTGTGGTCCAGGCTGGGGGTCAGACAAATAAGGCCTGGAAACTAAATCTGGCCCACTGCCTGTTTATTTAAATAAAGTTTTATTGGAACACAGCCACATTCATTTGTTAACAAATGGCCTCTGGCTGCTTTCACACTGTAATAGCAGAGTTAAATCATTGTGACAGAGACTCTATGGCTAACAACAAAAACACATTTACTATTTAACCCTTTCTAGAAAAAGAAAATAGACTTCTGCACTTCATTTTTCTTTTTGATTTGTTCATATATAACTTTTTCTTATTTATTTTCTAATTTTAAAAGAAGTACATGCTCATTGTGGGCAATTAGAGAAGTGCAATTATTGTCTTTTCAAAATTAGAAAGGAAGAAAATTCAAATTACCTTTCTAAGCTGACCCCTTGGGCAATTTACTTAACATGCAGGGCCTCAGTTATTTCTTCTGTTAAATGAATGTAAGTCACAGTGGGACTGTTGTGAAGATTGAATGAGCTGAGGACTCTAAGTCCTTTAGCTTCCTGGAGGATAATCAATACTCAGTGAATGCCAATCACTCTCAGTATATATTGGTCCCCATTTGTGGGTTGGGATTTTTCCTGTGAATTTGTATGGCCTCCTTAGATAATAAAGATATTACTCTTTTTTTAAATAAAACCATAGAAATGGGCCTGTCACAATCCCATCAGAAGTCCTTTCCTTTTACCTTTTAGAACTCAGCACTGCAGGGCCTTTGGTACATCTTTTAATCCTACAGCACCAGATAGGTACTTTATAATCCCCCCAATGCAGTGATATTTATCAGCCATGACTGCTCTATGTCTCAGTAATCACTGGAGTCTACCAGTCTGAGTCCAAACAAGAAAGCAGAAAACACTTTGAAGGGACTTAACACAGAGACAAGGTTACTCAGTGATGCCAGAAACTGCTGAAACACAACTGGGAGCCAATAGGCAATGCAGGGATGAGCAAAATCAGAAAGCCAGCAGCACCCCAGGCTGAAGGGAGTGGTGGCGGCCCAGCTTCCTCGTGATGACCTCTCACGCTGTACTGCAATAGCCCATTGGTTGGCTACTGACCCTACTGGACCTGGACTCCTTGGATTCTGTCACATCTTGCTCATTTCTGTAGAGTCAGCAGCACTGGGCACAGGGAAAGATGATCAAACAAACAAAGAACACATGCAGGAGGTATGATAGACAACCTGGATGCCTCCAGACCAGGCGGAAGAGCATGAGTCAGAGGACAGACTGGCCGGAATCCTGATTCTGATGATGTCTCCCAGCATGGCCTTGGGCAAGTCTCTTCACCGCTCTCACTCCTTGCTGGAAACAGGGTAGGAAATGAAAACCTGTCTCTGCAGAATCATCGTCAAGCCAAAACAAAGAGAAAAAATAATTGTTTCTCTGCTTTTTATGTTAAGGATCAAATAGAGCACAAGGCAGTTTTCTTTTGGCTTATTTATATTTTTATTAATTTGTCATTTGGGTGAGACACATATTTTTCGATACAAAAGTTGTAGAATGAACCAAGTTGCAGGCCTGCCTGGCAAGGTGGCTGGACATAAAGAAAGCAATGTGACCAGATTGTAAAATACACCAAGATCCAAAGGGAGAAGAGGAAGCAGCTAATATCAGCTGAGCGCCCCCTGCCTGGCTGGGCATTATGTGGCATTGATCCCCATAAAGACTCAGCCAGGAAAGTATCATCATCTCTCTTTAAGCAGATACGCGAGAATCAGAGAGCTCAGGAAACTTAACTGGAGTCAAACAGTAAAAACAAGGGGGAACCAGGATTCAAATATTGGAGAAAGTCGCTCCATAGCCACTGCCGTACATGGTTTCCTCTCTACTACGCTGCTTGCAAAGGCACAACAGAAGGACAAACTGAACAAGAGGACTGTGGGTACACAGAGTAAATGGGGAAAAGAGGAGAGAAAAGAAGGGGGAAGGAGAGAAATTGAGAAAGAGAAAGACAGATCTGCAGATTCAACTTCCTTTCGGCTTCGAAGGGTGTGTGATAAGTCGGGCACTCTTCCACGGCTGCAGTTAGAAAGTGGTTGACATCTCACAAGGGGAAAACACTCACTTTTCTCATCCTAGTCTTGGTCAAAACCAGGAAGCAGAAAGCTGTGCAAACACAATCCATTCTTTGAAGTTAATGTTTTCAACACTCTCTGGGGCTTCGGTTTGACTAGAGTGTTGGCGTTGGGGCTTGTGCTGTCCAACCCAATTTATCCTTGGTGCTGGATTTCAGCTGACACATGGAGGAAAAAATACAGATTCATGTGCTTCAGCACTTGGTGGCTTTGAGGGGCTTTTCAGGTTCTCCCAAATTACTCTCAGGTCAGAAGATTTCAAGAGGAGCTCTACGATGTCATTTCTGAAAACATTTTTTCTATTTTAGAGGATGATCAGGAGGTGTAATTTCCTAGAAACGCCCTTATCCAGAATGAAATTTTTCCGTCATTCTTCCTATCAAGAACATAGCTGATAACTCGGAAGAAAACCTAGGAAGAACTGCAAACAGACAGAAGATGCATTGCAAAGAGGATGGAGGACCACGGTCCAAAGCTACTGCACATTAGCTTTTGCCCTACGTTTATACTCGTATGTGCTTCTACTCACGTATACTCTCAAACTCTAAAAATACGGCCCAGAAATAGGCAACAGGTCATCACAGACATTGAACGAGTAAAACATGGCAGATGAGAACTAGACAGAAAACTCTCTAAAACTCCATGCTAGGGAATAACAACGATAGTAACAGCAACACAATAGAAACAAGGACCTGGAGCCAGGTACCTTGGGGGCAAACAGCCCTGCCCACTCACATAGCCACAGCAGCCATCACTGAACGTGTCTTTCACAAAAGTGAATCCAAATCAGAAAGAAGAAAAAAAATAGAAAAGAAATACAGGATCATTCTGTGTTTGCAATTTTTAAAATTGTCTTTTTCTTTGGAAATGGTTACAGATTTACAAAAGGAAACACTGCAAAGAGGTTACAAAGAGCTCCCCTGTGCCCCACACTCGGTTTTTCTTGTTGTTAACATCTGACTTTAGTTTGGTGCATTTGTCACAACTGATAAACCAATACTGATACATCGAGATGAACTCAAGTCCATACATTACTCCAATGCTTTTAATTTTATGTCATGTCCTTTTCCTGTTCCAGGATTCCATCCAGTCTACTGTGTTATACTCACGTCCTTGTAAGCTGTAGACTGTGAGTTTCTCGGACTGTCTTTGTTTCTGATGATGTTGCCAGGTATTTTGTAGAATGTCCCTCAATTTGGTTCAACCGATGTTTTTCTTATGGCACAATTGGTGGAATGGATCTTGAAAAGGAAGATCACAGAGGTAAACCATCATTCTCATCCCATCAGATCATGGGCACATACTCTCAATGTGACTTATTCCTGTTGCTGTTGATCTCCAGCACCTGTCTGAGGAGCGTTTGTCAGGTTTCTCCACTGTCAAGTGACTCTTTATTCTCTTCCTTTGCCTATTGAACTCTTTGTAAGGAAGTTGCTATGCACTGCCCACGCTTAAGGGGTTATGCTTCACCCCCTTGAGGGCAGAGTATCTAAATAAATAATTTGGAATTATTCTGCATGAGAGATTTATTTATTCTCTCCCATTTATGTGTTTATTCCATCATTTATTATTATTAGGATAAAATCATGGATATTTATGTTATACTTTGGATTGTAATTCAATATGATGTCATTTATTTTATTGCTCAAATTGTTCTAGCTCTGAGCATTGGGAGCTCTTTCATTTGTCTTCTGTTTTCTTTTGACATATCCCATTATTTTGTTTTGTGAACACTACTTTGCTTTCTGGCACTGTCAGATGCCAGGCTCATCTTGTATATTTCTTGTCTCTGTCCTAAAATCAGCCATTGTTCAAGGTACTTGAGCTTTTTATTGAAAATTGAAATTAGAAACCAATACTTGGGCACTAGGTGTGCTCATGGCTGCTGTGGTGTCATTGCTTTTAGAGAACCTATTACGGCCATGCTAGTTTTTTTTTAATGTTTTATTTTACTGTGTTTCACAGACATGTTTTGTTTTGATTTTTTTGTTTAAATCGAAGGTTTGTGATAACCCTGTGTTGAGCGTCTTTCTGCACCACTTTTCTTACTGCATGAGCTCACATCATATTTCTGTGTCACATTTTGGTAATTCTTGCAATATTTTGAAATTATTATTATATATATTACGGTGATCTTGGATCATCAATCTTCAATGTTATTATTGTAATTGTTTTGGGACTCTATGTACCATAAGATGGCAAACTCAGTGTTATGTGGGTTCTGACTGTTCTACTGAGCAGCCACTCCCCTGCCTCTCTCCCTCTCCTAGACCTCCCTATTCCCTGAGACACAACAATATTAAAATTAGGCCAATTCACAACCCTACAATGGCATCTAAGTTCAAGCGAAAGAAAGAGTCACATATCTCTCACTTTAAATCAGAAGCTAGAAATGATTCAGCTTAGTGAGGAAGACACACGGAAAGTCAAGACAGGCTGAAAGCTAGGCCTCTTGCACCAAACAGGTGCATTGTGAATACAAAGAGTTCTTAGAGGAAGTTAAAAGTGCTCCAGTAAACACATAAATGATAAGAAAGTGAAATAGCCATATTGCTGATGTGGAGAAAGGGTTCGTAGTCATGGTAGAAGAGCAAAGCAGTCACAAGAGTCCCTTAAAACTAATCCAGACCAAGGTCCTAACTCTCTTTAATTCTATGAAAGCTGAGAGAGGCCAGGAAGTTGCAAAAGAAAAGTTGAAAGCTAGCAGAAGTTGATTCATGAGACTTAAGGATAGGAGCTGTCTCTGTAACATAGAAGGATAAGGTGAATCAGTAAGTGCTGATGCAGAGGCTACAGGAAGTTCTGAAGAAGATCTTGCTAAGATCACTGATGAAAGTGGCTATGCTGAAGAGCAGATTTTCAGTGAAGATAAAATAGTCTCACACTGCAAGAAGATGCCATCTACGACTTTCTTTACTAGAGAGAATGCAATGCCTAGCTTTAAAGCTTCAAAGGACAGGCTATCTCTTGTTATGGTCTAATGAAGTTGGTGACTTTAAAATAAAGCCAGACTCTCATTTACCATTCTGAAAATCCATGGGACTTTAAGAATTAGGCTAAATTGGCCAGGTGTGGTGGCTCAAGCCTGTAATCCCAGCACTTTGGGAGGCCAATCGGGTGGATCACGAGGTCAAGAGATCAAAACCATCCTGGTCAACAAGGTGAAACCCCATCTCTACTAAAAATACTAAAATTAGCTGGGCATGGTGGTGCATGCCTGTAGTCCCAGCTACTTGAGAGGCTGAGGCAGGAGAATTGCTTGAACCCAGGAGGCAGAGGTTGCAGTGAGCCGAGATCGCGCCATTGCACTCCAGCCTGGGTAACAAGAGAGAAACTCCGTCTCAAAAAAAAAAGAAAAAGAAAAAGAAAAAGAATTAGGCTAAATCTACGCTGCCTCTGCATCATAAGTGGAACAACAAAGCTTGGATGACAGTAAGTCTGTTTACAGCATAGTTCACTGAATGTTTCAAGTCCACTGTTGAGACCTATTATTAATATTTAAAAATATTCCTTTCACAATGTTACTGCTCATGGACAATGCACCTAGTTACCCAAGAACATTGATGTAGGTGTATACAGGCATGCTGCTTTCATGCCTGCTAATGCAATACTCGTTCTGCAGCCCATGGATCAAGAAGTAATTTAGACTTTCAAGTCTTTTTACTCTAAAAAATGCATTTTTAAAGCGATCGCTGCCATATCTAGTGATTCCTCTGATGCATCTGAGCAAAGTCCATTGAAAACCTTGGGAAGCATTCACCATTCTAGATGTTGTTAAGACCACATACATCTCCTAGCAGATCAAAAAGCAATATTAACAGGAGTTTGAAAGAAGCTGATTCCAAACTTCATGAACGATTTGGAAGGCTTCCAGACTTTAGTGGAGAACCTAACTACAGAGTGGGGAAAATAGCAAGAGAACTGGAATTAGAAGGGGAACCTGAAGAAGTGACTCGTTGTTGCAATCTCATGATAACACTTGAATGGATGAAGAATTGCTTCTTATGAATGTGCAAAGAAAGTGGTTTCCTGAGATGGAATCTACTCCTGATGAGGATGCTGTGAACATTGTTGGATAACAATGAAGAGTCGATAATATCATATTGACTTAGTTTATAAAGCAGCAGCAGGGCTTGAGAAGATCAACTCTGATTGTAAAAGAAGTTCTACTGTGGGTGAAATGCTGTCACACAGCATCTCATGTTACTGTGAAATCTTTTATGAAAGGAAGACTTGATTAATGTGGCAAATTACATTTTTGTATTATTTTAAGTAGTTGCCACAACCACTCCGTCCTTCAGCAACTGCTATCCTATTAGTCAGCAGCCAGACCCTCCACCAGCAAAAACATGGCGATTTTCTGAAGGTTCAGAGGATCCTTAGTACTTGTTTAGCAACAAAGTAATCTTTAATTAAGATATGTGCATTTTTAGACATAATGCTATTGCACATTTAATAGACTACAGCAGTGTAAACATAACTTTTGCATGCACTGGGAAGCTAAAAAACTTGTGTGACTTGCTTTAATATGATATTTATTTTACTGAAGTTATCTGGAACTGAACACAATGTATTTTAAGAGATATGTACTTTTTTTTTTTGAGATGAAGTCTCACTCTGTCACCCAGGCTGGAGTGCAGTGGTGTGACCTCGGCTCATTGCAACCTCTGATTCCTGGGTTCAAGCAATTCTCCTTCCTCAGCCTCCCAAGTAGCTGGGATTACAGCCACTTATCGCTTCACATTGGTAAGGAAGCAGGGAGCAGACTGCGCTCTGGCTTCAGGGTCCATGCTCTCAGACCTTAAACTAGAGCATGATTTTGGGTAAACTAGATTCACAGGCTACTTTTGTAGCCCAAATGTATCTGTTCCTTCTCTCCTTCTCTCAATAAATGTTTAATGAATACCTGCCACGTGCCAGTGGGCATACAGATCACCTAGCCCTTGTGGCATAGACAAAGATGAGATCTCTGAGCAGACACAACCCCACACAGTATGGTTTGACAAGCTGGATTTTACTCCCTTCTTGCTTCCTTGCCTGGTGTGGTTATACAACCTGCCCCACTGTACATGGTCAGTCTGCCTGAGACGGTGCTAAAAATGGCATCCCAGAAATAAACATGAAAAGTGCATTTCCTGTCTTCATGGGGTTCATGTAAAATTTATGTAAAAACATTTTGCAAATTCTAAAGCATGGTACAAATGATGTAAATAAAAGGTACAGTCAAAGTCATTATTATTGTCATTTTTATAACTGATCAGTCTCATTTTTCATCATGATGGCATTAACAGAGCCACAGGATCAACAGGCAGTGTTGGTTAATGTCTAACAACCAGCTTTCTGGGGAAAGCCAGTCATGATACATTTTGCAAATTTATGTGGTATAAACACTCCCACCAGGGTACCCAAAGTTGGAAAGAGAGTAAAATCAGCTCTTACAAGTTGGAAGGAGCAACTCCTGCCCATCCCAGAGGACGGAGGTGCACAAGGGAATCATTACCACCTGCTTTGGGTAGGGGAGCAGGCAGAAACAAACAGGTAAATTGAGACTCAGAAGAAGGAGGTAGCAGAGAGATGTCACAGTTTGCATTTGAACTTTGATCTGTTGGATTAGTAAGTCACACACCTGTAATCCCAGCACTTTGGGAGGCCGAGGTGGGTGGATTATCTGAGGTCAGGAGTTCAAGACCAGCCTGACCAAGACGGTGAAACCCCATCTCTACTAAAAATACAAAAATTAGCTGGGTGTGGTGGTAGACACCTGTAATCCCAGCTACTTGGGAGACTGAGGTAGAAGAATAGCTTGAGCCTGGGGGGTGGAGGTAGTGAGCCAAGATCGAGCCATTGCACTCCAGCCTGGGTGACAGAGAAAGATTAAAAAAAAAAAAAAAGTCACATTTTTTTCTACCGAACAGGGCTCTGAGAAACTTCCTTGTAGAGGCTGTGTCTCCATCAGAGGGTTTTGGACATGTGGGCAGTGGATGCTGCCACTGGCTTAAGAATCAGTGATTCAGTTCAGCATATGCTCCCTGTACATTGTTTATGCACAAGAAAATTCAGGATGTCAAGGCCCATAACAGGCTCTGTGTCCAGTGAGAAAGGCAGACATGTCCATGGCCTGCGAGGCCATCTGTACTGCTGTTGACAGCACAGGGCATGCAGGGTACTGGGAGAGAGAAATGGCACCATTAGCAGGGGCATCACGGAAGACTTCCCTCAGGAGGCCATTGGGAAACGGCTTGGAGGGGAAAGGAGACAAAACATTTTCTCTGGAGGCTGGGGAATCTGTTTCTGCTGTAGTGATAGATTGAAGAGCTGATACAAATTCTCTACAGTGCCTGCAGCAAAATATCTCAGGTCTTCAGTGATACCTGTGGACCCTGCACCAGGCTCACTAAATGGAGTCAGCTTCTGACTCTGAGCTCCTCCCGGCCCAAACTCCCTGGATTCTCCTACTCTTGGCATGCTTTTGCACATACACTTCCTATTTCTAGAGCAAACTTTCCCCACCTCATCTTGCAACAGTTTATCCACTCTTCACAGAGTTACCTCAGGTCAAATCTTCTGAAACAAACCCTCAGCCCCTCAATTTGAGCTATGTAATCATTCTGTTTTCTTGTAACAAGCTATGGGTTCCTCTCCCCTTGCATATATTTTGTTCATTCATTTAACAGATTTTTACGGGATGCTCAATATAGTAGTGGTAACAACTGAGATTTGTTGAGAATTACTATGATGCAAGTACTGCCTGCACTAACTTCATCTAATCTTTGTAATCATCCTACAAGGTGTACTACGTTATTGTCTCCATTTTTCAGATGAAGAAATGAAGACATAAAAGCATCTAGCAGTCTGAGGTCGCATCACTGGCTTTGTTCGGTGAGCTGTGACTGGGGTTTGAATTTAGGTAATCTGGACACAGGGTGGGGGTGTTGACCACCCTACGTTGTGCTGTCTCTCCTCTTAGGAGTGTAATAGACAGGGGCTCCATGGAGCACCCAGCAGGCACAGCCCAACCTTCTATTAACACATCAGCGTAATGGGAGAGGGGGACACAAAGCACAAAACAAAATAAACATCACTATGAGTTGCATGATTGAAAGCAGGGAAATTAAATCTCTCTGTCTCGCTGTTTTCGTCTGTAAAAGGGGAATAACGAGAGTACATTCTTCATCGTCTGATGTAAGGATAGAATAATACTGTGTGATACACCTGGAATAATAGTACTTGCACCTAGCAATTTCCCAATCAGCTTATGCCAGCGATGGTTACTAAACTTTATCTCTGTCACCCTCTCACACAACAGGCCATCAGTAAATGTTTGCGGAACAAGGGATGGATCATGAGCTGGAGGTGTAAGGTGCTCCGACCCAGTGATTTCGGTATACCATATTTAAGAAGGTTTTAAAAATATTCCTGTGCCCCATTAGATAGGGATAATAGAAGAGGCAGACTCCCAGGCCTTCCTGCTCTTTCTCAGCCCCAGGGCTAACCAATGCTGCAAGTTGGCAAAACTCCGTGGCTGTTGCATGAGCTGTCACACAGTCACTTGAGGCTGGGAATGTGCAAATGCAATACTGTCCATGATCCAATGGGGCAGCAGAAATCTCTCTCAAAAGCAGCGATTTGGGTACCAGCTGCTTGGTAAGAAATACATCCTTAATGAAATCAAACAATCCAGCAGGATTTATTGATTGAGAACAATTGCTTTTAAATACAGTCTGGTAGCCGGGACTGTTAACATTCTTTTTTGTTCAATTAGTTCTGTTGGTTTGAATCTGAGACACTTGGCTATCAGCTAAGGAAAATAAATGCCAATCCCATTCAGCATTAACCCCAGCTCCTTTCTCTGCGCTAATGCATGGCACAGCCTACCCAGAAGAAAAAAAAATTCTTAGAGGTAATTCCACCCATTTGGGGAAGGGAATCTTACAACAAACCAAGTCTAACAAACTCCGAGATAGAAACCCATCTCGACCCAGAATAATGAATAAGAACAGGGGAATCTTCCAATTTTCTCTCTCAAACTCTGACAATCTAGGCAGCCAGCACTGACACTGGACAGTATTTCCCAAACCACCTTTCACAGCAGAGTCATAGGTTTTGAAAGGAAGCTATCCTATTTATTACATACTTGTCCTCAACTGGCCGGTTAGCACAGTGGGTTAGCACATGGGGCTAACACTACCTATTTGTCTCAGTGAAAATAACCATCCTCCATCCTGACAGTCCAATGAGAAACCTGGGATTTACCCATGAAACCTCTTCTTTCCTACTTCTAGTCTTCAACAGGTCCCCAAACTTCATGAATTCTATAGGCTGCAATGGTTTCTAGTCTGCCACATCCTCTCATTTCTAGGGAGGGGCCTCATCACGATTTCTCACCTATACTAATACATTCATAACCTCAACTCTTCACCTACGCTGGTTTTCCCCTTTCTACCAGTCCTGAAAACCACAGCCAGAGGGAGTGTATTTGCTTCTCAGGCTGCCACAGCAGAGCACCATGGATCAGGAGGCTGCAACATCACCCATTTATTTTCTCACGATTTTCCAGGAACTAGAAGTCCAAGATCAAGGCGTCAGCAGCTTTGATTTTGACTGAGGCCTCTCCACGACTGGCAGATGTCCTGTGTTCTATATGTTGTCTGTGTTCTAACCTCTACCCTTTATAAGAACACCAGACCTATTGGATCAGGGAGTAACTTAATGACCGTATTTTATCTTAATCACTTATTTAAAGGCCCAACCTCCAAGCACCTGGCTCTGACCATTTCTCTCCCCAGAGGACACACAGTACCCAACCATTCTGCAGACAGATAGCAGTACCTGAGCCTTCCCCTCATGTGTGCAGAAAGGCCTTATCTCTGCTAGTCCAGTCTTTGCTTCTATCATGTTTGTTTAGGAAGAACGATGTCTGCCCATGGAGCTGCTACACCCACCTGTGAATGGCCTCTACCCTCCTGAGGCCTAAGTCTCCTGCCTCTGGGCTACTGACAGTTAGGTCTTCAACATGCAAAGGGACAGAGTTTACCCATAAAGGGAGATTCCCAAAGTGCAAATATAAACAGGCCACTCACTTGCATGAGTGCTGTGTGTAAATGGATCCCTTCGGCCTTCAGGACAACGTGAAGCTCCTTAGTTCCACCCCAAAGGACTCCCAAAACCTGAGGCCCTCGTCACCATGGTGCTCATCTCTTCTCCATACACAAGGATGGGATTTCTATGACTGTCATCCCTCACAGGCCACTCTGAGCACTTATGAGTATGAACTCACTAGCTCCTTTCAACAAACGAGACGCTGGAAAATGCCAGTGTCCTCTACTTCATTGGAAGCTCCTCTAGGCAAGCCCCAACTATTAACTATCTCTTAGCCTCAATCATCTAACAGGAGATCTAGTACTAAATAGAGGGTCAATTAGAGATTGTTAAGTGGAATACTTTTAAACCAGTTTTTGGGTTTTTATGTAGCTATATTTATGTGGAAGCCAGCCTGGATGGCCTCTACCCTTGCCTCTCTCAGTAGCCTAGAGGCAGGAGACACAGGCCTCAGGGAGGGTAGAGGCCATCCAGGCTGGCTTCCACGGAAATATACTTGGAAGTGTAGTTACTTCCAAGTATATAAATAAACCCCCAAACCTGCAGGCGGCCCTCGCTGAGGCCTGTGTGAGAGACATTTAGGACAAGCCCATGTTATATGCCTGCAGGTTTGGAAGTTTACTTTCAGCAGTGCATCAATATTCTCCATCAGAATAGATGCCGCTTCTCCCCGCAGATGACATTATAGGGGCATCTGCTGTACTTTCACTGTCAACACCCCCTGCCTAAGCTGCTGTGAAAGACTGCCCAACTGATGGTGGAATTTTTATATGGGCACCTGTGAAAGGGGCAATTCAAGACTTCTTCCCCATTCTTAATGTTTCCTTCCAGGTGCCTAGCCTTTTTATTTATACCACTTCTCAACTGAGGAGTCACTGATGCATAATCTCTGGAAAAACAAACAGGGTATGTTTGGTCCAGCCATTGCCTTTCCCGTTTGCAAGCAGGTGTTCAGGGACAACTCTGCTTTCACTCATCTCTTCCTTGCCCCTGCCAGGCTGGCATTGTAGGGAGGCAGGCCAGGCTCCTGTGGCTGGGCAATTTGTCTGCCTAGCGCTGGTGCTCACGTGGTACCCTGTTCCCTCTCCTATCAACTCTGTCTTCCTCCAACTTCGCTGTTATCCGTAGTGAAGCCAAATTTCAGCCTCTATCCATTCCTCCTTTTTCTTACTCTCTCCATTTGCTCGGATCTCAGGCAGACAAGAAGGATGATATTAAACTCTCTATGTTTGAGTGCAATTGCCTGGATTGCTGAAATATTTAATGGTACAGTATAGATCTGAAGTGACTGTAGCTTCAGCGGGACCAGGTGGGTGGGTCTTACATTTTATATAGGTGGGGCGTTTTGACCTCGGCAGGCAGCAATACCTCCGTTGAGCCACGTGGGCCCTAACGGCTGTGCCACCGGCTTTTAACTGCTAGGGTCCCATCAGGAGCTGCAGGTCTCAGCGTAATGGCAATTTGACTCTGGTGGATGACATAGTCTGTGAGGACTTTGTCCGTGGTGCAGCGACTGTCTTTAGATGCAGGCTGCACATCTTTCACTGCAAAAAGGACCAGGGGCCACATAAGCAAAAAGCTTTAAGCAAAAAGAAACCAGGCACATGAGGACCTCTGAAAGGGCATGTGGTCATTATAGGTGACCTGAGCAGATGTCATCCACATGGGGCCTGCAAGCAAATGCCAGCCATGCTGGCCACAGCAAAGGCATGGACACTGAGTCAAAGGCAGCAGCAGGTGCACCTTGACCTTGAACAATACTTGTGCAGGAGACAAAAGTCTCAGTGAGGGTAGAGGCCATCCAAAAGTATGGCAGCTCCAGAGGCAGGCGTGGCTCTTCCTAAACAAGCTGGATAGAAGCAAAGACTGGACTAGCAGAGATACGGCTTTTCTGCACACGTGAGGGGAAGACTCATGTACTGCTATCTATCTGCAGACTGTGTGCTCTCCGGGAAGAGAAATGGTGAAAGCCAGTTGTGGGAGGCAGATCTAGAAGAGCTACATCACTGGCTGGTTTCTTTGAAAGGATTAAAGGGGAGGACAGAGGTTTATCTCACTGCTGGGGAGAAAGAGATGGCAGAGAGAGAGATGCTACTCAAGTCTGGGACATGCCAAGGCTGAGAAATGACAGCTCAGGCAGAGGTTTAGGCATCAGTGTGCTCAGAGGTTCATGGTGTGGGTACAGAAGCAGCAGGGCAGTGATGTGCTGAGCATCATTTTCCAGCGAGAGCCACCGTGGACCTGTGACATGTGTCTCCTTGCTAAGCTGTTTTATAGCAAGAGAGTGCAATCCACTACTGGTACCTAGGACAGAAAATTTCTGTTTGCATGGAATAGTAGATGCAATCCTACTAGACAGAATTCACTTCAGTTGAATAGAGTGGAGCAGGAACACTGGCCAGGAGGAAAAGGGAGAATTCTGCAGTTTGGAATGCTCCAATAAAAAGGAAGAGCAGCTGTCCCCTTCTGAGAATGCAGACAAGTTGTCAAAGTAGGTCTTCCTCTCCATCATGGTTAGTGCACCTTTGTGCAAAATACATTGTCGAAGAAAGATTTTCCCCATTTGAGTTTAACGTAGCACCTTTGTGGATCCAGATGACTGACATGAATGAACTGGCAACCCGATGGGGCAAAACCAGGAAGGTTTTTTCCACTGCCCTCTTCATGGGCTTGCTGTAGAGTCTTTGACATTAGGAGCTGGGCTTGGGAAACTTTATTTTTTTCTGGGATAACAAAAACAAAGTGCCTTAGGGTTGGGAGTTGGACTATTTTCAGCATTTAGTGGTATGGAAAACAGTGCTAACCTTGTCAGTCCTATGTGTCCTACAAATTATTTCAGCTCTTTAAGAGGTGAGAGGCTCCTAAGTGAATTGGCATGGCACTAAGTCTTCCACTTAGTCCTAAAGTAACCACACTCATTTCCGCAGAAAACCACCTAGGCTGTTACTGCTCAAGGAACCCCAAGTCCCCCCAGGAATCAAGGATTCCTCAGGCCAAGACTCAGGAGCAAAATAAATCAGGGAAGAGAATTCTAGCACTTTCACCTAAGTATTGTGAGATTTGAAATTTGAACTTGAACCAAAAATCCCAAGATTTCAGTCCTTAATTTTCTGGGGATCCAAATTGCAAGAGGATTTAATCTTAAACTATGCCTTCTCAGCCGGACCTTGATAATGGGAGAGGTTTTTATTTGAAATCTGTGAAGGCTCGAGTGTTGCTATTTGCTGGGCGGAGCAAGCATGCACGCTTGTTACCTTCTTGTCTTCCTGGGTCATTCATTTCCCTGCAGGGTCTCTGCTGGTTTGACAGCATGGCTGGGGATCCTTCAGAGCAGGAAGAGAGAAATGAGTCAAGTTCAGCCTCAGCAGGTGAAGCCTCCTTGCTGTTAACCCACCTCAGAGCCTTCTAGTGGCAAAATCTAAACTGCACCCCGGTAGCCCAAGGGGCCCCAACAGGAGAATGGGGTTGGTCTCGGGCAAGGGGACCATGAATGTGGGAGGGATCAACCAGATAGACTGCGGATCTGTTCAGCTTCTTTCTTTCTAGGGACAGTGGCATCACACATGGCATTTGCAAGCCCACTGTGTTAGGAGCATGCTAATCTGGTTTAAGTTGGGACAATGCTATTTCTCCTTTCTTACTTTTCCTTCCAGGTGAATAAAGCTTCTTAGTATTCCTCTCATGGCTTCCTTCTACTGCCTTCCTGAGTACGCATGGCAATATGTATGGAACAAAACCTTCTCCCTGCTCCAAGAAGCAGGGTCTCCCTAGCATGCCCTCATGAACAGGTAAGCCTCAGTCCAGCAGAGCCTGTGGTTGGAGGTAAAGTGGGCCCTTTGTGGAGTTTCCTCAGCAGGTCTATCTGCTTCTCACTCTGAGCTCTGCCTACCCCCTGAGCTTGGTAACAATAAGAGATACGTTGGCTTTGAACGGTTTGATTTCTTGTCTCATTTTTCCACTTGCTCTAAATCAAAGCAGGACGAAAGGTTGCTGTTTGTAGAGCAGAAAGCTCGAAGACCTCAGCCCCCAAACCTCTTCCTACTGCAGTTTTCATAGACTGTCAGGATGCTGGTGCAACAGAGGTATGGAGAGAGCCCCTCTGCAAGGAAGGAGAACCCAGCCAGGGCTCCACACTCCCAGAGAAGATCTCTGTTCAGAACCACCCACTCTGTTGTCTGGGTCCTGTCAGTTCATGGGGATAGCCATTGCCATCATAGGGTGCCAGGTGCCATGCTGGACATGTGGGTTATCTCATTGAATCTTCAAATGAATGCTGGCTTTTTCCCTCAGGAGATGGAGGCTCTGAGAGGATAGGAGACTTGTTCAAGGTCACCTGGCTCCCATAGGATGGCATTGGGCTTCAGTCTAAGTGGGATTTCAAAGCCTATGGCCTTGTTCCATCAGAGGAGAGCACCTCAACTTCCCTGGGACCAGCATGGGCAGACCTGGGCTTCATGTCTGAGTCTGCTACTCAGAAGCTGATTGACTCTGGGAAAGATCCTGGACCTCTCCAAGGCTCAGACCCCCACCTGTGAAAGGAAAGACCTTTCAACCCCCACCCTGATGTGGGCTACAGTATATCGAATGCGGCTGTGAATATTGTACAACATTTTAAACACAGAAATGCCCATGGGACTGAGCTGATGTGTATGGCTCTGGTGGCAAGCAAAAGCACAAAGGGGAGAAACCTCTTTTTATGCCCCCCTACTTCAGTTTTCTGCGTCAGTGCTTATAAAAGCTTTGGTGTCACGAATACCTCCTCCAAGTCTTTAGAAGTTCAACTTGCATTAGGATTTGACAAGGAAGGCCTTTGTTACTGTTTTCTTCTCTTTCAAGATTAAAAGAAAAATCTAAATATAGGACTGCCTTCTGCTTAGCATAGTGCGTTCTCAATATAAGCAGACTGACTGCTCAGTCAGACTGAACAAAGCGCCGCGCCCCGAGCTGCCTGGCACCTGAGCCGCTCCACAGCCTCGGCCCCCTTTGATACCCACCTGTCAGTCCTGCTGCACAGTGAAGAGGCCCCAACACTGCCTTTCTGGGGCTTTGTCTTCTATCAGCTGTTTTATCTTTGTTTGGCTTCGAGCCTCTCTCTCTTTGTTCTCTGCCTTCCCTGCGTCTCTAACGTGGCAGTCTTTTATTCTGGACCCCAACCTCCTCCCACAGCCTCCTGCACCAGCTTCTCAGGGACCAAAGGCAGCTTTTTGTGTGGGGACCCAAAGCAGCTGTTTGAGGCCGCTGTGCAGGCTCATCCATCCCAGCTCTCACTAAGAGAACTTGATCTGTTCAAGGAGCAGGCTCTGTCTCCCATCCTACCTCTAGACCTTTGCTGAAGCTGTTGCCCTCTCCTAGGCTGGATTCCCCTATGGGCTGCCCCATGACTTATCAAAAGCATACCTTCAACAGCTTAAGGGGCTCTCAAAGCTGGCTTTTTCTCAAAGATGTCCAGAGCTCTTTTAAACAGTTTCTTCTCCCCTTTGTGCTTCGCTGCATTTGTTCCATGATGCTCCAACCACATCCTTCTCTGCCATGACTTTCTTTGTGTGATAACCTATGTCCTGGCAAATATGAATTCCCTAACAACAGGGACCACTCTGTTGGAATTCAGACCTCCAGCCCCTTCTCTCTAGCCCCAGGCATGGGGGCCTCGTACAAGGCAGAATCCAACGAACACGGCTTGAAATAACAAGACTAGCCAGCAAGCCCAGGAAAAAATACTCAACATCACTAATCATCAGAGAAATGCAAATTAAACCACAATGAGATACCATCATACATCAGTCAGAATGGCTATTAGTAAAAATTCAAAAAATAGCAGATGCTGGCGAGGATGCAGAGCGAAAGGAAAGCTTATATGGTGTTGGTGGAATGTGAGTTAGTACAATCTATGGAAAACAGTATGGAGATTTCACAGAGCTAAACATAGAAATATCGCTGGGTTTAGCAAGCTCACTACTGGGTAATTACCCCCCCAAATAAATTATTATATCAAAAAGAAACCTGTACTCTTTATATTTATTTCAGCACAATTCACAATAGCAAAGATACAGAGCCAACCCAGGTGTCCATCAATGAATGACTGGATAAAGAGAAAGTGGTGTATGTCGTACAGTAGAATACTATTTGCAGCAACATGGATGGAGCTGGAGGCCATTATCTTAAGTGAAACAACTCTGAAAGAGGAAATGAAATACAGCATGTTCTCACTAGTAACTGGGAGCTACATAATGTGTACACTGGACACAGAGAATGGAATAATAGACTTTGCGCAGGAGGATGGAAGGAAGGCGCAGGATGAGAAATTACCTTATGGGGCCCAGCATGGTGGCTCATGCCTGTAATCCCAGCACTTTGGGAGGCTGAGGCAGGCGGATCACTTGAGGTCAGAAGTTTGAGACCAGCCTGACCAACATGGCAAAACCCCGTCTCTACTAAAAATACAAAAATTAGCTGGACATGGTGGTGTGCACCTGTAATCCCAGCTAACTGGGAGGCTGAGGCAGGAGAATCGCTTGGACTTAGGAGGTGGAGGTTGCAGTGAGCCTAGATTGCGCCACTGCACTCTAGACTGGGTGAGAGAGAGACTCCATCTCAAAAAAAAAAATATATGGGTACAATGCACAGTATTTGTGTAATGGTTACACTAAAAACCCAGATTTTGCCACTATACACTACAGCCATGTGACAAACTACAGTGGTACCCCTAAGTTTATACCAAAAAAAATCTAAATTAAATTCTTTCGTCGGGTCAAACTATGTGTAGGGAAGTCCCACCTGGGTGGCTGTTTGGGATCTGCCACCTGGATGCTGTGCAACATTAGAACTATTTTAATTTACTGAAGCTCTCAAAGTTGTGGCAAAACACACATAACATAAAGTCTTCTGTCTTAACAATTCGTAAGTGTATAGTTCAGCAGCATTACTTACATTTGAATTATTGTGCAACCATCAGCACCATTTATCTGACTCTTTCGTCTCACCAAATATTAAACATTAATTCCATTAAACAATATCTCCCATTTCCCTTTCCCCTTAGATCCTGGAAACCACCATTTTACTTTCTGCGTTTATGGTATCAACAACTATCAGTACCTCGTATAAGTTGAATTCCTTTCTTCCTTTATCTTTTTGTATTTGTCTTTCTGTGACTGACTTATTTACTTGGCATAACGTTCTAACGCTTTACCCACATTGTAGCATGTGCTAAAGTTTCCTTTTCTTTTTATAGGCTGAATAATATTTCATTGTATAGATACACTGTTTACCCGTTCGTCTGTCTACGGACACCAATATCCACCAACAACACTGCAACCCAAAGTTGCTTTCAACGAAATGATGACTTTTTCTTTATTTTTATTGTTTTATTATTTATTTATTTATTTATTTATTTTTGAAACGGAGTTTCGCTCTTGTTACCCAGGCTGGAGTGCAAAGGCACGATCTCGGCTCACCATAACTTCCACCTCCTGGGTTCAGGCGATTCTCCTGCCTCAGCCTCCTGAGTAGCTGGGATTACAGGCACGCGCCACCATGCCCAGCTAATTTTTTGTATTTTTAGTAGAGACGGGGTTTCACCATGTTGACCAGGATGGTCTTGATCTCTTGACCTCGTGATCCACCCGACTGGCCTCCCAAAGTGCTGGGATTACAGGCTTGAGCCACGTGCCCGGCCCTATTTGTATTGTATTTTTAATTGATAGATGATCACTGTAGGTACAGTATTTATGGAGTACAATGTGATGCTATTATAAATGTGTACATTGTGAAATTACTAAATCTGACTAGGTGGTATACTCATCACCTCACATACTTACCATTTAAAATCTAGAGGAGCTTATGCTAAGTGAAATACTCCAGTTACAGAAACACAAATAGCTCATGATTTCACTTACATGTGTCAGCTAAAAAAAATTCAGACTTATAGAAAAAGAGAGTAGAATGATGGTTACCAGAGGCTGGGGGGCAGGGTAGGGGAAGGGGGTCTAACAGAAGTAAATTCTGGTGATCTATGGCACAGCATGATGGCTATAGTTAACATTAATTATAATGTGTATTTTAAAATTTCAATGTTTTGATTGACCCAAATTTTGAGATACGGTTTTTAGGAATCCTTTCCCTTCTCCCTAGTAACAGAGAAATCAGATTGACCTTTGATTGAATTTCAGCTCATTTTTTGTTACTAGATCTGCACTTGGGTCATGATATTTAACGTCTTTGAACCTATATTTTAATTTCTTTCTAAGGATAATGATTCTTCCATGACAAGGCAACTCCAAGAGCCTTAGGGTATTTACTGCATTCAAACGCAGGTTGTGTCACACTCGGTAAGAGCTCTCTGCTATTCTTATCTTTATGGGGACTGTGGACACAAGTAAGTCCCAAGCCCTTCACTTTCTGTAGGAGATTCTCGGTTTCTCAGTGCGCGTGGCTCTTCCCCACAACGACTCTGCAAACGCTCTGGATAAAGGGCTGCTGGAGGTTATAGATTCACTTCTTTGCCCTCATTTTATTATTGCTTTCCATACCTCAAAATGAAAATTGAAAATGCTTTGATATAACACATGCATTACAAGACTGACTTAGGCTGTTTTTACTTTCCAAAATATCTCCTTGCCCTTCCATGTTGTCAAATGTAACCAATGCTTCCTGAGCGTGTACACTCTGGGCTGGGCACCCTGCTCATGATACAGTGCATGTAATGAACAGGGCTGAATCCCTATCCCCTAGGAACTCGCTACCTAGCAGGGAGCCACGTGCCAAAGCAGCATTATCTCCACATACACAACAGACCGAGGTGCAAAACTCCATCCTGTGTTTGCTACATACAGGAACTTAAAATGAGACCTGGACTTTGGCTGTGTGACCTTCAGAAAGATATTTAATGTCCTTCAGTCTCAGTTTCTTTAGCTATGAAGTAGAGATGGTCTCTACCTGCTATTGGGTCAGTGATAGAAGGAAACAAACTATTGATCCATGCAACAACATGGAAAATGCCATGTGCATGATGCTAAGTGAAAGAAGCCAGACTCAAAAGACTCCATATTAAATGTTTCGTTCTGGAGAAAGCCAAACTTGAGGGAATGAAATCTGATAAGTGGATACCATGATCTGGGGATTGGGTGGGAGTGGTGAGAAAACTTTGATAAATGGAAATAGTCTCAGTCCTGACTCTGGTGGTGGATAGTGGCTGGATATTTTTGCTAAATCTCAGAACAGAATGCCTTAAAAGGGTGAATTTTACTGAATACAAATTATACCCTAATAAGTAAGCAAAGCAGTAAACAGCAAGACTGCTGTAGACAAAATGAGATAAATAAAAGAACCATTCTGTTTATTTATCTAAAACAAATAAAAAATAGGATAATTTGCTCTGGATTAAAAACACCCAGGTTCAATACCAGGTTTTCCATTGGTCAGCTTTGCAACTCTGGGCAGTGTACTTAAACTTTCTGAATTACTCATTCAGAAAACGGAAATAATGATTTTGTAGAGTGGAAGCTTGTGAGAATCTAGTTGTATAGGGTACAGATTTAAACTCAGGGTGTGCCACCTGGAGGGTTTTATTTATTTAAATACACGAAGGCTGTGCTTATTATACACACGGCACTATGCTGGAGACTTCACAGATGCTCATTTAACCCCTATTATAGCCCCACTTTACAGATGAGGAGGTGGATCCCAGGAAGGCGAAGCACCAGGCCCAGGGTCTCATCTGCTACAAGCCTCATCTCCTTGGATTCACTGGAGCTTCCATCAAGCTAGAATCTGAGGTTTCTCTCTCCTGGGCCACACAGTGCAAGTTGGAATCCAGTGTCTTCACCTCATTTCTAGTCAATTCTGCCTATTGGATTCAGTTGTCATTTACCACTGGCCCCCCAGATGCAGGACATCTCTTTTTGACTGTCTTCCGTGTTCACAGTCCTACTGGGAGGAGCAAGCCGTTTATTCGCTGCCAGTGAAGCCCTTTACTTGACGTTATGGTCATTCCCGGATGATGGTGTTGAGGGAGGGACTTAAGAGGCAGCAAATGACCACGTGATCCCAGACCTCCTGCAACCAAGTCTTGACATTTTCTTCCCAGCATTGGTGTCTGGAGGCTCTGTGACTCACTCCTGTGTGAATGCCCTTCCCTGTCACTGTGCAGCAGAGATGAGCTCCCTCCCTCCCAGCAAAGGTTTCCAAGTGGCACCTAAGTAAGACCCCTCTAATACTGCTGGAAGGACTATGAGCTGATACCCTTTCTCCTGAGGGCGATTTGGTAAAACATATCGAACACTTTATAGACAGACGTTCCCTTTGACTCTGCAATTTGAAATCTAAATTTTTTAAAAGAAATAATTATATGTATGAAAATACCTAGAGATAAGCTGCTGAAATTCTGGAAGCACAAATACCCACCAGCACTGGAGGGGTTAACTGCTTTATGGAGGAGCTGGAAAACGGAATACTAAGCAGCTATTAAAAATCATGTTTTAGAAGGCCACTTAATGACATGGAACATGTTCACTGTGTTTTTGAAGAGAAGAAGCAGGAGCACAAAAACATAGGCATATATGGCAATAGAAAATAAGACCAGAATAAAATACATGAAAAACGTGCACAGACCTGATATCAAGGTAAGAGAATTGTGAACAATTTTCTTTCTGGGCCAGGCACCGTGGTTCACCCCTGTAATCCCAGCACTTTGGGAGGCCGAGGCGGGTGGATCACAAGGTTAGGAGTTCGAGACAAGCCTGGCCAATATGGTGTAACCTTGTCTCCATTAAAAATACAAAAATTAGACAGGTGTGGTGGCGCATGTCTGTAGTCCCAGCTGCTTGGGAGGCTGAGGCAGGAGAATTGCTTGAACCTGGGAGGTGGAGGTTGCAATGAGCCAAGATCACGCCACTGCACTCCAGCCTGGGTGATAGAATAAGACTCTGTCTCAAAAAAAAAATTATTTCTGGCATCTTCTTTTCTGATATATTCTAAATTAGATAGGTAGGTAGGTAGGTAGGTAGATAGATAGATAGATAGATAGATAGATAGATAGATAGATTGATAGATAGATAGATTGATAGAGGTAGAATGATAATGCCATATCAACTTTTAAATGTGTCAACGGGTCTCTTACTCCTTTGAAGATAGAAAATAGGCAGATCATGTTGGTTCTCTATGGTGGATCTACTTTATAGTAACTTTACAAAAGGTAGACTTTCTTTTTCCAAACACAAAGGAATGCTTGGGCATTTGATGCCTCCCACATCAAAGACTTATTTCTCCTTTAATAACTATGTGCAAAGACAGTGTTGGATAGTGTCCATGACTTTCTTTTCTTTTTCTTTTCTTTTCTTTTTTTTTTTTTTTTTTGAGATGGAGTCTCACTCTGTTGCCCAGGCTGGAGAGCAGTGGCACAATCTCGGCTCACTGCAACCTCCAACTCCCTGGTTCAAGCAACCTCCAACTCCCTGGTTCAGCCTCCAAGTAGCTGGGATTACAGGCATGAGCAACCACACCCAGCTAATTTTTGTAGTTTTGGTAGAGATGGGGTTTCACTGTGTTGGCCAGGATGATCTCAATTTCCTGACCTCGTGATCTGCTTGCCTCGGCCTCCCAAAGTGCTGGGATTACAGGTGTGAGCCACAGAACCTTGCCTGTCCATGACTTTCTGTAAAGCACAGAGGAACAGAAGTTGTGGGAATTTGGAGGGAAGCTCTGGCCATCACCTCCTCCCTGGTACCCCAGTCAGCAACCCTGACAAAGTACACCTGCCCTCTCCTGAACATTCCCAGGCCAGGGAGTCCCCATTCATAACAGAGTCTCTCTTACTGCTACTCTCCTTGGATTCACTGGGCTTTCACCAAGCCAGAATATGAGGTTTCTGTCTCCTGGGGCCACACAGTGCAATTCAGCTCCCTTGTATACATGACAACCCTTCCAAAGCAGAATGCAGGTCACTTGTTCTTTCCCAGACAGATGCACAAAAATACTGAGGTAATTTAGTTATTAGCAGCCAGTGGTGTGGGCTGGCTGACAGAGCACAACTGGAAAGGGGTCTCCTCCTTGGGAAATCTTCCAGATGCCCCTGTCAGATACAGGGCTCCCCCTGACTCCCACAGCAGCCTAACTGCCACCATGCTGCAAGGTGGAGCCCCTTCTCCAGAACTCTGTGACCTCCTTGAGTAGAAGGACCTTCTCCAAACCTACTTTTTACATTCTGTGCCTAACACTGTGCTGGACACCCATTCATTCATTGGAGTGTGCAGCATGTACTTACTTATGGAGGCCTCCACTGAGCCAGGCACTGTGGCAACTCCAAGTATATAGTGGTAAAAAAATCAGCAGAAGCCTGCCCTGGACAGAGCTCAGAGTATGTGGAGTAAGTCAGAAAACAGTCAGATAGAAAGATAAAAGGATGGGTGGATGGATGGATGAATGGTTGAATGGATGGATGGATGGATGGATGGATGGATGGATGGATGGATGGATGCATGGATGAATGAATGGATGGATGGATGGATGGATGGATGGATGGATGGATGGATGCATGGATGGATGGATGGATGGACGGATGGACGGATGGATGGATGGATGCATGGATGGATGGATGGATGGACCAATGGATGGATAAATAGTAGGTCCCAGCTATTTTATATTATGATATATACTAGGAAGAGAAGGAAGAAGGGAGCTGTAAGAAGAGATACAATAAGTATGTGAATATTGCAGCAATTAGAAGTAAAGACTCTGGAATCAGAGAGCATAAATCCCAGCTCCATCTCACATTTGCTGTGTGAACACAGGTGAGTTTCTTATCACTGTGCCTGGGTTTCTTCACTGGGCAGTTTAAGATTAAACAAGTTTGTTTCTGTGGAAATGTTCAAGCCTGTTTGCAAAGGTAAATGGTAGCTGTTATTGTTAAGGTGTGCATGTTTAGTGAGTCAGGGAGGGAGATTCAGGAAAGAATGGGGTATGTGCTTTTAGGCTGTGTAAGGCATGAGGGTCTTGACTGCAGCTTTTGAGGACAGAGGAAGGAGGCTAGTGAAGGCCCCCCAAAACCATAACATGAGAGAATGTAGATAGCACTAGGGGTGTGGAGCCTGGAGAAGATGGTTAAGATACCCAAGGTCGCTGTTCTCAAATACCTGAAGGGCTGTTTCTGGGACATGAAGTTCAATGGCCCTGCATGGTGGTGATGAGAAGATTAAGGGACAATGAATGAAGCTGCAAAGAGACTGATTGTTTTATTCTCAAAATAGAACTAATGTATCTGAGTTCAGTGTGTTACACCTGTAATTTCAACACTGAGAGGCCAAGGCAAAAGGATTGCTTGAGCTCAGGAGTTCAAGGCCAGTCTGGAAAACATGAGAAGAGCCTGTCTCTACAAATCACAATAATAAAAATTTAGCCAGTGTGGTGGTGTGTGCCTGTGGTCCAGATACTTGGGAAGCCGAGGCAGGAGAATTGCCTGACTTAGAGGTTGAGGCTGTAGTGACACATGACTGTACCAGTGCTCTTCAACTTGGGCGACAGAGTGATGCCTCTTCTGCAAAACAAAAACAAAACAAAAACAAAATAATATAATTGTCTGAAAATGTAAGTCTATGCTTTTGTAAGTGATGAGTTTCATATCAGTGAAAGTGTTAAGGTAAAGGCTGGTCAAGGCTACATCTATTGAGCATCTACATCTACATCTATTCTATATCTATAAGAGAAGAATGCTGTCTTTGGAAGCATCTCCAGACAGTTTGAGATTGGTCTGTCTTGTTCCCCTCCCAACATGAGGCTCTGGGCTTCCACGTGTCCAGCCCTCTCCATATTCTTCTGATCAGCTCAATGAGATTGAGTGAGAGGAATCAGGCCCATGGGTTTTGGTTGAGGGTACAGTGGGGAGGTCTTCCCATGACACAGTAAGAGAGGCAGGGAGGGCTGAGGCACCTGTGAGCAGTTATGGTTCAGAGAGCAGAGAGCAGGAAACTGGGATCAGAGAAACATGAAAGGCGAAAGGCAGAAGTGGGTGGAAACGTGGACATGCAGTGACTCAATTGAGTTACACAATCTAGTGTCCAACACGCACATGAGAGTATTTCAGTTTTCAGACTTTTACTTATTAAAAAATGGAAAACAAAAACAATTCAACTGGGGGAAAGAATCATGGTTCCAACAAATGGAGTTGGGACAACTCGATATCCACAGTGAATATGCAAAGAAATAAAGCCAGGCCCCAATTTCACACCATGTGCGGAAATTAACTCAAGATTCACCACAGGTGTGAATGTCAGAGCTAAAACTATAAAATTCTTAGAAGGCAAGAGAAAAGTATGTTTTCATAACCTTGGATTCAGCAATGGTTTCTTAGATATGACATCAAAAGCAAAATAAATAAAAGAAAACATAGAAAAATTGGGCTTCATACAAAATAAACATTTTGTCCTTTAAAGGATGTCCTCAGAAAAGGAAAGACAGCCCCCGAAATGGGAAAACACATTTGCAAACTATTTATCTGTTAAGGGACTTGCATTCAAACTGTATGGATAACTCTTACAATTCAACAGGAGCCCAATTCTATGTGAGCAAAAGATGTGCACTGACATTTTTCAAAAGAAAGTGTACAAAAGTCAACAAGTACACAAAAATATGCTTAACATCATGAGACCTTGCGGAGGTTTGAATCAAAAGTACAATAAGATAGCATTCCTCACCCAGGGGTATGGCTGTAACAAAATAGATGAACAATAACAAGTGTTGGAGAGAATGTATGGAAGTTTTTTTTAAATTTTTATTGCATTTTAGGTTTTGGGGTACATGTGCAGAACATGCAAGATAGTTGCATAGGTACACATGTGGCAGTGTGTTTTGTTGTCTTCTGCCCCTTTACCCATATTTGGCATTTCTCCCCATGCCATCCCTCCCCCACTCCCCCCTCTCGCGCTGTCCCTCCCCTATTTCCCCCAATAGACCTCAGTGTGTGGTGCTCCCTTCCCTGTGTCCATGTGTTCTCATTGTTCATCACCCGCCTATGAGTGAGTGTATACGGTGTTTTCTGTTCTGTTCTTGTGTCAATTTGCTGAGAATGATGTTCTCCAGAAATTGACATCCTCGGCTGGGTGCAGTGGCTCACATCTGTAATCCCAGTACCTTGGGAGACCAAGATGGGTGGAACACTTGAAGTCAGAGTTTAAGACCAGCCTGGCAAAACCTAGTCTCTACTGAAAACACAAAAATTAGCTGGGCATGCTGGTGCACACCTCTAATCCCAGGTTCTTGGGAGGCCAAGGCACAAGCATCGCTTGAATCTGGGAGGTGCAGGTTGCAGTGAGCCGAGTTTGCACCACTGGCACTCCAGCCTGGGTGACAGAGGGAGGCTCTGTCTCAAAAAAAAATTAGAGCCCTCATGCATAGCCGATGGGAATGTAAAATGGTAGAACTGCTTTGGAAAACAATTTCAATACATCAAAAGACTAAACATAGAGCTACCGTGTGATCTGGCAATTCCACACTAAGGTATATACTCAAAAACAACAACAAAAAAGAAAACACACCCATGTGAAATGGGGTACACAAATGTAGCAGCATTATTCATAATCACCAAGAAGTAGAAACAACCCATATGCCTATCAACAGATAAATAGATAAACAAAATGTGGCATATCCACAAAATGGAACATTTTTCAGCCATGAAAAGGAATCAAATACTGATACGTACTCTAAGGGAGCTGACTCTTGAAAATATTATGCTAGGTTAAAGAAGTCAGATACAAAATGCCACATATGATAAGATTCCATTACATGAAATGTCCCAAGTGGGCAAATCCATACAAACAGAAGGTAAATTAGTGGTTGCCAGCAGCTGGAGAGAGTGAAGAATGAAGAAGGGCTGCTGACAAGTATGGGGTTTCTTTTCTGAGTAGTAAAAAATATTCCTGAATTTGATATTGGCCATAGTTGCATAACTCTGTGACTCTGAAAAAACAATGAATTGCACATTTTAAAAGTGTGAGTTTTATGCTGTGTGAATTATATATCAATAAAGTTATTCTAAAAATATAGAAAAAAAGTAGTTTATGTTTATTTATTTATTTATTCATTTATTTATTTTTTTGAGACGTAGTTTCATTGCTGTTACCCAGACTGGAGTGCAATGGCGCGATCTCGGCTCACCGCAACCTCCGCCTCCTGGGTTCAGGCAATTCTCCTGCCTTAGCCTCCTGAGTAGCTGGGATTACAGGCACGCACCACCATGCCCAGCTAATTTTTTGTATTTTTAGTAGAGATGGGGTTTCACCATGTTGACCAGGATGGTCTTGATCTCTTGACCTCGTGATCCACCCGCCTCGGCCTCCCAAAGTGCTGGGATTACAGGCTTGAGCCACTGCTCCCGGCCTGTATTTGTAAGAAAAAAGCTAAATGCACTTTTTGCTTATGACTTTAACTAGAGGATAAGTCATTAACAGATATAAAAGTCGACACTGAACCACTTCTCCAGTTAGTTCGTTGGTTTCTGGACTTAATTTTGTTAATGATGTTCTACGAACTTCCCATACACACATCTTCATTCACCTCTCTAATAACGTTCTCAACTTCAGTTTAGAAATTGGAATGCCTCAAAGACTGTTCATAGGATTTTCAGGCAATTGGGATGCACTGGTGGAAGGTTCTTCACCCAGGCCATGACATTTGTTATTGTCCTACCAGTGAAACAAAGAATTAACTCCCAACTCTCTGACATGTGTCTTGCTGGGTTGATCAGGTCCTTGCAAAGGCTAACAGACAGGACATGGAGACTTTATTGGGAGCTGCAGTTCTCACTTCTCGTTGGTTTAGGCCTGATTTCCAGGATGAATCCCTCGCTATCATGTGTGGACTGTGAGGGTCTCAGCTAAAGAATGAGGAAGAAATTAAGTGAGGACTAATCAGTGCTGAGCCTTTAAGGCATCTGGAGATGCTGAGGATGTCAGCCCTGAGCCATCGTGGGCTCTGAGTCAGGCAAATGACATGATCAAAATTACACTTAATCTCTCTGTAATTAATTGTAGATCTATAAAAATAGCATAATTGGCAAACTGTCCTACAATTAGCATATTAATACCGTGACCCTTGCCAGGTGAGCAGCGTGGATTTATATGTGGGTGTTGTGCTGGGACCCAGGGCTGGAAGGCAGATCTGGTGCGGGGAGGGTATCAGAGCTCCATTATCCCATGGACGGGCTGCTTTGTTCCAAGACAAGGATTAGCGCTAATAATTTCTCCCCGGGGAAGCGCTATCTAAATCCAGGTTTTCTGCGGAGTCTGTAAATACAGCCGGAGTCCTATTGGGGAGCAGAGGAGGAAAGGCGCACGTAAGTAGGTCAATCCGAGAGCTTTTGTGTGCCAACAATGATGGAGAACATCAAAGTTACTATGTCGCTTAGGCGATTGTTCTATTTGTATTGACCAAGTAAGCTAGAAATCCAAGAGGGAGGTGATTGACAGGGTGGGAAGCCAGCAAGGCTCCTGCAGCCAAGAAAACCCACAGAAAAACCTAGAAGCTCTAATCACATGGAGTTGGACATTCCTGAGTGGCAGGAAGGGTCCTCCTGTGCCTCTCTCAGCCTTGCCTTGTAATCACATCTGAAGTCTCCCGGCCAAGTTTTGGGACAGCATGTTTGGGTGCCACATACCTTGAGTGATGGCTAGTCACAAATGGCTGTGTTCAGAATGCATCTTACGATCCATTTTATTATAAGGACATGTTAGTTCTGGAAGGGGTCCTAATCTGACTTCACTTAGGTGAGATTCTTCTATGCAGGAAAAAAATATGCAGGCTGCAGATCAGGGGGCCTCAGCCCAGCAACTTTCTGTGTAACTTGAGGCCCTGCTACAAGTGTTACTACATTTAAAACCAGGAACTGGATGGGGTGGCTTCTAGGAACCCTTTTATATTATTACTAACTACAGTAATAATAATAATAATAAAATGATCTCTAAAGGCAAATCTGAAAAGTTTGGAGAAGAGTGAAAAAAATCTGCAAACTTATTATGTGGCAAATATATATATATAAAGGGATGAACATTTGTTCCATGCCTCCTTTGGGCCAGTCTCTCTACCATGGAATCCTGCAAACTTCCCCCTTAGGTGACATCACCTCCATTTTTTGCAAGTGAGTTAGTTGGGGCTTAAAGAGTTAGTTGGGGCTTAAAGATTTACTTAAGCCTCTACTCACTAAAGGCTTAGTGAGTTAGTTGGGGCAAATTTTTCAAGTTTGTGCAGCTAGCAAGTAGCAAACATAGGTCTTTATTCTAAAAAGCTAGCAATAATCTCAAACATATGCCAAACACATTTATAAGTGCATTTTAGAGTATCATTATTAATTCATCTAATCTTCCCAGCAATGCTATGAAAAAGGAAGTTTGATGATTTTACAGATGAGAAGAGTAAGGCATGGGGTGGGTAAATGGCTCTTTTAAGGTCAATAGGTTAATGAAAATCTATGAAGAAAAATTGCTTTCTGAATGTGTGAGTAGATGCATGTCCTATTCATTAGGCAATGAATGACAGAATTCATTGAATAACCATGTCTCTGACAAGGCTTGGGCAGAAAAACTACCAGCCATCAAAGGTAACCAAGAGCCACTAAGTGTGATCTGGTCCTGTGCTGTTTCTGTTTGAACATTTTTAAATGATTCTACTATGTCTAATAGTATGTATATATTTTTAAAATTTCTCCCAATAGTATATAATCATAACATTACCATTTATCATTTATATACTATGTGCTGCGACAAATAAAGTGTGTCCTGCATAAGTTATTGCATTTAATCAACACTGAAGAGTATTACTATCATTTTGCTAATTTCACAGTTAAGGAAACTGAGATCATAGAAGGTAAGTAACTTGAGCACATACCTGAGAATTGAAGACCACATAATTTATTATCCTACCTGGGAAGTTTTGATAGTGAAAGTAAGGTGCTTTGATAAATTTGTTGGAATTGTAGGCATCAGTCAGGACCTTTTGGGAAGTACTTTCATTGTAACTTAGAAACGGAATACCTGGAATGCAGGTTCACTGCTTTCTCACCCAGAGTCCATGCTGCTCACATCTCCCCTCCCCAGCTCCATGGAAGCCCTCTCTCTGCCAAATGGTCCAGTCTCAGGAGCTCTCACCACATCAGTTTCCACATCACTATTTCCCTGGCCACCGTGTCTGATTTGGGTCCTTGCATTTCTCCTGACTTGAATTGCTGGTGAGATTCTCTTCTTTTGCACATTCTTCTGCCTACATCCTCTCTCTCTCTCTCTCCTTTCCCAAACTCCCTCTCAAACTTTTCAGTTTTCAAAATTTTGTCCACACCTCTCTGGGAAGCCTTTCCCAATATTTCTGTTTCTTCCTCAAGGTCTTGTTATCTTTTTGTTGTTGTTTGTATTCATTTCATCTTTCCTTCTCACTCAATGATGAGGTCTCAGGCAAGCACTCATTGCTGTAACCCCAGAGCCCAGAATAAACTTGTTACCAAATAGCATTCAACAGTATTTGAGAAAGGAAGACAAATCAGAGGAAAGGAGGAAGTATGGCTATTAATGGCTGTGATAAAAATTAAAGATTAATCACTCATTCATTCATTCATTCATTCATTCATTCAATTATTCAACAAATGTTTTTGAGCACCGCCCACGTGCTAGGTGAGACAACTACGTTGGGAATGAAACAGATGGCTAGTTGCTCTCAAGGTACTTGTTTTCTCAAAGGGACTGTATGGTACATAAATAACCAAATATCAATCACAAAGTTTATGTACGATGAAGATGAGACTAAGTATCCTGCAAAAATGGAATAATAAGGAGAATGAACTAGAGACATAAGAAGCACACTCCCTTTTCCACTTGCCTGTATTTTAGAGCCAAGCTCAAGTGTGTTGTGTCCTCAAGGAAAACTGCCAAGTTGACCTCGGTCCTCCTTTCCTGAGATCATTTTGAGGGAGAAAGGGCAGGAGTGATTGTATCCAATATACAGTTTCAAAGAGAGAAAATCAGAGCAGAAAAATACTATGTTCTGGGTGGTAGAGTTTGTATGAAGAAAAGTGAGATGTGAATCCAGATCTATTGCTAAGACTTTTCTATAAAGTCTAATTCACTGGATCCTGGAAAAGATCATTAAGAATATAATTTTTTAAATGACACTTAAAATGTTACATTATGATATATGCAAATGTACTAGCTTCCTGTGGCCCCTGTAAGAGATTGCCACCAAGTGTACTCTCTCATGGTTCTGGAGGGCAGAGGTCTGAAATCAAGATCTCTGGATGGAAATCAAGGTTTTGGCAGGACTGGGCTCCCTCCAGATGCTCTAGGGGAGGACCGGCTCCTTGCCTCTGCCGGTTTCTGGTGGTTGATGGTGTTCCTTAGCTTGTGCCTCACCATTCCAATCCTCAGGGTCAGCATCTTCACATGTCTTTCTGCTCTGTCTTCAAGTTATCTTCTCCTCTACACATGTTTAGTCACATCTCCCGCCTCCCTCTTGTAAGAATACTTGTGTGTATATTTAGAACACATCCATATAACCAGGAGGATAATCCATCCATCTCAGGGTCCCTAGCTGAATCACATCTGCACATTGCCAAAATTTTTTTTTTGCCATATTTTGTACCATACTCATTGGCTGCAAGGATTAGGATGTGGGCATATCTTAGGGCACCATCTTTGAGCCTACAGAGACAAATACCTCTAACGTATTATTTCTACAAATTGGTGGATGCTAGGAATGTGAACCTATGGCTTATCAAATATGCACTCTGCCTGCGGGATGCCACCAACAGATAGCCACAGGCTCTGAAATGGAAAGGAGAAATGTGAAATCTAAACTTCCTGAGCTCCGATCCCAGACTCTTCTCACCACTTTCCATTGGAGCTCTCTGATTATGAAAGTAGATTTTTTTTTTCCTGGAGTAAAGTCTCCCTGTGGGTGAAGCATTCCAGTTTGCAAAAAAAGAAATGTTCTCTCTGCTATGAGAGCTATTTTTTTTTCATTTTGCCCAAGTTTGAATTCTTTAATAGCAAACTCTGTGTTCTGCTGGTGCAAATTTTCCTTGCTGACAATGATCGGTAAACACTTTTATTCCAGGATAAAGATCTCAGAACCAGGGAAGTCATCTCTTTGCCACTTTCCCTAGGATTCATAGGACTTTTTAGAAATGAACTCAACCAAGTTATTCCACAGGCCAGATCCTCTTCCGATTCACTCACTTGGAATTTTCTGGTTTCTAGAATCTGTCTGTGTCTAGTCCTCAGCTGACTGGCCTAAGACTCAGTTGCAGGGGGGTTGGGAACCAAATCTCTGGGTTCCAGTGGATGATTCCAACCTGTCTCAGGCTAATTGCAATGCTATCTTCATACCAATCAATAAGTTTTTTCAAAAGTGAGGTCAAAGTTGGGTTGTTCTGTTCTGTGAATAATGAATGCTAAATAATATTAATAGTTAAAGGATGCTAATGTTCCCGAAAACATGTCAGGTTTCCTTCTCTTCCTCCTGTCATACTCATCTTACTGATAACGTGTGAAAGGCAAAGTCTTTTTCCCTTTCCAGCTCGAACTTAATACAGTGCAGGCAAGCTATTTGTTCCAGCTCCCCAGAGACATCTGAAATTGATTTTAGAGGCTGAACACTCAAATTAGACATTTGAAGCAATGAAGATAAATTTGAAGATGAATTTATCCTGTCGAGGCTCAGAGGACAACTGATGAAACTTTTTATTTTATTTTTAACCCAGAAAGTGATCCTCATTCTGCTTGTCATTTTCTGGCATCTTGATATTCAAATCAAGGAAATGTAGTATTGAATGCCTACCTGTAAGGGTTGTGTATATTCCAATCCACCTGTCTATCCAGGTGTGCCTCGAAACTAAAGAATGGATTTGGTGAGTTGAGTTTGAACTATTGAGGCCCGGTGGATTCATGTTGCTTCTAGGATTCTAGCTTCACCCAATTTGGACTCAATTTAATTTCACACTAGCCGTTCCATTTTACTTGCTTATGAGGGTCATGAACAATGACTTTTGTGCACGCATTGGAAATTCTTTAGTGTATAATACAGGAAGATGTCCTTTTTTTGTTGTGTTTTAAGATGGATTCTGGCTCTGCTGCCCAGGCTGGTGCAGTGGTGCGATCTCAGCTCACTGCAACCTCCACCTCCTGAGTTCAAGTGATTCTCCTGCCTCTGCCTCCCGAGTAGCTGGGACTACAGGCACCACCACCACACCTGGCTTTTTGTATTTTTAGTAGAGACAGAGTTTCACCATGCTAGACAGGATGGTCTCAATCTCCTGATCTCGTGATCTGCCTGCCTCTGCCTCTCAAAGTGTTGGCATTACCGGTATGAACCACCATGCCCCACCAACGTCCTCTTTTAAACTAACCTGTTTTAAATACAAAAAGCATTCACAGATTTGTTCACTATTAGAAAATTTAAAAATAAATTTTCACAAGAATATATTATGGCCCAAAGACAAGATCTGGATATAAAATATAATATAAACAAGAAAAATGAACGGGTCATGTCCTTTGACTTATTTGATTTTATTGTGCAGCATACTCTAACCATGTACATGGCCATAGCTTCTTTTTGGACTCCTTGATTATCTTAGACATTTCACTCTTTTGGATATGAAAATAACTGCAAATTGCAATATCACTCTCAGATAGTGGAAAGAAATGGCTTAGTTTTCCAGTGGAAGGAAGCAGTTCTTAAAGATACATCACCAACTTTCTGATGAGAGCAAAACCTTCAAAGAAACCTTCAGTTTTCGAGGCTGAGATGCGGTATTAAAGGTGAGTGAGGAGGATTATCATTTTACCTTTACCTATCTATTTCTGAATGAGACCTTAGTGGACTTAGTTTAACCTTCTGAGATGTATGACCTGTTTACCAACTCTGAAAAGCTGCTGGAAAGCTTAAATATTTCAAATAAATATGGAGAAATTTGAAGGTGTAAGTTGGTAATAGGAATATGAGTCTACATTAGATCAGATTTAGGTCAACTCTATCATAAATGTCTACTAGCCCTACAAAGGACATGAATTCATCATTTTTACGGCTGCATGGTATTCCATGGTGTATATGTGTCACATGTTCCCTGTCCAGTCTATCATTGATGGGCATTTGTGTTGGTTTCAGGTCTTTGCTATTGTAAACAGTGCCACAGTGAACATACGTGTGCATGTGTCTTTATAATAGAACGATTTATAATTCTTTGGGTATATATCCAGTAATGAGATTGCTGTGTCAAATGGAATTTCTATTTCTAGGTCCTTGAGGAATCGCCACACTGTCTTCCACAATGGTTGAACTAATTTATACTCCCACCAACAGTGTAAAAGTGTTGCTATTTCTCCACATCCTCTCTAGCATCTGTCTGGTGTGAGATGGTATCTCAATGTAGTTTTGATTTGCATTTCTCTAATGACCAGTGATGATGAGCATTTTTTCATATGTTAGTTGGCCTCACATATGTCTTCTTTTGTAAAGAGTTTGTTCATATCCTTTGAACACTTTTGAATGGGTTTGTTTCTTTGTTTCTTGTAAATCTGTTTTAGTTCTTTGTAGATTTTGGATATAAGTCCTTTGTCAGATGGGTAGATTGCAAAAATTTTTTCCCATTCTGTTGGTTGCCAGTTCACTCTAATGATTGTTTTTTTTGCTGTGCAGAAGCTCTGGAGTTTAATTAGATCCCATTTGACTATTTTGGCTTTTGTTGCCATTGCTTTTGGTGTTTTGTTCATGAAGTCCTTGCCTATGCCTATGTCCTGAATGGTTTTGCCTAGGTTTTCTTCTAAGGTTTTTATGGTGTTAGGTCTTATGCTTAAATCTTTAATCCTGATCTTATCATCTGCCTGCCTCTGCCTGTCAAAGTGTTGTGATTACCAATGTGAGCCACACCATGCCCCACCAATGTCCTCTTTTAAACTAATCATTTTAGTCAGTTTAAAAGAGGAGTGAATTTTAGTGTAAGGTATCAGGAAGGGGTACAGTTTCTGCTTTCTGCACATGGCTAGCCAGTTTTCCCAACACCATTTGCTAAACAAGGAATCCTTTCCCCATTGCTTGTTTTTGTCAGGTTTGTCAAAGATCAGATGGTTGTAGATGTGTGGCATTGCCTCTGAGGCCTCTGTCCTGTTTTATTGGTCTATATCTCTGTTTTGGAACCAATACCATGCTGTTTTGATTACTGTAGTCTTGCAGTATAGTTTGAAGTCAGGTAGCGTGTGTTGTCTCCAGCTTTGTTCTTTTTGCTTAGGATTGTCTTGGCTATACGGGCTCTCTTTTGGTTCCATATGAAGTTTAAGGTGTTTTTTTTTCCTTAACTTCCTTAACTTGTGAAAAAGGTCATTGGTAGCTTGATGGGGATAGTGTTGAATCTATAAATTACTTTGGGCAGTATGGGCATTTTCACAACATTGATTCTTCCTAACCATGAGAATGGAATGTTTCTCCATCTGTTTGTGTCTTCTCTTATTTCGTTGAGCAGTGGTTTGTAGTTCTCCTTGAAGAGGTCCTTTCCATCCTTTGTTAGTTGTATTCCTAGGTATTTTATTCTCTTTGTAGCAATTGTGAATGCTGGTTAATTCTTGATTTGGTTCTCTTTAAGTCTGTTATTGGTGTATAGAAATGCTTGTGATTTCTGCACGTTGATTTTGTATCCTGAGACTTTGCTGAAGATGCTTATCAGTTTCAGGAGATTTTGGGCTGAGATGATCAGATCTAAATATGCAATCATGTCATCTGCAAATAGAGACAATTTGACTTCCTCCTTTCCTAATTGAATACCCTTTATTTCTTTTTCCTGCCTGATTATTCTGGCTAGAACTTCCAATACTATATTGAATAGGAGTGATGAGAGAGGGCATCCTTGTCTAGTGCCAGAATTCAAAGGAACTGCTTCCAGTTTTTGCCCATTCAGTATGATATTAGCTGTGGGTTTGTTGTAAATAGTTTTTATTATTTTGATATACATACCATTGATATCTAGTTTTTTGATAGTTTTTAGCATAAAGGCTGTTGAATTTTGTTGAAGGTCTTCTCTGCATCTATTGAGATAATCATGGGGTTTTTATCTTTGGTTCTGTTTATGTGGTGAATTACATTTATAGACTTGTGTATGTTGAACCAGCCTTGCATCCCTGGGATGAGCCTACTTGATCATGATGGTTAAACATTTTGATGTACTGTTGCAATCTGTTTGCAAGTATTTTATTGAATATTTTTTGCATCTGTGTTCATCATGGATATTGGCCTAAAGTTTACTTTTCTTGTTGAGTCTCTGCCAGGTTTTCATATCAGGATGATGTTGATCTCATAGAATGATTTGGGGAAGATTCCCTCTTTTTGGATTGTTTGGAATAGTTTCAGAAGGAGTGGTACCAGCTCCTCTTGGTATGTCTGGTAGAATTCGGATGTGAGCCCTTCTGGACCTGGGCTAATTTTGGGTGGTAAGCTATTAATTGCTGCCTCAACTTCAGCCCTTGTTATTGATCTATTCAGGTTTTTAAGTTCTTCCTGGTTTAGGCTTGGGAGGTTGTAAGTGTCCAGGAATTCATTCATTTCTTCCAGGTTTACTGGTTTATGTGTGTAGAGTTGTTTGCAGCAATCTCTGATGGTGGTTTGTATTTCTGTGGAATCTGTGGTGATATTCCCTTTATCATTTTTTATTGCATCTATTTGATTATTCTCTCTTTTCTTTTTTATTAACCTGGCTAGTGGTCTGTCTATTTTGTTGATCTTTTCAAAAGAAACAACTCCTGGGTTTATTGATTTTTGAAGGGTTTGTTGTGTCTCTGTCTCCTTCAGTTCTGCTCTGATCTTAGTTATTTCTTGTCTTCTGCTAGGTCTTGAGTTATTTTAATCTTGCTCCTCTAGCTTTTTCAATTTTGATGATAGCGTGTTGATTTTAGATCTTTCCTTGCTTCTCATCTGGGCATTTATTGCTATAAATTTTCCTCTAGATGCTGCTTTAAATATGTCCCAGAGATTCTGGTACCTTGTGTCTTTGTCCTCGTTGGTTTCAAAGAACATCTTCACATCTGCCTTCATTTCATTGTTTATCCAGTTAACATTCAAGAGCCAGTTGTTCAATTTCTATGAAGCTGTGCAGTTCTGAGTTAGTTTCTGAATTATGAATTCTAATTTGACTGCACTGTGCTCTGGGAGTCTGTTTGTTATGATTTCCGTCCTTTTGCATTTGCTAAGGGTCAATTATTATGTGGTCAGTTTTAAAGTAGGTGTGATGTGGTGCTGAGAAGAATGTATATTCTGTGGATTTGGGGTGGAGAGTTCTGTAAATGTCTGTTAGGTTTGCTTGGTCCAGGTCTGAGTTCAAATCCTGGATATTCTTGTTAATTTTCTGTCTCATTGATCTGTCTAATATTGACAATGGGGTTTTAAAGTCTCCCACTATTATTGTGTGGGAGTCTAAATCTCTTTGTAGGTCATTAAGAACTTGTTTTATGATCTGGGTGCTCCTGTATTGGGTGCATATATATGTAGGATTGTTAGCTCTTCATGTTGCATTGATCCTTTTACCATTATGTAATGCCCTTTTCTGTCTCTTTGTCTCTTTTGATCTTTATTGGTTTAAAGTCTATTTTATCAGAGACTACGATTACAACTCCTGCTTTTTTTTCTCTCCATTTTCTTGGTAGATGTTCCTTCATTGCTTTATTTTGAGCCTATATGTATCCTTGCATGTGAGATGGGTTACCTGGATACAACACACCAATGGGTTTTTACTTTTTATCCAATTTGCCTCTCTGTCGCTTTTGATTGGAGCATTTAACCCATTTATATTTAAGGTTAATATTGTTATGCATGAATTTAATCCTGTCATTTTGATGCTAGCTGGTTGTTTTTCCCATTCATTGATGCAATTTCTTCATTGTTTTGATGGTCTTTATCATTTGGTATGCTTTTGGAGTGGCTGGTACTGGTTGTTTCTTTCTATGTGTAGTGCTTCTTTCAGGGGCTTTTGTAAAGCAGGTCTGGTGGTGATGAAATCTCTCAGCAATTGCTTGTTCATAAAGGATTTTATTTCTCCTTCCCTTATGAAGCTTAGTTTGGCTGGGTATGAAATTCTAGGCTGAAAGTTCTTTTCTGTAAGGATGTTGAATATTGGCCCCCACTCTCTTCTGGCTTGTAGGGTTTCTGCTGAGACATCCACTGTGAGTCCAATGGATGACCTTCCCTTTGTGGATGACCTGACCTTTCTCTCTGACTTCTCTTAGCATTTTTTCCTTCATTTCCATCCTGGTAAATCTGATGATTATGTGCCTTGGGATTGCTCTTCTTGAGAAATATCTTTGTGGTGTTCTCTGTATTTCCTAGACTTGAATGTTGGCCTGCCTTGCTAGGTTGGGGAAGTTCTCCTGGATAATATCCTTAAGAGTGTTTAGTACCTGCCCAGCAGCTCTGAATAGAACAATGGAGCTCACAGCTCAGCACTTGAGCTCCTATAAGGGACAGACTGTCTCCTCAAGTATCTCTCTGACCCCCATATAACCAAAGAGACACCTCATAAAGGAGAGCTCAGGCTGACATCTGGTGGGTATCCTCCTGGGACAAAGATAAGAGAAGAAGAAACTGGCAGCAACCCTTGCTCTTCTGCAGCCACTGCAGGTGATCCCCAGGCAAGTGGGGTCTGAGGTAGACCTCCAGCAGTCCTACAGCAGGTGGGCCTGTCTGTTAGAAGGAAAACTAAGAAACAGAAAGAAGTAACTTCATCAGAAACAAAAAGGATGTCCACTTAGAGACCCCATCTGAAAGTCACCAACCACAAAGACCACAGGTAGATGAATCCACAAAGATGGGAAGAAACCAGTGCAAAAAGGATGAAAATACCCCAAACCAGAATGCCTCTCCTCCTTCAAGGGATCACAACTCCTCACTAGCAAGGGAACAAGGCTTGATGGAGAATGAGTCTGATGAATTGACAGAAACAGGCTTCAGAAGGTGGGTAATAAACTTCTATGAGCTAAAAGATCATGTTCTAACCAAATGCAAAGAAACTAAGACCTTGAAAAAAGGTTTGATGAAATGCTAAAGAGAATAAACAGCTTAGAGAAGAATATAGATGACCTGATGGAGCTGAAAAACACAACACGAGAACTTTGCAAAGTATACACAAATTTCAATAGCTGAATCAACCAAGCAGAAGAAAGGATATCAGAGATTGAAGATCAACTCAATGAAATAAAATGAGAAGGCAAGATTAGAGAAAAAAGAGTGAAAAGAAATGAACAAAACCTCCAAAAAATATGGGATTATGTGAAAAGACCTAATCTACATTTGATAGGTGTACCTGAATGTGACGGAGATGATGAATCCAAGGGGCCATGTTTGAGTTTCATGATTCTCAGGCCGGACGCGGTGGCTCACGCCTGTAATCCCAGCACTTGGGAGGCCGAGGCGGGTGGATCACGAGGTTAAGAGATCGAGACCATCCTGGTCAACATGGTGAAACCCCGTCTCTACTAAAAATACAAAAAATTAGCTGGGCATGGTGGCGCGTGCCTGTAGTCCCAGCTACTCGGGAGGCTAAGGCAGGAGAATTGCTTGAACCCAGGAGGTGGAGGTTGCGGTGAGCTGAGATCCCGCCATTGCACTCCAGCCTGGGTAACAAGATCGAAACTCTGTCTAAAAAAAAAAAAAAAGAAAGAAAGAAAAGAGTTTCATGATTCTCATTCATCAACATAGATGATTAGATTAAACTGGTTAATTTGATCAAAGTGATTGATAGGACAAAGCTGGACCAGTTGGACTCTCTCTCAAGTTTCTGCAGCATGACCTGGGGTTTCTACACACTGGGAAATAGATTCTGAGTCCCGGTAATAGCAGAGTCAGAGGAAAGGTGTTCCCCAAATGTACACTAAAGTTGATTACCTGATTCTTCCTCCTTTGAATCCTGGATGCTCAGGTCTTCCATAGACTACAGACCCTTTCTCCATAAATCCCCCTTATTTTGCTCAGATAGGTGTAAGCTTGTCTTTCTTCCTTGCAATTAGAAGAACCAAAACAGTGTGTTCAGCAAAATGGCAAAATCCAGACTGACCACAGCACACAGCCAGATACATGTGGAAAAGTATGATGGGATTTTCTTCTGAAGGCTCTTGGAAACCAGGCTAGGATACATATATTTAATGAGGGAAAGCAATGAATACTTTATGCCAATTAGCTATCTGAAACCACCTGTTAGGGAGAATGAGCAGGCAACAATGAGTTAGAATATGTGGGTTTTCTTTGCTGTTGGTTCCCCCTTTGATAGCAATTCATAGACAGAAGTAGTTCTCTCTATACTTGTCAAATTATTGGAAAAGCAACTTTTGATATTTATATTAGAATATTTCTGATGTAATTCATGATGAAAATGTAAGTCCCAACTTCATCAGTATGTATTTCTGGCTATGTTCAAAGTGCAGTGCTAAAATACAAAAATTATTGTGATTTGGTCTATGCCTGGAGGGATTTTTCAGAGGAGAGTTTTCACATATCCTAGCTCATCACTAATATTAGGGAGCATTCACTTTGGGTACGTCTGCAAGGTGGAAAACATAGGCTTAGACAGGGTGTCCAGGAAAAGGTCTCTGAATTCACCACATTTTTATCCTTTAACAGGGTGATTTATTACAGGAAGAGGAGAGACCTCTCATGTGAGGCCTCAGCTTCCTGGAGCACCCACAATTCTTTTTTTAAATATTTTATTGCATTTTAGGTTTGGGGGTACAATGTGAAGAACATGCAAGATTGTTGCATAGGTACATACATGGCAATGTGGTTTGCTGCCTTCCTCCCCATCACCTATATCTGATAACATTCTCCCCATTTTATCCCTCCCCAACTCCCCAATTCTTATG
>CM052655.1:116594862-116633764 GCA_028533165.1 Leontopithecus rosalia
ATATGTGCCACATTTTCCCAGTCCAGTCTATCATCGATGGGCATTTGGGTTGGTTCCAGGTCTTTGCTATTGTAAACAGTGCTGCAATGAACATTCATGTGCATGTGTCCTTATAGTAGAATGATTTATAGTCCTTTGGATATATACCCAGTAATGGGATTGCTGGATCAAATAGAATTTCTATTTCTAGGTCCTTGAGGACTCGCCACACCGTCTTCCACAATGGTTGAACTAATTTACACTCCCACCAGCAGTGTAAAAGTGTTCCTATTTCTCTGCATCCTCTCCAGCATCTGTTGTCTCCAGATTTTTTAATGAACGTCATTCTAACTGGCGTGAGATGGTATCTCAATGTGGTTTTGATTTGCATCTCTCTAATGACCAGTGATGATGGCTGGTTCAGCACTGTCTTTCTTTCTAAGGTATTTCTTCACTCTGTATAGAGTAAATTCAAAATAAAAAGCTATATTAATACTATGAATTCTCTCTGTGTGCTTTGAGAAATGCAATACCCCACTCCAAAACCATTTATATTTACTCATTGAGACAGTTTCCAGATGATCTCTTGGGAAGTTCTCATAAGCTATGGCTTGGAAGTCACACAACGTTGGGGAAGCACAGGATGAGGGGCTCTTGGGTGCTCCAGCGGCAACTAGCCTTCCCTGGGCTTCCAGCCTGCTCCAGAATGTGCACTCAGTTGAGGTGGGTTATCTGTCAAAGTTTAGTTCCTAGCGAAGCAGACTTTGAGGCATGGATTTAGTACAAGTATTTATTTAGGATGCAACCCAGGAAACAATGTGTGGGCCTGGGGATCAGAGCCAAGGGAGGGAAAAATGCCAACAAAGAGCATGTTAATGAGGGAATTGTAACTGTGGGCAACAAAAGCTCAAATCTTCCCACTGATGATTCTCTGAGAAACCTGGGTGGACCCAACTTGAAATTGTCTGGCTGAGGACAGAGGAAGCTGGGATATTTACCTCAATCCTGGGCCTTGCAATTGAGGTTAACCTGGGTACACTAACCTTTGAGTGCATGAGAAAGGCCAAGAGTACATGCTCGTGCAGAGGCCAGATAGCTCCCTATGCTTACCAGCAGCCTGGCCCAGGCTCAGGAAGTCTGTAGAGTCACAAAAGCCTCCATATCAGGCTTGTTCAATGGGTGGCATTAGTATATTTTCCGTCTTAAAGAACATATTGATGCTAAGAGATGAAGCATCTTGACTCTAGTTACACAGATGTTAATCTATAGAATCAAGCATTTCAATGAAAGTCATTCCCGAGCCCACAGGCCACTGATCTCCCTGGGCTTAGGTCCTTCAGTCTTTAACCAAGCAAATTCCAGACTTGGTGTTGATTTTTGGAGGAAATGTCTGTAATAATAAATTTATAAACATATAAACATAGATTTAATTCATTTGTTAAATATTTAGGTAGCTCAATTAATGTTTTTTTTTTCTTATTGATACTGTTTGTCTCTGTGTCTCCACCCAAAAGTCACTTCAAGTTGTCAATGGAGAGACCTGTTGGGAAGTAATTGGATTATGGGGATGATTTCCCCCAGGCTGTTCTTATGGTAACATGTGCGTTCTCATGAGATCTGATGGTTAGAAAGTGTTTGACAGTTCCTCCCTCACTGTCTCTCCCTCCTGCTGCCTTGTGAAGAAGGTACTTGCTTCTCCTTCACCTTCTACCATGATTGTAAGTTTCCCGAGGCTTCCCCAGCCTTGCAGAACTGTGAGTCAATTAAACCTTTTTCCTTTATAAATTGCCTAGTCTCAAGCAGTTCTTTATAGCAGTGTGAGAATGAACCAATACAGGAAATTGGTACTGGGAGTGGGACACTGCTATAAAAATAACCTGAAGTCTGGGCACGGTGGCTCACGCCTGTAATCCCAGCACTTTGGGAGGCCGAGGTGGGCGGATCACAAGGTCAAGAGATTCAGGCCATCCTGGTCAACATGGTGAAACACCTTCTCTACTGAAAATACAAAAATTAGCTGGTCATGGTGGTGCGTGCCTGTAATCCCAGCTACTCAGGAGGCTGAGGCAGGAGAATTGCCTGAACCCCAGAGGTGGAGGTTGCGGTGAGCCAAGATTGTGCCATTGCACTCCAGCCTGGGTAACAAGAGCGAAACTCCGTCTCAAAAAAAATAAAAGTAAAAATAACCTGAAAATGTGGAAGAAACTTTGGAAGTAGTTAACAGGCAGAGGTTGGTACAGTTTGGAAAGCTCAGAAGACTGGAAGGTGTGAGAAAGTTTAGAGACTTAAATGGTTTTGACCAAAATGCTGATAATGAGTTGAATAATGAAATCCAGGCTGAGATGGTCTCAGATGGAGATGAGGAACTTATTGGGAACTGGAGGAAAGATCATTCTTATTATGCTTTAGCAAAGATGGCATTTTGCCCCTGCCCTAGATATCTGTGAAACTTTGAACTTGAGAGAGATGAGTTATGGTATCTGGATGAAGAAATTTCTAAGCAGCAAAGCATTCAAGAGGTGACCTAGTTTGCTCTGAAAGTGTAAAGGCATATGCATTTATGAAGAGATGGTTTGAAATTGAAACTTATGTTTAAAAATGAAGCAGAGTGAAAAAATTTGAAAAATTTGCCACCTGACCATGGGGTGGAAAAGAAAAACCCATTTTCTGTGGACAAATTCAAGGCAGTGGCAGAAATGAGCATAAGTAATGAGGAGCCCAACATTAATAGCCAAGACAAGGGGGCAAATGTCTCCAGGGCATTTAAGAGATCTTCATAGCAGCCTCTTCCATCACAACTCTCCAGAGGCCTAAGAGGGAAAAACAGTTTTGTGGGCCAGGCCCTGGGTCCCACTGTTCTGTACAGCCTCAGGACATAGCACACTGGGTCAAGGCTGCTCCAGCTCCAGCTATGGCTAAAATAGGCCAAGATACGGCTCAGTCCATTGCTTCAAAGGGTGCATTCCCCAAGCCTTGGCAGCTTCCACACAGTGTTGGACCTGCAGGTGAGCAGAAGTCATCAGTTAAGCTTTGGAAGTCTCCACCTTGATTTCAGAGGATACATGGAAATGCCTGGATGTCCAGGCAGAAGTTTACTGCAGGGGAAGAGCCTTCATGGAGTACTTCTACTAGGGCAATGCACAGAGGAAATGTGAGGTGGGAGCCCACACACATTCCCCACTGGGTCACTGCCTGGTAGAGTTGTGAGAAAAGGGCCACTGTTCTCCAGACTCCAGAATGGTAGATCCACCAACAGCTTTCATTGTGCATCTGGAAAAGTGTAGGCACTCAATGCCAGCCAATCAAAGCAGCTATAGGGGCTGTACCCTGCAGAGCCACAGAAGCAGAGCCCATCTCTTGCATCAGCATGCCCTGGACACAAGACATGGAGTCAAATGAGATTGTTTTGTAGTTTTAACATTTAATGAATGCCCTGATGGGTTTTGTAGTTGCATGGGGCCTATGGCCCCTTTGTTTTGGCCAATTTCTCCCATTTGAAATTGTAACATTTACCCAATGCCTGCACCCACATTGTATCTTGGAAGTAATAACTTACTTTTTATTTAAAGGTGAAAGAGACTCATTTTCTCTCAGATGAAACTTTGGACTTAGACTTTTGAGTTAATGCTGGAATTGGTTAAGACTTTGGGAGACTGTTGGGAAGGCATAATTGGTATTGAAATGTGAAAAGGACATGAGAATTAAGAGGGGCCAGGTGTGGAATAATAAGGTTTGGCTCTGTGTACCCACCCAAATCTCATCAAGAATTGTAATCCCCGCATGTCAAGGGAGGGACCTGGTGGGAAGTAATTGAATCATGGGGATAGTTTCCCCCATGCTGTTCTTATGATAGTGAGTTCTCATGAGATCTGATGGTTCAAAAGTGTATGGCCACTCCCCCATCACTCTTTCTCCTCTCCTATCACCTTGGGAAGAAGATACTTCCTCCTCCTTTGCCTTATGCCATGATTGTAAGTTTCCCGAGGCCTTCCCAACCATGAAGAACTGGTAGTCAATTAAACTTCATTTCTTTATAAATTGTCCAACCTCAGGCATTTCTTTATACAGTGTGAAACCAGATTAATACACTTATGCTGAATACTTTATTATAAAAATTCTTTTTAAATAAACAACTCATTTTTTTCCACCAAAAACAATGAGTTAAGTGTGTGAATGGACAGGGATCTTAGAACATCCTACATGGTTATCTGTTTGTTTCTATATTCCATTGACGTTTTATTTCAAGAATTATGCTTGCCTTATTCATGTCTCTGTTCCCAGTGATTGACACATTGTATATGCTTTAAAATGTTTTCTGAATATGATGTGGGTTTTCTTAGCAAATTTGATTATGAAAAAATGACAGAAAATCAAATATGTCTGATGGTATAAAAAGAGACAATACCAAGTGCTTTTTAGTTTGGTGAGTAGCTTCTACTCTATGAATAAGTTACTGAGTACTGTGGTTCTCAATAGTAAATCATTTTTTTAAGTTATGCAAAAAACAACACATTCCAAGATAACTGCATCCAAGATACTGGGAATAAACTATTAAATCCATTAAAAGAAATATTCTCAGAAAACATCAGAGAAAAGCTCACAGGAGCACATTTCGCCCCAAGCAAGTGGTATAGTTAATGTAAGCATTCAGTGCTTCATTGTTGCTGCTTTCCATTACTACCCTGGAGAATAATCTTTTCCAAACACCTGTCTGATCTTGCTCAACCCTCTTCAGAAGGTCCACACCATCCATGAGAACGAACTCAGACACCTTGCCCAAGATTCCAACACTCAGGCTCCAGCTCATGTTTCTGATTTCACCTCCACTCCCTTCTACACACCCACACATCCACCCACACTACTCCTAATTACTGAAGCACAGCTTGGTGTTTCAGCCTACATTCACACTTGCGGTTCCCTCTCTCAGAAACATCTTTTCCATTTACCAGCAGAATTTGTCACTCCTTTATGCTTATTCTCACCATATAATCTTTTCACACTTCTGCTACATTACCACCTCAAATTGCAAAATCTTGTTTATGTAGATAGCTACACCTACTAAATTGTAGCAACTATGTCATATCCATCCTTGTTCTTGGAGCCTAGCATAGTGTCTAGTATATAGTCTCTAGTAAAGAGATACTCAGTGATCCTTGACAGAAAGAAAAAAATAATTGGATGAATCAGTAGGTGGATGGAAAGGGGGATGGATTAATAGATGAATAGGCAACTGAAGGCAAGAAAGAAAGAAAATGTTATCCCTCAGAAGGTACGAAAGAAAAAGTTATTCCACATGCAAGAGTTCATGAAGGAATTAAACATTTGTTATGAGTATCTTCGTGGCTTCCCATTCAGGGAATTATGTCTGTATTTAGTCCCTAAAGTCCAGGAGGAAGACATCTTACTTTTCTAGTGTTCTACCCGAAGAGTCTAAAATATGTGCATCTCCAGTTGTCCTTTCTAACATTTTCTAAACTTATGCTCATTAATACAGCAAACACCATTCACATGTGACTATTGAGAATTTGAAATACAGCTACTAGGACTAAGGAAATAAGCTTTTAATTTCATTTTAATGTAATTTTAATTTTAAAAACTTATACTTGATTTAATTAATGGAAAACTTTATGTTTGAAATCATACATATAAATAAATCAACTTTTTAAACTGTAGGTTTTATGTACTCTAAACAAAGATCAGATATTTCTAATAAAAAAATAGCACATGAATTTCTGTGTGCTGAAAGTATAAAATAGGCACTGGATTTTGAAAACTTATTACTAAATTTTAAAAAAGTAAAATAACATTAATATTTTTATGATAATTACATGTTGAAGGGCTAATCTTTAGATAAATTAAGGAATACATGTTATTAAAATGAATTTTACATTTTATCTTACTTATTGTGGCTACTAGAAAACTTTTAATTGCATGTGTGCCTGCATTAGTTTCTACTAGATTAGCACATGGCAAATACAGGCTTTTGTCTACTCCTCAGATAGAGAGCAGCGAACAACTTCAGTTTTAACTCCTCCGTGGAAATTCTGTTGTATCAGCCAGCAAAGTACAGTTGATTCTTGAGCAATGTAGGGATTTGGGGGGATGACCTTCTACTCAGTTGAAAATAGAGGTATAACATTTGACTCTCCCAAAATCTATCAATTAATAGCCTACTACTGATAGTAAGCCTTATTGCTAACATAGAGTCAATTAACATATATGATGCATTATATATATATTATACTCTTACAATAAAGTAAGAAAGAGATAAGAAATGTCATTAACAACATCAGGAGAAGGATAAAATAACTTTACTATTCATTAAGTGGAAGTGGATCATCTTAAAGGTCTTCATCCCTATCTTTAGGTTGAATCGGAGGAGGAGGAAGAAAAAGTGGAGTTCATCTTGCTGTCTCAGGAATGGCAGAAGTGGAAGTGTACAGGAGGTAGAAGGGGAGGCAAGAGAGACAGGCACACTCGGCATAACTTTTATTGAAAAAACTCCACTCACAAACGCATTTACGCAGTTTAGACTCGTGTTGTTCAAGCATCAGCTGCAAATGGAAAAGAGCACTACAGTTACATAGCAATGACTAATTTTGACATCTGTTTTGTTAAATATGTATTAAGTTTCAGCTCAAAATCACCTACTGTAATCTGCTCTGTGATTCAGAACTTGAGACTTTACAAAACTTATTTCCCAATTCTCATTTGGCTTCCTTTAAGTTTTGGCCAATAGGAAGCACTCTCTGGAGCCTAGAGGTGGGACTTCCTGTCTGTATTCCTGTTCCTGCGAACTTCACCCTGAGAGCCACAGCTGTTTAAGCTCCAACTTCTTGGAGCACTCCCAGAGCCACTCCCTAGTGTGTGCTCCAGGACCAGCAGCAGCAGAGCAGCATCCCTCCACAGAAATCTTACCACCAGCATTTTCCTTGTGTCATTCATTCTCAGTCCCAGGACTGGCAGGTATTAATCCATTTTCACACTGCTGAGAAAGACATCTCCAAGACTGGACAATTTACAAAAGAAGGATTTATTGAACTTACAGTTCCACATACCCAAGGAGGCCTCACAATCTTGGTGGAAGGTGAAAGGCATGTCTCACAATGGCAGCAGTCAAGAAAAGAGAGCATGTGCAGAGAAACTCCCCTTTTTAAAACCATCAGATCTTGTGAGATATTGACTGTCACGTAAACAACATGGGAAAGACACACTCCCATGATTCAATTACTTCCCACTGGGTCTCTCCCATGACATGTGGGAATTCAAGACAGGATTTAGGTGAGGACATAGCCAAACCATATTAGGCAGCTACCCCTAAAGTTATTATTTCAGAGTTACAGTAGGGTTTGCTTTTTGCATTTTAATTTTCCCATTCCGTTGTAATTAATTACTCACGTTAAATTCCCTTTTGAAATATATAATATGGTTCTGTTCTCCTGATGAAACATGAGGAGTACATGTACATTTGTAAATATAAAGCACCCTAAACATAACCTAAACATGAAAGTATAAATCACAATAAAAGACTGAAAATAACTAGAATGGAATTATAATGAATATATTATAATCAAAAACATGAGACAATGTGAAAGCAAGATTTGAGGAGAAATTGTCTTAATTGCTCTTATTAAAAAATAACAAAATCAATGACCCAATGATACAAATAAAGATATTTTAGTAAGAACATAAAAGTAAACTTTAAATGAAGAAAGATAGATATAGTTAAGATAGATGTAGAAATAATGAACCTAACAGAAAGAATAAATAAAATCAAAACCTAGCTTTTTGCCAAAAAAATACTATAGTTATATCCAGTGACTATAGCTCAAGGGAAGAGGAAGAAACTAAAAATTAAAAGAAAAAAGCAGGAATTAGTAATATGAAAGATCTGCAGATAGAGAAGGAATTAGTAAAAATAGAAATTAGTAATATGAAACAATTGCAGATAGAGAAGAGATTGAAAATACAGGAGGAAACTATGAACAACTTTATGCTATATATTTAAAAAGCATATAAATGGAAAAAGAATCCTGGGAATATCTAATAAACAAAACACTCTTTGTGAACAGTTAGAAAATCTAAGTAGAACTCAATACATTGAATCACTTTTTAATGATTATCGTTTAAAAAAGAAAGAAATATTTTTAAAACCTGAATAGATTTTACCTGCATGTTCAAACAAATAAGAAATATTTGATATCTGCTTTCTTCCAGATGATCAACAGAAGTAAGAGAATATTTACACTTCACCTTATGGGTCTGGAATAACTTTGACATCAAAACTAGAGAAAGAAACTGTGAAAAAAGAAAATGAAGGGCAATTTTATTTATAAATATAAATGAATATAAAATAAATAATCTGAAATAAAAACTACAAACTGAATTAAGGAATATGTAAAATGATCAATTTGAGTTAATTTAGAAATGTAAGGGTCATTTTTATTAGAAGACAAATGAATGCATTTCACCATATTAGCAGAATAAAGAAATATAACTAATCAAGTAATATACAGCAACTGACAAAATCCAAAACTCATCTATAATTAAAAAGAAAGAACTACTAGCAAACTGGAAACAGAAAATAGCTCTGTTAATTTCCAGAAACTAACAGCTTACTCACTAATGAAACACTTACATTCCAATAATAGTTAAATAAAAGCCATGTGACTCCCATGTCACTGCTCAGTCCAACACTGAGTTGAATTAGCTAGAACAGGAAACGCAGTAAATAAGAGCATAAAGATTGTAAGAGAAGAGATCAAACTGTCCTTATTAACAACATGCATAAGATGATTTCAGCAAGGTGGCTAGATACATGTTCATTGTATTCAATCAATTACATTTCTATAAAGAGCCATGATTAGAAAATGTTTCTTTAAAAATATATCACTTACTATCACCCTAACATATGGGGAGGCTGAGGTGGAAGGATCATGTGAGCCCAGGAGTTTAAAACCAGCCTGGGCAACATAGTGAGACTTCATCTCTATAAAAAACAGTAATAATAATATATGCCATTTGTAAAGCAACAAATATAGAAAATATCATGTAAGAAATCTTACTACAATTTTTCTTTTTTTTTTTTTTAAGACGGAGTTTCGCTCTTGTCACTCAAGCTGGAGTGCAATGGCGCGATCTCGGCTCACTGCAACCTCCGCCTCCTGGGTTCAGGCAATTCTCCTGCCTCAGTCTCCTGAGTAGCTGGGATTACAGGCATGCGCCACCATGTCCGGCTAATTTTTTGCATTTTTAGTAGAGACGGGGTTTCACCATGCTGACCAGGATGGTCTCGATCTCTTGACCTCGTGATCCACCCGCCTCGGCCTCCCAAAGTGCTGGGATTACACAATTTTTCAAGAATTCTTCAGGAATTGTTGTTTTCATACCTTAACTCTGTGTATATATGTGTGTGTACATATAAACATATATACGTTTATGTGTACACACAAAGACACCATTTCCTGTTGTAATGATGCAATGATGTTGAGCTTTTGATTCTACCTAATTTAGTTTATAAAATCAATGTCATTTCAATCAAAACCCCAATAGAAATTTTTTGGAGCATAACAACTCATTCCAAAATGCACATGTTAGGAAAAAAGCCAACACAATTTTAAAGATCAGTGTGGTGGGACTTAGATTTTCAGACATGAATTTTTAATGTAAAATTATATCCATAAGAGAGAGTGGTAATCAGTACAGGGAGACCAACGAAACCAGAGTAGAAAATCCAGAATGTTACCTATGCACATCTGGAAATTTGATTTATGATAGAGGGAGTAATAGGGATTAGCAAGTACATTATTTTAGAAAATGCCAGTTGCTGTACCAGATAAACACCATAATACTTTCTAACACAATAGAAGTTTACTTCTACCACGTAAGAATCCCTAATTGACATGTGCCTCTCCTAAAAGCTGCAATTCAAGAACCTGAGCTGTCTTAGTTTTAGTCTTAAGCTGCTGTAACAAAAACTATAAATAAAAGAAATCAAGTTCTCTCACTTCTGAAGGCTGGAAGTTCAAGAGCAAGGTGCCAGTAGATTCGGTGTCTGGCTAAGGCCTGCTTCTCATAGATGGCACCTTCATGCTGTGTCCTCACATAGTGGAAGGGGTAAGGCAGCTCTCTGGGGCCTCCTTTATAAAAGCTTTAAACTCATTCATGAGGGCTCCACCTCCATGATGTAATCACCTCTCACAGGCTTCACCTACTAACACCATCATCTTGGAGGTTAGAATTTAAACCTATGCATTTTGAGGGGACACAAAGATTCAGACCATAACACACGCTTCCAATCTTGTGGTTCCAGTGCTTTCCACAAAAGGTGTCCCTGTCCACCTTGATCCACCAACTCAAGCTAATGGAAGAGAAGTGTGGGGTTCCCCTTTCAGAAACCTCCTATGCGGCCAGCCTTGGAAGTCTCCATTGCATGCTCCTCATTTTCTACTATCTAGAACTCAGTCATACGGCACCATCACACTCCAAGGGTTACTAGGGGGAAGAAGTTAAGCTTGCTTCAGAAGAAGAGAAGTCAGATTTAATGATAGTTTATTTGTCTCTGGCATAATAGGGAAATGATGGACTGTTTGATGAATAGTGCAGGAAAATTGCTTTCACTTCCAGAATAAGAGAGAATTAGAAATCCACCTCACATCATTCATAAAAGTGTACTCTGAGTGGATTAAATATTTCAGTATAAAAACAAAAACTCAGAAAAAAAAATGAAGAAATACCTTTATCTTCTTAAGTTAGTCAAGAGTTTCTTTTTAATACCAGATACATATATCTCAAAATAGAAGGACACAAGATACAAATATCTTTTACTTAATTTACTAATGACACTACAGAAGTTGAACATTTAGAATAATGAATATAGTCCAGAAGACATCATTGTCCAGAATATCTACAAATATCTACAAAAACCTTCAAGACAATAAGGAAAATATAGGCAGCCACAGAGAAAAAATTGACCAAATATATAAATAAGCAATTCAGCAAAGAGAGAATCTGGACACCAAAGACACCAGAAGATGTACAACCTCACTATATATCATGGAGACAAGTAACATAAGAATGGAACATTTAAAAAATAAAGCAAGTTAATAATACTAAGACTTGGCAAGAATATATGTAAGTAGGACCTCTTAGACACAGTTAGGGGAATATAAATTGGTACAAAATACTTTGGAAAATAAATGGCAATATCTAGGTAGATAGGAGACGTTCATTATTCTGTGACCCAGCAATTCCACTTCTAGCTGCACACCCTAGAGAAACTCGGTACCTGTAGGGAGTGAAGGGTAAGAATTTTCATTCTGATATAGTTTGTAATGGCAGGAAATAGAAACCTAAATAACAACAGGAGAATATATTAAAAGTGTTATAAAGTCACACCTTCAAATACCATATAGGAGTTAAAACGAATGAGGAAGAGATCCATGTAACAACATGATAAAAATCTGAAAATGATGGTTTAGAAAAAAACAGGATGAGAGTGGTCATATGTTAGATGTTGTATATTACATAGTATACAGTTTAATATTAAGCAAAATAGCATAAATTATTATTATGGATAATAAAGACAAGTATACAATTTATATGAGAAGAATAAAATAAATTTAAAGTGCCAATTTGTTGCCTTTGAGGAGAGAAAGGGAGGGAATGTTTGAGAAAGGGGTAAACCAGAGGCTTTAATCATATTTGTAATGATTAATTTATATACAGATCTAGACTATGTTAACATTCCCAGCCTCAAAGACTTCGATGGGCTTTTCCGGCACCGAGGATGGAAACCTCCCTGCACAGCCTCCACCCTCCTCTGGCCTCAGTCATGCCACCCTTGCCCTCCCACTTTATGCTCAACCTCATCATTCTTCTGTTTCCTTCCTGAAGCATCATGTGGCAGCAGGGCCTTTGCTTACCCTAAACTTTCTGCCAGGAATATAACCCACACCCATTTTCCTCATTAGCTTTTTCTTATTTTTCAATTATTTGTTCTGCTTTTTTTAAATTTTTTTTATTGCATTTTAGATTTTGGGGTACATGTGAAGAACATGCAAGATTGTTGCATAGGTACACACATGGCAGTGTGATTCGCTGCCTTCCTCCCCATCACCTATATTTGTTCTGCTTTTACAAGACTAGAGAATCCTTTAAGATTCCCCCAGGCTGGGTCAGTCTCCCCTTTAGAGATGCTGTGTCTTTTTCCCTGTGCTTATGCTGGCTGTCATTAGAACTCTCCATGAGGTGCCTCTGTGGGCATTGCCTGTCTTTCTGTCTGCAAGCTCAGGAGAACAGGGGTCACATAGCTGTGTGCACCTCAGTGTCCAGGCATCAAGTCCCGAGCCAAGCACATGGTTTACATACGGAAGTTAGTGCAGTGAATATAGTCAAGAAGACATCATTGTCCAGAATATCTACAAATATCTATAAAAACCTGTAAGACAATAAGGAAAATATAAGCAGGATTAGTTAGCAGGGAGGGGCCAGGCCAGACAACGCTTCAGCACCCTCACACATTCATCTCTGACTCATTTAACCCTGACATTAGCCTAACTAGTGGGCATTAACATCTCCTTTTCCTGGCAAGAAAATGGGAACATCCAGAATGTAGTCACTTGGCTAAAGCCACAGGAAAGGAATGAGTGGTGGAGGAAGAGGAACCCCAGGTGGGCCATGGGCACAGTCTAAAGGAAGAGGAACCCCAGGTGGGCCATGGGCACAGTCTAAAGGAAGAGGAACCCCAGGTGGGCCATGGGCACAGCCTAAAGGAACAGAGAGTTGGCTCTGAATAAGGGCATTGCCTGAGTCTTATTCTGTGTGACTGTGATGGTTGGCATTGGGAGGAAGATTACAGTAACAGGGTACAAGTGTTCCTATTTCTCCACATCCTCTCCAGCATCTGTTGTCTCCAGATTTTCAACCCTGGTTGGCCTGCAGTCTGCACTGGGAATGGCAGGCCAGCAGACCACAGAAAGGGCATCTTGACACTGTTCTGAAGGTTTTCCTCCCTGCACCCAGTTCAGAGGATGTTGGACCTTCCTGGAAGACATCTCAATTACTTATGGCAGTGCGAACTCTCCTTATTTTTGTTTTCTCCCAAATAATAGTGTATGGGAAATTTTGGTACGTGAACCAGACACAGTGGGACTGATCTTACAGAAAGGGAAGTGGAGATCTAACTCGTCCCCACCCTGACCCCCACTCCAGCAGCTGGGACAAAGTACATCAGCAAAACCCTCAGAAGCCAGTGAGGCAGCTTGAAACCCTTGATCTCAGCAAGGAATTAGAAAACATGGGCTGGCCTTCAACATCCTGGCCCCAAACTAAGAAGACGTGTATGTAGCCTCAGGGGTTACATCCTCAGGTTTGACCTTGTCCTCATATTTGCCTGGGTGTGTTCTGGGGGCATGGCCGCTGGGATCTCAGAGCCATGCTTGGGTCAAACCCTGCCTCCTGCTTCTGTGTCCCCATAAGCAGGTCCCTCAAGGCCCTGGAGCTGTTCCTTCCCCGACAGAAGGATTTGGATAGTGAGCCTGGCTCTGAGCAGGAATGAACTGGGCATGAGCATGCATTCATTCATTCAACAAGGATGTGCTGAGAACCTCTTGGGAACCATCCTGATGGATGCTGGGGGATTGTTTTAGTTTCTTAGTGTTGCCATAACAAATCATCACAAACTGGGTGGCTTGCAACAGTAGAAATAGATTGCCTCACTATTCTGGAGACCAGAAGTCTGAAATCAACGTGCTGACAGGTGCAGTCCCTCCCGGAGCCACTGAGGGAGAATCTTTTCCACACCTTCTAGCTCGGGTGCTGTTCCTGGCTTACAGACACGTCCCTCCATTCTCTGCCTTTCCCTTCACCTGTGTGTCTCTTTGATTGCGTCCCTTTCTCTAATGAGGATTTGTCCTTGGATTCAGCACCCACACTAGCCCAGGATAAACCCATCTGGAGATCCTTACTGTAATTACATCTGCCAAGACCTGACAAATAAAGCCACATTCCGAGGTTCAGGATGAATGTATCTTTTGGGGGGCCACTGTTGAACCCACTGCAAGAATGAAAAGAAGTTTAAAACAGTCCTTGCCTGGAAAAAATCCCATGGTCTAGCAAAAGCGCACACACATAGAAAGCTGCATTGCCCTCCACCTGTCTGTGCCTCAGTGGCTGAGGGGGTTTATGCCCCCACCTGCCACACATAAGGCTGTGGTGAGGAAGGGAGGCATTTTACATAGAGCTCCAGCCTCAATCCGCTGCCTGGCTATAATTATGGTCCATATTTTTGTTGCTATGGACTAGGCTTTGCCAGAGACCCACAGGGGTGCTTGATCCAACCATCTGAGAACGAATGCCCCTTAGCACAGGGGTTTCCATCAGAAATACTTGGGTGTATAGAAACACCCTTGCCCACATGTCCCCGGACCATCTGAAGTGAAACCTTTGAGGTGGAGCCTGGGCACGGGATGTTGAAATACCTTCCAGGTGACTTTGATGCACACTGAAGGTTGAGAACATCGGCTGTTCTTTTTTTTTTTTTTTTTTTTTTTGAGACGGAGTTTCGCTCTTGTTACGAAGGCTGGAGTGCAATGGTGCGATCTCGGCTCACCGCAACCTCCGCCTCCTGGGTTCAGGCAATTCTCTTGCCTCAGCCTCCTGAGTAGCTGGGATTACAGCCACGCACCACCGTGCCCAGCTAATTTTTTGTATTTTTAGTAGAGATGGGGTTTCACCATGTTGACCAGGATGGTCTCCATCTCTTGACCTCGTGATCCACCCGCCTCGGCCTCCCAAAGTGCTGGGATTACAGGAGTGAGCCACCGTGTTCTTAAACTCTAAGAGATGACCTCGTGAAGAGGAAGGCTAGTTCAGGCAGTGGTCTCAGCTAGAGTGAAGGCCCAGTGGTCAGAAGCTGCCTGGTTTGTTGGGTCCTGGGAGCTGGCTGTTGCCTGGGAGTGTCCCATGGGAGTCAATGGCCATCCAGGCAACAGGAGAAGGGGCAGGGTCCCCGAGTGCAGTGGCGAGGAGGGGCAGTAGGTGGGGGGGTCCTCCTGAGGGCCTGGGAGACATCGGTTGGTGCCTAGCTGGGCGCCTGATGGACAGTCGGTGCCTAATTAGGAGACAGAGCATCTGACTCAAGTAAGGAAGCAGCAGATGGGTCAAAGACAGAGACCTAAAGGGTGTTTACAGGCACGGAAGGAGCAGCCTGGGCCGCTCCATTTGGCAGGCTTTGATCCTTAATCCCAGCTTCAGGTGGGTGTGCCCTGAGCCAGACAGCGCTAATCAGGACGACAGGAATAATACAATGAGCTCAAATGGAGCAGGGCCCAGAAAACAGAGAGAGCAAGAGAGAAGGGGGAAAAGAGTCTTCACCGGATAAAATTACCAGCCAAGACAGAAGGCGAAGAGGCCGAGGGGCGGGCTCCCCGCCCAGGAGGCAGCCGGGCCACCCCCAGCCTCTGCCCGGGCTGGAAGAGCAGATGCTCCCAGCCTGTGATGTGAGTCCCGGAGAGGGGCAGGTCGCTCCCTGCAGTGAACACAAGGGCAGAGTGGGAGACGGACACGGGGGCCTTCTGGAGCAAATTTCAGGAAGGAGGGAGGGGGCGGAGGCTGCTGGCCACGGCAAACACTGCTTCTTTCCTCCTGTGACGGACATAAAAAAATTAACACAGCCACGGCTGCTGTTTGTGTTTACAGTTTAATGAGAATTTTAAAATATGTGTCTCAGTGAAACCTAAATGAATAATTTCTTTCCAAAAACCAAATAAATAAGAAGAGAGAGAAGAGAAGGGAAAAAAAGATGACGTCCCTGAGATTGATGCCACTCACGCTCGGATGCCAGTCACTTATCTGGATAATTAAGCAGTATCAGTGAGCGACCAGATCCCCAAAACTTGATATTAATCCGTCCCTCTTAATAGTAACACAGAGCCACAGTGGCAGAACTCAGCCAAGACTTCTAATCCCCCTTTGCTTTGCCGACGTTCCAGCATCAGCACCCAGCACTGCTTTCCCGAGGTGGCCGAGACACGCTATCAGCAGTGTAAACCTCATTTCGGCTTTGAATCACAGTCTATTAGGGAAGTCTGAAAGAGTCAAGAGGCGTATAGATTCCAGAGAGAGAGAGAATAATTCATAATGGCTTTGCCAACAGGCCAGGGACGAGGCAACTGGTTTTCAGGGCTGTCTGTCCCTGAGGTGTGTGTGTGTAAACCAAAGGCTCTATCCAAATTCAGGGCGCCCAGGATTTTGCCACTTGAGTATCTGTCTGGGTATTAAATTCCCAGGCCTGCCAGACAGGCCAACAGGCTTTGTGCCCATCCCTTCCCCAGGGTGGGGAGCAAATGCCCACTGATGTCCATGTCAAATAGGGTTTGTGTCGGTTCACTTTGAGCCTGGTTTCTGTCTCTTCGCTTCATCTCGCCTTCCGTTCTCTCAGGGTAAAACTTTAACTTCAGGTTCAAGCAATTCTCCTGCCTCAGCCTCCCAAGTAGCTGAGATTACAAGCACCCACCACCATGCCTGGCTAATTTTTTGTATTTGTAGTAGACATGGGGTTTTGCCATGTTGGGCAGGCTGGTATCAAACTCCTGACCTCAGGTGATCCACCCGCCTTGGCTTCCCAAAGTGCTGGGGTTACAGGTCTGAGCCACCACGCCCAGCCAGTAACCCCTTTAAGAGAGGACAATGTTGGCATTGGAAGAAATGGAATAGACCACTTGCAAAGTCCAAAGCGTGTATTCATAAGATTAGTGCAAACCAGAGGTTGAATCTGGTCCATGTGGAAGGTCCCAGAGGCTGGGCTGCCTCAGGTTGGGAGGACACAACAGAGGCTAAAAGTGATTCATAGTGACGTACACCCAAGGAGAAGTCCCAGGACATAGTTGAGGCATAAGGGATCATGCCAGGCAGAATTCTAGGCCCAGGTCCAGCCATGGAGGGCAAGATGGATAGTGGGGCTTGCTGAAGGTGCAGGCTTTGAACACTCCTAAGGTTTCCCCCATACAGGTGCTACCATCGCTCCCAAAGCAGCCAGTGGGTCTAAAGCCTTACTTAGGTGTCTCAATAGAAAGAAAGAAATAAACATGGAGGCTCTGTTAAACACATGCATCGGGGCAATTCATGTAACATAAAATTAACTGTTTTGAAGCGAATGATTGCATGTCACGGTAATTGTGCAACACTGTGAATGTCCTTGTGATTTTTAGCCTGATGTCCCATGGTCAGGGATCTGAAGCTTCTCGTTCTCCCATACATGGTCTCTCTCTCTCCACAGCACAAGTGTCACCGTCCCCAAGGGAGCTTCCCTGGCAGCATGCCTGGTGTAAGAGGGAGCTAGAACTTATTATTTTTTCTGGGTCTTCATTCCTTCTTTCAGCGGTTCCACAAGCCCTAAGGAAATGGCTGGCAGGCAGAAAGACAGTCTGTTTCCTTCCTAAGTGACAGAGCTGGAGACTCCCTTACACTCAGGTGTGCCCCTTCCTAGGGAAAGGGTGCATCACACGATTTATTATGATTTTGCCAACTCTCCAGCTGAGGAGGCCTGCTCTCCATGTATGACATGAGACCTCATGGACAGTCCAGGGGTGTTGTCCTGTACCTCCCCACCAGGAGCAGATCTTTGGGGGAGAGAGGACATTTTGGGGTGCAGCTGAAGGCTAGAGAACCAGAACAGCCAAGGTGAGGAGTAAGAATGGTATCTTCTGTCCTGGCCACCTTTTCAGTCCCTTCCCACCTATGAGTACCTGTGTGCTCCTGACCACCTGGCATTGGAAAGGCCAAGGCAAGGAAACAGAGGGAAGGTTGTCAGCCAGATGACGTTATGGACCTAGGGTCACCTGGGCATCATGGAAACACAAAGAAACGGGCTGCCCATGAGCATAGACAGGAGACATTGTTGAGAGAGCATGCATTGTTTAGCATTCAGGCCTGGCAAGGACCTCAGGCAGAGACTCTTAACCCGAGCTTCAAACACCAAGGGCATCTTGGGTAAGTTTCCCAGACTTGTGAAAACTACGCAATATCACTGGTGTAATCCCAGCATGTTTAGGATTCATTGCTTTATGCCCACCTTCTTAAATCCCTAGCCAGGTCTTGAAATCCCCCAGAAAAAAACATTTCTCAGCTTGACAGTAAACATCATGTTTCTTAGCTTGATGGTAAACATTATCTTGGAAAAGATAAGCAAGTCAAAGAAAGAAGAAAAAGAGGGAGAGAGAGGAAAAAGAAAAAGAAAAAGAAGAAGGGAGAGAATAAGAAAGTGACAGAGAAGGAAAGAGGGAGGGTCAGAAAAAAGGAAGGAGAGGAGGGAGAGAGAAAAAAGAAGGAAGAAAGGGAGTGGGGAAGGAGGGCAGCTGGGAGGGAGGGAAGAGAAAGAAAGAAGGAAAAGAAGAAAATGACAATTGCGTTGAAGCACACATTTGACTATGTCTCATCTATCCTAAACTCCCCAGTGGCTCTCTGTTGGTCCTTTGGGAAGATCCCCCTCTTTGAGGGGCTCACAGTGCCCTACAAGCTCTAGCAGCTCTTTTCCTGTGGTACCTCCAGCACTGGTTCCTGCCTCCCTGTTCCCTGCCTCCCATCTCAACTTTCATTACAGTTATGGAAAAGACCTTTTCCTCCTCTCCAACTGCTGTTCCCACCCCAAAGCTTCGGTTTGAGCTACCTCCATCGCACCCAGATTATGTTCAACCCTCAGATTCTAGTTTAGAACATTCTCAGGCTTTCCCAAGATGCATTTCCTGGCCTTTCTTTCTTTTTGTTTCTTTCTCTCTCTCTCTTTCTTTCTTTCTTTCTTTCTTTCTTTCTTTCTTTCTTTCTTTCTTTCTTTCTTTCTTTCCTTCTTCCTTCCTTCCTTCCTTCCTTCTTCCTTCCTTCCTTCCTTCCTTCCTTCCTTCCTTCCTTCCTTTCTTTCTTTCTTTGAGAAGAGTCTCGTTCTGTTGCCCAGGCTGGAGTGCAATGGTGCAATCTCAGCTCACTACAACCTCCACCTCCCAGGTTCAGGAGATTCTCCTGCCTCAGCCTTCCGAGTAGCTGAGATTGCAGGTGCCCACCACCATACCCAGCTAATTTTTGTATTTTTAGTAGAGAAGAGGTTTCACCATGTTGGTTAGGCTGGTCTTGAACTTCTGACCTCAGGTGATCCACCCATCTTGGCCTGCCAAAGTGCTGAAATTACAGGCGTGAGACATCGTGCCTGGGCGTCCTGGCCATTCTTGACTAGAGTCAAGTCACAGTGGTTTCCTTTGGGAATTCACTAGTTTGACCTTCAAGGCAGGTAGGGACAGAACCTAACCTATTTCTCTCACCACAGTTGTGGGATGCTATGTGGACATTCCTCTCTTTGGATGTAAACACCCTTTTGGGGGGCCTTGGAATCTGCAGCTCAGACACAAGGTCCCTACTTCCCATCCCTGTATATGTGGCCTCAAGTGATAACTAAGTTAAAACCAAGTTATAGGGCATCTAAGAGACAGAGCTGGACAGTCCCTTATACCCAGGTGCACTCTCTCTTGGAAACTCATGTATCCCATGATTTATTGTGATTTTGCCAGTTCTCTCCAGCGGAGGAGGCCTGCTCTCCATGTATCATATGAGACTTCATGAGCAGTCTGGGGGTGCTGTCCTGTGCCCCCATCCAGGGGCAGAGGACATTTCTAAGTGACAGAGCTGGACAATATGTGGCATTAGGTCAAGCACGTCAGTAACTGCTCATAATTATTTGGTTTTATTTTCTCATGAGTAAAGTGGAAATAATAATACCCACCCTGAATGTTTTTGAGACTTAAAGAAAAAGGATATAAAAAGGCCTGAAGCAGTTGCAGAATGCAAAACACACCTGGTGAGCCCCAGCTGGCCCCGCAGACCTGCCTTAGATGGTCCCTGTAAGACCCTTCCCTGCCTTTTGTCCTCACCTCCCATCCCCAGGCCCCTGGGAGGGGCCTGATGGCCACATGGGCAAGGCAGCTTTTGGGAATCCACTTCCTCTGCAGGGCCGACCCAGGCAGAGCAGAAAGAGCTGGGGCGACTCTAATCTTTTATTTGTAAAATCATGATGGTCCCAACTCCTCTGTGACACAGAGGAGGGTGGCAGAGGGAGGGGCCCACATGTATCAACATCCCAGAGCCTTGCTACCTTTACCTTTTCATTTCTTATTTGTACAATAACGGTAAAATGTTTTTACAGAGTAAGCTAATGGTGCTACAGAAACTGAATTAGAGCGTCCTTAATTAATATGTCAGAATATAAGAAATGATGAAAATATGTATAATTAAATTCTTGCACTAAAACAGGATTTGAAAATGTGACAAAAATAGCAGCGCAGCTTTTTTCCCCCCTTATTTCCCCCTCCCTCCCCAATGGCCTCCCTCCCCTTTTCCTCCCGAAAAATAATAATAATAAAAAAAAGAAGTGTGAAGGCTGTGGCAGCTGCCACGTGCGTCGACCTCAAAGAACGACTGGGTCACCGGCGCTGACAGGCTGGTCACCCCCAAATTTAGACACAAATTGTCGAGATTAAAAATTCTCCCCAATCAGGTGCCGCCTGCCTTATTTTCATACAAAGATGCCGCAGGCTGTGTGCTATGACAGCTGGACGTGTTGGTTCCCATACAAGCTCACGCAGTGATAAGGCTGTTGAAGACAGGTGCTTGAAAAAGCCAACCTCCTGAATAAATATACAATTACAGTAGGGCAACATTGAGAGAGGGAGGGAGTTATTTATTTATTTATTTATTTAGGCGCCCAACTTGACACAAAGATGTCCCAGGGCCTGACCCCGAAGGTTGGTGGGGCAGTTAACCTGGGTTTAAGGAAGAACGCCCCATTGCCCCTACAGCCCCGAAACCAAAACATGACTGAGTCCCTCCAGGCCCAATTCCCCTCTGTCTTCAGAAAGTCCTGGGGATGAACTGTCTGTTGTCCTCAAGAGGGGGAAACCCAGGGCTTTCTCAGACCAACTAGGGACTCAGACCCAGGGGCACAGCATCTTCTCGTCCGGGAAACGAAGGAAGAAAACCCTTTTCTCATCCCTGGAGATGGAGTGCCACGAGACAGGCTTTTTGCTTTATCTGAGAAGGGAGTTGGGTACTTTGGGAAATTTCTTCTGGGGGCTGCTCTGTCTACTTCAGCACAGTAAATGGCAGTTCCCCACTCCAACCTCCAGAGAGGTGAAAGGGAGGCTCTCCCAGATGGGTTGCAGTTCTTACTGGGAATAAGGTGACGCACTGAGAGGGAAGAGAGATAGAGTATGTATAAACCCATGGCAGATGAGATCAGAGTATTTATTTATTTATTTATTTATTTAGTTAGTTAGTTAGTTGGTTAGTTATTTTGAGATGGAGTCTTGCTCCTGTCGCCCAGCTGGAGTGCAGTGGCACTATCTCAGCTCACTGTAACCTCTGCCTCCCAGGTTCAAGTGAGTCTCCTGCCTCAGCTTCCTGAGTAGCTGGGATTATAGGCACCCTCCACCATGCCCAGTTAATTTTTGTGTTTTTAGTAGAGATGGGGTTTCACCATGTTGGCCAAGCTGGTCTCAAACTCCTGACCTCGTGATCTACCCGCCTCGGCCTCCCAAAGTGCTGAGATTACAGGTTTGAGCCACTGTGCCCAGCTGAGGTCAGAGTCTTTAAAATAGAGCCAAGCTCCTTTCAGTAAATGTGGATCAGAGACGTTCTGGGGCACCTGGTCAGGTATGTGTGTGGGAGATGGACCCAGACTCAAACCTTGGTTGCCACACACTCTCCATGCGACTGTAGGCAAGTTACTGACCAGGACTCAAGTTTCTCACCTATGAAATGGGAACCATATTACTATCTTCTGGGATTGTGGCAGAAATTAAATAATTATGAAAAGATCTGTAGTTGCTATGGAGACAGGCTGCCCAGAGACCCTTGCCAGGAAGCCATCCACAGACAGCACCCAGATCTCAGACCCACATGCATGCCTTTCCAAAGACAGCCCATATCTGGGCACCAAGCAGTGTGGAAGTGCCTGGGCCCAGCCATCAACCAGTCACTTTCTGGTCTCCTGGGGGCGGTGCTGATCTCAGAGCTGGGATAGCCAACCTCTGCTAGGCCTGCTGCCCTGCTTGCGGGTCTCCCCTACCTCCTTTCTCTGGAGTAGATCTCTGATGGACATCTTGTTTCCAAATTCCATGTCAGCATCTTCTTCCTAAGAACTCAATTTCTCCTTGGATCTTAGCTCCAGTCCTTGCCCGGGGTGAACCCTCCAAATGGGGGCTTAAGAATTGCCAGCACAGCCCTCCTAGAGTAGCCTCACAGGAATGAGTTAAACCTGAGAAAATGGACACGAAATCAATTGCACAGTGCTTTTATGGCATGGAAGAAATGCCATGAGCCCAGGAAGGGGCTGCCTGGACTGCAGGGAGCCTACGAGGGAGGAGCGTGGGTGATAGAGACAAAAAAAGAGAAAGAGAATTCAAGAGACTGTGCTTATTCAGCACAGTCCTGGACTCAGGAAACAGTAGCATTCAGTCCCTGGAGAAGTGCTCTCAGTGGGGTGAAGGACACAGCACCTCTCAGAGCAGCCTACTCCCTATAATCTGTTTCTCAACTCACCAAGCATCGTCTTGATTATCAATCTGAAGTCTTGAGTCCATTGACAATAGAAAGAAAAGGTGTGGAAAACAAAGCATAAGATGGAACAAAACTCTGGATCCTGGGAGGTACCGTCTTAACACACGGACTTGTCAAATACCAGCTGGAAGCAAACACCAGCTCTGCCATTTGTAAATGCCATCCTGTGAGCCTGTGCTGAAGCTTCCCGAGCCTTGTTTCCAAGCTGGTCCTTGGGAGGAGGTGAGTGGACATATTAAAAATGCTCAGCACTGCTCCAGGCACCACGTGGGATGACAAGACATGGCCATTCCTCTTCCCCCTGCAGAGACACTTCACCTTGGGGGGTGAGGGTACTTGTAAGTCACTAGAAGGAGCTTCTAGTCTTTCTTCTGCCTGTGGTGAAGCCCTGAGGGATTGTTTCTAAAATTTGTGTCAGATAGTCTATGACTCAAAGTCACTTCTCCTTCTCTGAGTGTCTTTACCAACCAGTGCCGTTCACTTGGTTCTTGGTGCCCTTGGATCCCTGTGTCCCCTACAGTGACAGCAAACAATAGACGCTCAAGAAATAGGTAAGTACCTTCAACTACATGTGGGACTGACGGGAAATATTTCTGGTAATTGAAAAACCTTATTTTTTTCTGGGTACCTTTGGGCTAATTTGAATGGGAAAGACGCATGAACAGATATGTTTGCTTAGAGATAAAGCGGCATGCTCCACTCCTTTCAATGAACATCATCTCAGATATCAGAGGATGCTCTCATCCCATGCTATGTTCTAGGAATTGTCCATGTGCTCTCTAACCTTGCTTGAAGTGTCCTCAGGCTGCCTGGCCTGGTGATATCAAGAGTACCTTCTGCAGAAACTCAGTGTTCCCCCTGCCAAAGAACTTCTGTATCACCTCCATCACTGCCCACTCCTCAGCCTCTTCCTTCTCTGGCTGTTCAGACTTCATCACCTCCCATAACGTTTCACCTGTTACCCACTGTTCATTCGCAGAGTGGATGGCATCCTTCATCCTTCATTCACTTGCCAAAGAAATGCTAATTAAATACCAGACAGCAGTGGTTAACCACTTCCATAGAAACACTGAGTTTACCCCAGGAGAATTACAACACAGGGAAGGACCACGCAAAGTTAGATATTAGACATTATGTCAGACACCATCCACAGGTAACTGAACTACCCTGCAGCATGGGGTAGGTCCTGGGCTCACGGTCTCTCTACTTAGCCCTTACCCATCCCCAGAGGTTCATTCATCCTTGCTCAGAGAAGAAACTTGTTTCTCTTTTCAGTCTTCTCTCTCATGTCCCAATAACTCCCTGAAAATTCTCCCTAAGCAGTTCCACACTATACAAAAAAATAAAGCATGGATGTGCATGATATTTATGTACTTATATATGCTAAGAAAGAATAAAGAATGAAGGAAGGGAGAGAAGAGAGGGAGCAAGGGATGAAAGAAGAAATGAAGAAATAAAGGAAGGAAGGAAAAAAGGAAGGATAAAAAGGAAGGAAAGGAAAAGGAAAGAAGGAGGAAAGGAAGGAAGGAGGGAGAAAGGGAGGGAGGGAGGGAGGGAAGAAAGAAGGAAGGAAATGAGCTTTATTAAACAGAACATTTTAACGCCTTAACCTCTCAAATTCATCTTATAAGACCATGTTTTCAACCTTCAAGCCAATAAGCCAAATAAGCTAATTTCCCAAACATGAAAACAGTCTTTTTATGAAGATAAACTCTGTCTATTCCCTGATCCCCTCTGCACACACACAGCTGGAATAGAGAAATGTCCACAGGAATCTTTAAAAATAGCCCTTTGCTCATCTTCACCATGCAGATACAGGGACAGGATGTGGATATAAACCTACGCAGACTCCCAGTGTGTTCAGGTCTCAGTTCTGATAACTCATCATGAAACCTGCAACAGTACAAGGAAGATCCTATTTTTATTCAATTTGACAGATGAGGAAACATCTGAGAAAGTGACATGATTTGCCTGAGCTGGAATTGAGTTGAGGGAGACTGGCTCTCACATCCCCACCTGCTCAGTTCAAGCCTGACACTTACAGAAACACACAACCCTGGCATATGTCATTGACGTATAAAACACCACCTGTCCGACTTCAGAGGAGACGCTCTCTCTGGGTCTGATGGCACAGTTCCTACTGACCCTCTGACACACAGCTGAAGCACAGCAGGTAGGTTTTCCGCTGGCTGCTTCAAAGAGCTGCCTAGAACTCAGCAGAGGGCTTGTCCTCCAAGCCCTGGCCGTGGTCCCTGCTCATGACCAATCTGAGGGAATGACTGCCCAGCCAGCCCTATCAAGCCCACACTGCATGGCCATTTCTCCAAGACACTCAGATTCATGCTTACATTAGGTCAGCCCATGTGGCTGTTGTGTCTCTGCAGAGTTCTCAGAACCTCCTTAGAACTTCTCAGAGCCAGCACTGGTATTACACCAGCCCTCACTGAAAGAACTTGACTTCTCCAGAGAAAATAAAGTATTTTATTTTATGGACTTAGGGGCTCATGTGATTAATCATGCCTCCATCTTGGGAGGTTCTGTGTGTCTCTGACTTCTACGAAGGACCTGTATCTCATTCTGGGTACTGACTTTACCCTAGCTTGGTGATATTTCTTCTACAGTACTTTCTAAATTTCCTAAATTCTTCACTGATTTCTATTTCGTTGATCCCAGTACATTACTGCGAGCTTTCTCAAGTCCTTTGGGAGTGAGGCTCAGTATCTGCAAATAGTCAAATAAAATCACCAATAAGTTTTGATGGCCCTTTAAGTTTAAAAATGGAGACAATGTTTTGGCTAAGCTGGACTACTCTGTTTTTAGTCTATTTGTCCAAGGCAGAGAAGCAAGATTTTGTGTATGTGTGCTCTCATGCAGTTGAAAGGGAAGTCGGTTAAACTGCAATGGGCATATCCTGCAAGGCTTTCCTCCAAGTGGCTGGAGGACTCCACTGGTTTCCAAAGTAGTCAAAGAGCTGCTCTGGAAAGCAGATGGATCAAAACAAGTCCATGGTTTTGGGAAGTGCTAGACTCGCAGGCCAACCCCAGGCAGAGAAGTGGCCTGCCTTGGCCCTGAGGTGGTAAACCAGCCCCTACTGCTGGACAGGTGTTCATGCCTCAACCCTGCACCTCTTCCTAGATGAAGCACAAAAGGTAGGAGGATCACGTGTTCTTGCGAGTGCCCCCATGAAACCCATGCTCTGTGCTGCGGAGCAGGGCTGGGTCTCATCAGTGGGCTGCCTGCCAACCAGGGCTGCATAATGTCAGGATGAGGAGGTGACACAGGCAGAAGCAAACTGCACGTCCACTGTGGTCACTGTCTTGTTATGTTTGTGTATTGCCTGTCTCCCCCACTAGACTGTAAGGTAGATCTTACATGTTCTACAAAGGGGGCACATTTGCCTGTCTAGTTCACCAGTATGTACTGAGGGTTTAGAACAGGGCTCTCCTTATAATAGGTGCTCAATAAGTATCTGTAAAAGGAAAGAAACAGGGAAGTAGGAAAGAAAAGACAGGGAGAGGAAGGAAGATAGGAAGAAAGGAAGGAAAAAAGGAAGGAAGGAAATTTGAAATTTTCAGTATTCAGCAGGCCAGAGTCCATCTAAATGGCTACAGGAATGTCACACCTATCCAAGGTACATGTTATGATATAAAATATGGCCCAGTGTGGTGGCTTATGCTTGTAATTCCAGCACTTTGGGAGGTTGAAGTAGGTGGAGCTCGGGTGTTTGAGACCAGCCTGGGCAACATAGTGAAACCTTGTCTATACCAAAAAATAGAAAACATTAGTTGTGTATGATGGTGTTGGCCTGTGCTCCCAGTTTCTTGGGAGACTGAGGTGGGAGGATCACTTGAGCCTGGGAGGCACAAGTTGCAGTGAGCTGAGACCATGCCACTGCACTCTAACCTGGGCAACAGAATGAGATCCTGTCTCAAATAAATAAATAAAAATGAATAAAATAAATAAAATGTGTATAATGGTGTGCAAATGGTAATGTAGGGTAGCAAAGCAGGATAGGGGTGAGATTAATGCCGAGCAGATCCAGAAAAGAAAGACTTCTCAGATGAGGGGACACTTTTTAAAATTGTGCTTTGAAAGCTGGAAGGTGATCTCTTATCTTTTTTCAAAATATTTTTTCTCATTATAGGCTTAATACTTTTTCATTAGTGAGCAGTTGGATAATGAAGACAAGTATAAACACAAAAATTAAAATTTCCCATAAATAAATGCATCATTCAGTTGAAAAGCTCTATTATTGTTTTGGTGTGTGTTTTATTCCAGTCCTGTTTTTTCTGAAGTTTTTCATAACTGAAGCCAATTACGTGTATTGTGTATATTTTAATTAATACTGTATTATGTGCATTTTTCAATATCTAAATATCTTGGCAAACATTCTTAATCACCTTATCTCTTTCATTACATGGATATTTCATAATTCACCTGACCATTTCCAAATTATTTGCTTTTTATATTGGTAAAATTTCCATTCTTATACATATTTAGTTGGGAAACATCTTTTTGTAGAATTATTCACATTTAGATTATTTCCTTAGAATGGTAAGTACAAATGAAATAACTCCATTGAATATATGCTTTTAGACTTTGGTATAAATGAAGGAGAGGAGAGACAGATAGAACCTCATAGACTTGGACACTGGTATGAACCAAAAGTGTTGAGTCACATTTCTCTCTAATCTTGAGTGTGAAAGATGAGATAGTGGTGCTTGTTTTGGTAGAGGTGGTGGTTTTGGAGATGGTGGTGAGGACTTAGAGATGATGGTGGTGGTTTTTATGGTGATGATGGTGGTGATAGTGTTTGGGGTTGCAATGATGACAATGATGGTTAGGGTGGTGATGATGGCGGTGGAAGCTGTAATAATGGTGGTGACTGTGGTGTCTTGGCAGTGGTGATGGTGGTGATTAGTGTGGTAGAAGGGGATGTTGTTGTTTTAGTGGCACAGATGATGGTGGTGGTGGCATGATCATAATTGTTTACCATATGTTGCAAACACAATGGTGGTAGTGGTTATAGCGGTGGTTGTGGAGGGATTAGTGTGGGTGGTGACAGTTGGGCTAGTGATGATAATACTGGTAGGTGTGGTTGTGATTGTTTTGACAGTGATGGAGGTGGTTTTGGTTGTATTAGCAGCAGTTGTTCTGATGGTGGTGGTGGGCATGATGACGATGGGGGTAGTGGCTGTGGTGGTGGTTGTGGAGGTATTCGTGTTGATGGTGACAGTTGTGCTAGTAATGATAATACTGGTAGGTGTGGTTGTGATTGTGTTGACAGTGATGGAGGTGGTTTTGGTTGTATTAGCAGCAGTTGTTCTGATGGTGATGGTGGGCATGATGACAATGGGGGTAGTGGCTGTGGTGGTGGTTGTGGAGGTATTTGTGTTGATGGTGACAGTTGTGCTAGTGATGATAGTACTGGTAGATGTGGTTGCGATTGTGTTGACAGTGGTGGTGGTGGTTTTGGTTGTATTGGTGGCTGCTGTTTTGATGGTGATAATGGTGGTGACACTGGGTGTTATGATGGTAATGGTAGTAGCTGTGATGGTGGTTGTGGAGGTGATGATGTGGTGGTAGCAGTGATGCTTGTGGGGATGAGTGTAAGGGTGGTGATGATAATACTCGTAAATGTGGCTGTGCTGGTGCTTATGGTGGTAGTGATGATGGTAATGATGGTTGTTCTGATGGTGCTCATGGTATTGATGGTGGTGATGTACACGTTTTCATTGGAAATGTGACAGTAAGTGGTCCTGCTAGAGAACTTATTCCTTTGGCTTTTCACCAATCTGCTAAATTTCAGTTTTGTTAATGATGTTCTGTCAACAATACCATTATTGGAATGAGGATCTGTTTAATTGACTAAGATTACAATAATACTATGAATAAGCAAATTTTCTAAACAAGATTCACAAAGGTCAGTCTGTGTGCAAATCCATACTTTACCCTAGTAAACGGGATTGGCCTCAGTTTTGCTTGTGCTTGCAAAATCACATGTTCTAAGAAGAAAAGATTTGGATTTGATTATAATTTAATTTAGCTCGACAATGATGCATTAATCATCTTTTGTATCCCTCTACAGAAGGACACATTATCCCCGAGAACATTTACCTCTTCTTCCTTCCCCACATATTTCTTTGCAGCAAGGATGACAATGATGGCCTGTGAACCCAATCCAGGCCACTGTCAATTTTTGGATGGCTCACAAGCTAAGAATGGTATTTGTTCTTTTTAAGAATTTATATAAAAATTCAAAGAAAGATAATATTTTGTGACACATGAAACCATATAAAATTCAAGTCTTGGTGTCCGTATGTATCTTTTGGAGCATATTCACATTCATGCATTGAATTACTCTGAATATCTGTCTATGACTGTTTTATGCTATGGCTGTAGAGTTTAGTAGAGTTGAGATCACGTGGCTCACAAAATCTGAAATATTTACTGACTGATTCTTTACAGAGAAAGTTTGCTTGGCCTCTGTATTAAAGCATGCCCAGGTAAACAATGCCTTTGGCTATCCAGGAAGAATATGTTGTAAACCGGCATGAGCTTGGACTCTGGAGTGAGTTGTGACTAACTACTAAAGTCCCTTCACTCTCTGTATTGGAGAAATGATATTTATATCAGAATGAAAGCAGCAACCTTTTGAAATTGCCTTTACTATAGAAGTGCAGGGTATAAGTTCCTATCTAATCAAGTTAAATGTAAAATTTTGCCCTGAGCTTCCTGGTAGCTAGGTCAAAAAGGGCAAATATTTAGCATGTATGGTCCCAAAGGAATATAGTTTTTCAGGGAAACAGATTCTTGTCTGCCTAACACTCAAGAATAAATTAATATCCTACAGGATTTCATAAAGGGACAAGGGTAGGGTCCTTAACAGTGTCCTGATGGTGTAGACAGCAGTACATGTTGCCCTATTCTCAGGGAAAGATGTGGTCAAAAGATCAAAAGCCATTTGGAAAAAGAAATTCTGTGAGTTGGGCAAAATAGCGTGAACCAAAGACCAACTGTTAGTAATTTTATTTACTTGAGGGGTAAAAGTGAAACAATAGATTGCCCATGTCTTTTGAAAAGTCCTTCATAACTACCAGCTCTCATCTGTTTATATGACTAATGCAGAAATATTCTCACCATTGTCTGCGTCATGATGCCCAAGAGGCCTCAGCGAGGGACTGAGAGGCTGAGGGGTGCTCTGTACTTAACCCAGTACACGGGCTGAGCCTCAGCCACGCAAATAAATCATCACGTATTTTCAATTAGTTTGCACTCTCACTAGCTGCTGTCCTGAATAATTAGGAAAACGATTCACATGCTGCCAGGAGCTGATCTGAAGTGTTATCTCTGGGATAATTATCTGTCTGCAGTTCAGTCTCCCCTGCTCCTCCCAGGTCAGCCCGGCCGCAGGAGGACACCCAGAGAGCATTAATGAGCTCTCATTGAAGATGTTAAAAAGCTTGTATTGATCTGTTTGTCCAAGAAGGAGATATTTAAGCCTCTCTGCTGAGGGCAGGAGAGACAGCGAACCCTATCACAGAGCCTGTTAGCTGGCCTCTGCTGCTCCTGCCAGCCCCGCCCTCCTCCCTGCAGGTCTCCTTCCGGAGGTCAGACTTCAAACTCATCATGCGGCTTTCCAACCTGCCCCCTGTGCCACTTCCCCAGTGTTTATTTTCTTTGAATGTGTGTGTGTGTGTGTGTGTGTGTGTGTGTGTGTGTGTGTGTGTGTGTGAAAGACAAGACAGAAAATGAAGGAAGGAGGCCCAGAGAATAAGTACGAATCCATAAACCTGTACCAACGTAAATGAATGAATAAATGAATGAAGAAGTGAATAGAAAAGAAGACAAGGTTCTTTCTTACCACAGAATGCCAGCTAATAAATGTAAGCAGAAAGAACGAATTAGAAAATCACCACTTGACACTATCATAGTAATAATTGATCCAGATAAGAAATATCAAATATCAAAGAATAATGAAAAACAGGTATCTGCATACCCTCAACACATCTCACAAAAAGATACTTAATTCATTTAAACAGCAAAAAGGAGTAGCTTCACAGTAGAGAAATCTGGCAGATGCCACCTTAACCAAGTGATCAAAGTGAACATCAATAGTGGTGGGATTAATTGCCATCACATGCCCCCCAGGCGCCGAGGAGGACATAATGTCACTTCTGTGACATTCCCGCCAAAAACACAGAACCTGAATCTCTCACCAGGAAACAGCAGACAGACTCAAATTAAAGGACTTTCGACAAATCAGCTGGCCTGTACTGTTCATAAATGTCAAGTTCGTGAAAGGCGGAGAAAGTATGTGGAATGGTTCCAGATCAATGGAGACCAGAGAGAGTACACATAAGTGAAATGTGGGATTCTAGACTTCATCCTGGACCAGAAAAATTAAAGTTGCTTTGCTCCAAGAAACAGTGGTGGGATGATTTACAACATTTGAATAAGGTCTGTGGATTAGAATATAGTGCTATATTAGTGTTCATTTCCTGATTTTGATAATTGCACCATGGTAATATAAGAGAAAGCCTTTATTTTTAGGAAATGCACATTGAAGTATTTGTGGGTAAAGGAGCTTATATCTGTAACTCACTCTTAAATAGCTCAGAAAAACAAATAACAGTGTATGTGTGTGTGCACGCACACAAATATATATACAGTATATGTAGATATGTATATACATATGTATGTATTGATATCTATCTATATCTATTCATATGTTCACCTGTTCACCCAGCATTCCTCCATCCCTCCATTAAGAGAAAGAAAAAGCAAAGTGGCAAATGTTGACTTAGGGAATTTTGGTAAAGGAGACTTAGCATTTCTTTCTTTCTTTCTTTCTTTCTTTCTTTCTTTCTTTCTTTCATTCTTTTTTCTTTCTTTTGTAAATTTTCTATATGCCTGAATGTTTTCCAAAATAGTTTTTAAGAAGAAAAGGAGAAGGTAAAAATATATGAAAAGAAGAAAATAGGAAAGAAAGAGGACAAGAATGAGAACCTGGCTTCCTTCCCAGCAACTCCTCATGAAGGATGTCGTACCCTGGACTTGGCAAGGATAACTAGACCAGTGGAACACTGGACCAGTGAGAACGCTGGGGCCTTAGCCTGAGTCATAGGGTGTTCAGCTTAGCAGAATGTGCATGGACAAAGACTTCAGCTTTGAGTTAGGAGAGCAGTGGTCTGGCTCCAACCCTGCTATGAAGAAGAACAAATGCCCACATTTCTCAGCATTTTGTGTTTCCTATTCTTATCTACAGCTAGACTTGAATTCTAGTGTGCAAATCTTTGTGGAGTCACCAGGCTTCCTTTGGAGTCAGCATAACTTAAGGGGCTGGGGCAGATTCTTCATGAACCAGCCTACCATGCTGGGTGAGATAAGACAAGGAGACAGCGTGAGTGAAGGGAGAGCATTAGACCCTAAGCCAGGAGACCTGGGCTTTGTGCCCTGACTTCAGCAGGTGCCAGCGGTGCCATTTTGGGAAATCATGTCACATCTCTGAGCCTCAGTATTTGCACCCGTGACATGAGAGTACAGAGGCAGCGCCTCACTTGCACACAACAGTCACTCACTGAATGGCATCTGAACTGAAAGACTCTGTGCTGGGAGGGGGAGAGTCTCTGGGTGATGCGGCAGAGTAAAACAGTCATAATTGGTGCAGGCTTCTTCAAACAGAAACAGGTTTGGTTCCCTGGATCTGTGATTTGGTCACTACTTAACTCACTGAGTCTTGGTTTTCTTATCTGGAAGATGGAGACAGTACCGTGTGTCTGCCTGGGTGGCTGGAGGTTTCAAGATAGTGACAAATGCAAATGCTCTAGAAAGAACAGCACTTCTGCAACAGGGACTTCCTCACACCCCACCCCCACCCTGCTCTCCTCCTGCCCTCCCAAATGCAAAAGGTGATTGTCGTTACTGTATTGCCTGGTTGATGTTGGAACAATTCCATCTTTGTCCCCAGGTCTTACCTAACCACCGGATCAGATTCTATTGACGTGACAACCCGCCCTCTTCCATCTGCCAGCTGAGAATATTCATGCTAAACTGCTGATTTCTGTCTCAGAATAAAGGCACACCCCCCCATCCAAATCTGCATGCATCGGGTAAATTCTGAGAGGCGCCCAGCTAACGGGCAGAGGCTACAGAAGCAGGTGAGCCCAGGGGCTCTGTGTACACACCTTTGTGTCTCCTGAAAAGTCAACCAGCCGTGCGGCCCTAATTAAGAGCTTACATCTCACATCCATCTGCCCAACTTCATGATGGCTCTTCACTGGAAAATGTATTCCTTTGTCCCCTACCCCCAGTCTGAGCATGCAGTGCTGTCAAAAGGTCACTGTCGTGGAGCGTGGGACCGTGGAGACCTCAGGAGGAATGGGGGGGGATTGTGGTCAGCCCTGGTGGGAATGGACAGCTTCCCCAGTCAGTGCAAGGACTAAAAAAAATCAACAATAATAATAATGAATAAATAAAAGCTTGCACCAAGAGCATGCGTATCGGGACCAAACAATAGTTTGGAACCTTTTGAGAGGGGCAGTTCCTATCAAATAATGGCGTTTTATTGATATGGTAATTTTTATATTAACAAATGTGTGCTGGAAATGCTGTGATTTATTTTTTTCTTGGAGGGGAAAAAAAAGTAGCTTGCATGTGGCATCAATAATGATATGCTAATGACCTGCTTCCAAATTTAGATTAAAAAATTTAATTGGCAAATCTCAGAGCTGAGAAGATGGTTTTCCTGATTGCGGCCCAGTTTTAAGGTCCAAATGTAAGGTTTGGTAAACTTAAAATTTCAGGCAGTCCCCAATATAGGATCTCTATAACTGGGATATGGACTTTTTTAGGGGTTGTAGGTTAATTATACTACTGAATCTGCATATCTCTCAAATTGAGATCATCCTGGTTTGACAGAATGGAAACATCCAACAAATGCTGACTGGGACCATTTTCCCCTTTCCGTGCATGCACGCACAGACACACACACACATGCACACATATGCATACATACACACACGTACACAGAAAGCATAAAGGGGGCTATGTCAACAAAAACGTTTTGTAAGGAAAGAGACAGCTTCCCTGATTAAAACAATGGCCAATTAGTTTTGTTATGTATTTTTAAATAACTTCTAAACCTGTATATGATTTCACAATAACCTGGAAAAGAATATACGTATATATGTGTGTATATATATATGTATATATATATATATATATAGTTCATATGACACAGTGAATATTATTGGTTCATTATACATATATATATACATATATATGTATATATATACATGTATATACGTATATATGTATGTATATATACTGTTCATATGACACAGTGAATATTATTGGTTCATTATATCCAGCAAGGCAGAAATACCACAAGATATCTAAATAAGGACTTAAAGAAGAGGGGAAAAAAAGAAATCTTTTGGATAATAGTGAATAAGCCCACTGTGTTTCTGGATTAATTCTTCCTGTTTCTTTCTTTTTCAATCTCTGTCTCATCCCTTCTCTTAGTCACTCCTTTCTCTGTGAATTTCATTTTTATTACATTCGCTGTTTCATAATGACTCTCATACTCCGCGTATTCTCTTTCTTTCTTGCTCTTTTTTCATCTTTATTTCTTCCTTTCTCTTCCCCTTATCCTCCCTGTCCTTCCCTCCCTTCCTCACTTCACCCCCTCCTCTTCCTTCATTTCTATACTCCTTCCACTATGGCCTTTAGGCGAGTGATGCCGTGATGAAGCGCGATAGGCAGAAGTCAGGCTGGACTGAGACTGACACTCTTGATTAATACATACAAATACGGGTCAAAGGGAAACTCCTTGTTAGGCTCTAGATAACCTTTAGGCCAGGGTCAGAATTTCTTTCTTGGGAAGAAGAGTCCAGTGAACAAACTTGAATATTCTGATATAGCTCTGAATATTCTGATATACAGGAGCATTAGCTGACATAGAAGCTTTCCTGGTGATTTCTCTCTTTCCCCTAGATGTTTGGAGTTGGAAAAAAAAAAGTCAGTTCTCAATGGTTCTGGTCTATGCTATACTTGGACAATTGCAGAGTCTCTAAAGCACTGTGTAATAAATAATAGCTATTGGTTAAGTGCTTTACCAGGTGTTAAGAATGTAAACCCTGAATCACCCTCTGAGATGCCACCATTACATTCAGTAAAGCAGATCCTTTCCCACAGGGCACCCTACAGGTGACGAGTACGCTTATGGGACCAGTGGTCAGGCCCCACAGTCAGGCCTGTATGATTTTATCTCATTGCAGCCTCAAAATAACCTTTCAGTGGCATGCATTGTTAGTCCTATTTTGTAGAGAAAAACTGAGGTTCAGAGAAGAGACAATAACTGTCCCAAGACCATCGAGCCACAGTCAGGGGAGGAAGGGCAAGGGCAGGTGCGTGTGTGCCCAGACCTGTGATTTATCTGTTGCTTCTCACTCTCCGTCTCCAGCCTGCAGACCACGCAGTGCTGGGTCAGAATGCATCTGTCCAGCCTCAGCACTGCAGGACAGCTGACCTGCTCGTCATGTCTGCATTTCTCTTGGGAGCCTCCCAACGACCTTGTGCACCCAGCCACACCTCCTGCTCATCTAGTTCACTCCCATTTATCCTTCCAACCTCAGTTTAGAAAAGTCTTCCTCCTGGAAGCCTGCTTTGACACCCAAAACCTGAATTTGGTTCCCACAGCATCCTGTACCTCTCCACCACCACATGTCTCACTCTCTGTTATTTTTTTATCTAGGTGTCTCCCTGTGGGGAACGTGAGCAACTTGAAGTCAGGGACCTTATTCTTTTGACAACTTTTGATAAACAACAGACAGATACTGTTGTAGTCCCTGCAGAACCACATGCACAAGGCCCCTCCCTGCTTCCGTAGAATTTACATGCTCCACGTATGTTTATTGTAGCACTGTTCACGATAGCAAAGACTTGGAACCAACCCAAATGCCCATCAATGATAGACTGGACAAAGAAAATGTGGCACATATATACCATGGAATACTATGCAGTCATAAAAAAGGATGAGTTCATGTCCTTTGCAGGGACATGGATGAAACTGGAAACCATCATTCTCAGCAAACTGACACAAAAACAGAAAACCAAACACCGCATGTTCTCACTCATAAGTGGGTGTTGAACAATGAGAACACAGACATAGGGAGGGGAACATCACACACTGGGGTCTGGGGAGTGCGGGGCTAGGGGAGGAATAGCGGGGGTGGGGGGATTGGGGAGGAATAGCATTAGGAGAAATACCTAAGATAGATGACGAGGCAATGGATGCAGCAAACCACCACATGGCAGGCGTATACCTATGTAACAAACCTGCACTATCTGCACTTGTACCACAGAACTTAAAGTATAATAAATAAATTTAAAAAAAAGAATTTATATGCTCTAAATGGACAGAGGGCCCACATGATTGAATCCCCAGGCTGTCTGTAGCACAGTGCCTGGCATGCTGCACGTGTCCAATAGATGCTTTTTAAATGGCTGAATAAATAAATAACATATGGAAAAAATCATTTTGATAAATCAATAATGTCTTACCTCTGTATATAAACTGCCAGGGGACTATCGGCCCTATGTACTGATGAGGACACTCTGGTGGAAAACAGGCTTGAGATTTGCCTGAGGAAGGAGCAGGAGGAGAAGGCAGGATGGGAGGCTATTCTGGAGGCTCCACAGGTCACCTAATGCTCACCTCTCTGGCAGCGGTGTCTCCAGCTTTGTTTCCAGAGCTTTGTCAGTGACAAAGGGGCCTTATTATTTACACTCCAGGCCTGTGTCCTTGCTAAGTGCTTTTGGTTATTTACTGGAGAGTAGATGAAGCAAACAAGGAAAAAGACAGGGTACTTTTTTCATAATTCATTTTAATGTCTGGGTCTTGGTTCTCTGGAAGCAGCTGCAAGGATCCATTTGTCTGCCACTTGCAGTAAATATTGGAGAAGTGATGTACCCCTTATCCAGGGACCTGGACAGAGGGAAGAGGGTGGGGCACCAGATATGCTGATCCGGTGGTTCCTGGAGCCCAGGAATCAGGTAGAGAAAGGAGGGAGGAGGTGACAGCACTGGCGCTGGATTCCTTTGCTAAAGGACAGTAAGACATGAGAAGTCGCTCCCTTTGTCACCATGCTAGCCAGGAAGTCATTGTGAAAGGAAGACAACTCTCTAGGCTGAGAGTCACATGGGATGCAGCTTCTCTTGTCCAAAGGTTCATATTGTGACAGGCAGCAGTGCCCACTAAAGCTCGTGACTTGCAGCATTCCATACTCTGGTTCACATGTGACTGCTTCCGAGTTCTTGGTTGTGGGGAAATCACTGAATCTGCCTGTGCCTGGGATTCCCCATATGGGATATCCCCATACGGGTTACAAGAATACCTACCCCAAAGCTTGCTGTGACGTTAACTGTTCCGTGTCCATGCCCAGTGGTTCTCATTACTGGAAAATGAAAAAATGTCACTGTCCGCAATGTCACCACCACCCTTGAGATTTGCGTGTCCAGTTCAGTAGCCACTGACCAGATGTAGCTATAAAGAGCTTGAATGTGGCTGTTCCAAATCGACATGGACCCTTTGTGTATATGATGTGCACATAATGCATATAATGTATATATAATTTATATGTGTACATAATAGAGTTTGAAGATTTCATACAAAGAAAAGAATAGAAAATATTAATATTTCATTAATAACATTTTACATGATGACATATGTAAATGAAAGTATTGTGGACAAAGTCAGTAAAGGAAAAACACGGTCCTCATGATGTGAAACCCCTACTGCCTCCGCTTGTTTCCAGGCCCACACCCCAGCAGCCTGTGGCTCTGGCTTCATTTATGCATTGGGTTTCTGTTCCCTGTGGATGTTTGTCTTGCTTTTGACTATTGCCATGTCTGCTTTACTCTTTTCTTTTATCTATATCTGTCTTGCTATGTGTTTTGAGGTTGGATGGGCAAACTCAGCTTCAAAGTGTGAACTCACTCTACCGTCTCGCCCTGAAGTCGCCCATGGCCTCTGCATGCTGTCCCAGAGCTCCTGGACCCAGGAGAAGTTGTGCCTTCTGGCAAATGATATATGGAGACAGCCTGGATTAATATTAACTGTGAAAGGTGCTCATTATTCATTTCTGGTTCAAGGTGACAGGGTTAAGTCTGATAGCATCCTTTTAGTAGCATTAGGCTGTGATAAAGCCCCTGGCACTGTGGCTGTGTTATCTGATGTCCCAGGAGCTCAGTGCTTGCACTGAGCCCAGCAAGCACTCAGTGTAAGCACATAAACAAAACACAGTTACAAATTTACAATTAGGGAACAGTCTGTGAAAATATCCCCCCAGAAGCCTTGTTCATACCTTCTTTGTTTTTCCTAGTGCCAAAGGATAATGAAGGAGTTTAGTGAATATCTAGTATATGAATAAATGTTTAAAAAAGGAAATGAAGAAATAAAGTGGGTGAATGAGTAAATAAGTTGGTGATTACATGAATGAATGAGTAAAAGAACCAATTAATTTTTAGATGAGTGGATGAATAAAATATCCAACACATACATTTCTGTATCATTGAATGAGTAACTGAAAGAATGGCTGATTACTTGATTGGAAGGACAATGAGGGAAGGAATATGTGAATGAATAAATGAGTGAATGAATGAGTAGATGAATGGGCTTAGCACAGTGTCTTAAGTGCTGACTTTTCTGGCCTCTTCGTCTCATACTCTAACTCTTACCATTCATGACATTCTTTTGCCTTCTGCCTGTTTTATTTTTCCTCCTTGGTGCTTACTACTGTTAAACTTATTTATTTATTCTTTTGTTAATCATCCTCCTTACTAGAAGGTGATTTCTTGAATAGCAGAGAATGTTCTCTATTTCATGAACTGGTATACTCCAAATATAATATTGTGGACAAACTAGGTTAAAAATATCCCTTAGGATGTGAAGCCCCAGTTGCTACTGTTGGATTCCAGACTCAAACCCCAAGATCCTTGAATAATGTGGGGCATATAGTAAGTCCTCAATAAATACCATTTGAGTGGTGGCTGTGTGGCTAGATAGGAAGATGGATGACAGGATAAGAAATATATAGAAGAAGCAATGTTATGCAGACACATGTTTATTCAGAGAGCAAGAGGTTAGGGGTCTGAAGCCACAGGACATTGTCTTCCTTGCTGTTTACTACCTGTGTGTTTTGGGGGTGGCCCAAGCCGAAGGAAGTGGAACTTCTCTGGGTCATTTCACATTTTCTTTTTCTTTTCTTTTTTTTTTTTTTTTTTTGAGACGGAGTTTCGCTCTTGTTACCCAGGTGGGAGT
>CM052655.1:116639395-116655262 GCA_028533165.1 Leontopithecus rosalia
AAAAAAAAAATGTGTATATAAAAAAGAGCTTTATTTTGTAAATAACGATAAATATATTTCTCAATTTAGAGGACTTAATAAAAAACACATATAACAGTAAATTAGAGCTTCGGAACAGCATGGAATAATTTGCATGGCCACACCAAGTTGCTCTAACACCAGCAAAGTCAAGCCCTAGGTATTTAAATAGACTGTAGGGTGTTCTCATGGTGCATGAATGCACCCACAGACCTGAGGAGACCCAAGTCTTAGTGAGGAATTGTTGTGGGATGCCATAGCTTAACTTGTCATCAAGTGTGCTGGGCCATCTTCTTGTCTGACCCTGTCACAGCCCTCTGAGTAGATGGCAACTGAGGAGGAGAATCAGTACTGGATCAGAAGACTCCATGGTTGCCAGCTGGCCACAGCTGGAAGTTGGGGCCATGAATCTGGAAATTAGTTCACGGTCAAAGAAGGAAATCAATAAACAATGCAGGGCAAGATGAACAAAACAGAAGCGATCCTGAGAATCTATAAGGGAATCTGGAGCAAAGCAGAAAGACCTTGGGGTGCAGCTGAGAGGCAGGAGGACTTTTGAGGTGGTGGGCAGGGCGGTAGGGGCCCCAGCTGGGCCTGAGAGGGTGAACGGTTTCAGGAAAGGAGAGAAGGGGAAGGGATGAGGCACAACAAAAACTGAGTTCACAGCCACAAAAGACCCTTCAGAGCTACAAAATGCCAACACCCAATTCTTTCCATCTTCTAGACCATTTAAGTGAGAGAGAACAAAGTTGAATGAGTTTGACCTAAGTTACCGAGTTCCTTAGAACTAGATTCATGCCCATGTGATATGACACCCCAAGCATCAGGACCCAAGTTTATCTCCAAGCAAAAACCTCCAATCCCATGCCTCTTACATGGTTTCTTGTACTTTCTGGTACAAACTCAGAAATATAATTAATCAAATTTCTAAAATATATTAAAATCCTCAAGTGTTAGATAAGTAAGTTAGTTTTTGGGTTTAGTGAGTGCACAGAAAAGTAATTGCCGTAAGACAGGAAAGAACCAGCCTTGAGCTGTCTTTGACAAGGGCTAGTGTCTTGGGGAGAAATGGCTTATTTTTCTTTTACAGGGGCAAGCATTGCAAAACACCTGAGTTAATGTGTCTGGAGCTATTTTATGTAAAATGCATTTTCTGGCTACTGAATTCTTTTGCTTTTCACAGGAGTAGACATTTAGGAAGAAATCAATCTCATGTAAGTAAGTATACATCACTTATTGAGCATGTAATAATGTATTAGATATTGTCCAATTATTCATAAATGCATTTGATCTCACAACCAAAATGGAAGATGCATATCCAGATCAGCAACTGTGTTTCAGATAAGAAGAAACTGTGGCTCTGAGGATTTCAATGGTGAGCCCAGTGCCCTGGCTTGCACACTGCAGGACTTAATCCTGGCCAGCTTCCGGAAGATTCTTTGCTGAGCCCCACATGGCACTGACATCTGCAACAGCATTTGATGCAAGTGGTCTTAATTCTCACATGAGTATTGCCTGCACTTTACATGTCATACTTCTGCTGGACTTGGCTGAACTTTTTTGAAGTTTAATGTTTTTTCTTCCTGAACTGAAAACAAAAAGGAGGCATCCCATAAAAACAGAGCTAGAATTGTAAGCTGTGGCCTTGAAGATCATGTCAGGATACTCCTTGGGCCAGGACCATGTCGATTCTTTCTTCTGGGCCTCAATCAATTCATCCAAAAGTGATGTCAAGTGTGCTGGGGAGCAGAGTATGTCTAAGGATCCTTACACTGTAGAGACTTCTCTCTTCCCCTTTCTCTGTTAACATTTTCAAGAACACTAGATCATTAGAAGGAGGGACACATCACTGCCACTTTCTCCTTCCTAATGCCAAGGGATGTTGAACTCAAGGCATGATGGTAAGTTCTGTGCCTTGGGTTGCTATTTTGTCAGCGATGGTGGTTTGGTTTTGAAAATCACCTTCCCCCCTTGGTCCCTGTGTCCCATTCTAAGGCATCCCACGGTAATGTCAGGCTCTCATTAAATATCAAGACCCTCCATCTGCTTCTGTCTTTCCTCTTAGAAAATCCTCAGACAGCCAAGGTCATGGCCACATATGCCCCGCCATCCCCAGAGCAAAAAGGGGAGGGGAAGTGGGGGAGCTGCCTGTCTACATGGAGCCAGACACAAAAGAGCTGTTATTCAGAAGGTTTGTATGCAAAGTGCATGGTTCAGAGCTTGTGGACCCACCACGTGCATTCCCAAAGCCATGCTTTTACATTCTAATTATTTTCATACCCTTCATCATGGGGTCACAGATTCAGCTCAAAATAGGGAATCACTCTGGGATCAGCAAATTTAGACAAACTGGACACCTTTCTCATTGCTGATGTCTGCGTCAGATCATGAGGCCAGAGACAGTAGGCTCTGTGCCCCACCCTGGAAATTCAGATTTGGTGCTCAAACCACTTGAGTCAGTTGCTGACTGATCCAAACCTGCAGGAAGGCATGTGTATGACTTTGGAGATAACTTTTTTCTCTAAAGAAGAATGGTAATGAAGTCCCATGAGGTGCAAGTGCAGGCGACAAGATGTCCTACACCCCTGGCTTTCCTAGCTGGTGGTTCCAGTTAAGTCACGTTGCCTCTGTCTGCCTCTATGAGTAATAATAAAACCTACTGCTTTAGTTCTGGGTTTGGGGGAGGATTTAATGAATTAGTGCACTAGAAGAATAATTGGCCCAAGGTAAGTTCACAACTCACAACAAACAGTAACACTATCAGCAATAGCATCATCACCTGATGATTAGAACATCTCCCTGAGCCTTGGTGTTCCACACCATAAAATTTGGAGAGAGAGAAGTCCCTGCTTGCCTTGCTGATAGTGTTACTGTTTGTGGTGAGTTGTGAACTTACTTTGGGCCAATTATTCTTCTAGTGCCTTGCTGCACAGGGGAAGGATCAAAAAATATGGGCTTCCTAGTTCTTGGACCACAAAAAGTCCTTGTTCTATACCAGCACAGGAGCTGCTTAGGCGAGGACTGAAGGCTTCCATAGCCCCAGTTCTCAACCTGGTTTTGTCCTCTAAATGCCATCTCATCATCAGAAAAAAGAGGAGAAATTAGAAAAGGAAAAATAAGCAAGGCACAACTTGATTTTTGTCACTTGAAAGTCTTTATTTCAAGACCGTTCCCTTGGTTCTGGGAGTTCTTGTGTCATTACCTTCTGTTAAAAGGATTCAAATGACATTATTTGCATGGAAACGCATACCAATGATGTCATTTATGCCACAAAGTTGCATTACAATGAAGAGGATGATGACTGTGTCACATGGACCTGACATTCTTTATGCAGTTAAATTGAAAGTCAATGCTGGCAGTTCTTAACCACACATAGCCCTTGAAAATACATCACTTCTGATATGAAATGAATATTTTAGGATGCCAAGTCTAGGCACATAAAATGGTGCTAACCAGTAGTATCACTCTAAGGCAGGCAAAGTTTCCTAAATTCAGGTGGACTTAGCCCTCTCTGAGTCAGAGTGTCAGATGGGCTAATAAACTATGATCTTTCCAGCCAAGCCTAATATGCTTTGAAGACAGACTCTTCAAAAATGTCTTTTTTTTTTTATACTGAGCCTTGCTCTGTTGCCCAGGCTGGAGTGCAGCAGTGCGATCTCGGCTCACTGCAACCTCTGCCTCCTGCGTTCAAGTGATTCTCCTGTCTCAGCCTCCTGAGTAGCCGGGACTATAGCCATGTACCACTGTGCCTGGCTAATTTTTTGTGTTTTAGTAGAGATGAGGTTTCACCATGTTAGCCAGGATGGTCTAGATCTCCTGACCTCCTGATCCACCCACCTCAGCCTCCTGAAGTGCTGGGATTACAGTCGTGAACCACCATGCCAGGCCTTAATGATGTCTTCTAAAAGCAGTTTCACCTGGAGGTATCTGCAGAAACATTAAGGAATTGTTCTGTTGAGTAAGATGACGGCACAGAGACTTTGGGGACACAAATCCAAAATGATCTATTAGACACACCGGTTCTAAAGATTGGTCCAGCAGGCTGAATGTTCACTGGCTGGGTAGAGCAAATTCACAGTGTGGTCCAGTCAAAGCAGTGGGGGCTGTGGAATGAGATGGAAGGAGATGCATGGAAGGGATAACTGCAAATTCCAGGCAGGAGGGGAAGAAAACACATATGCAGAGAGGCCAACATCAAACACACTGTTATGATGAGAGATCTCAACGCACAAGAGAAGGGAAGATACACTGCCCAGGAGGCATCTTACCATGGGGAGATGGGAAAGGAGATCCAGGGCCAAGTGTCTGTCAGATCTCCTGACTCGGGGGCAGGAGGCTGGAGGTGAGTCATTCTACGTGCTAAAGTCCACCAGACTGACTCAGCGCATGCATGACCCACCAGCAAAGTAGAGATGTAAATAAGAGCAAAGGAAACAAAGAGAGTCATATTTCAATGGATGAATCCAGAATTTTGCAATTAGACGGTTAAGAAAGAGCTGAGGTCGGATATGGTGGCTCACACCTGTAATCCCAACACTTTGGGAGGCCAAGGCTGGTGGTTCACCTGAGGTCAGGAGTTCAAACCAGCTCAGCCAACATGACGAAACTCTGTCTCTACTGAAAATATAAAAACACAAAAATTATCCAGGTGTGGTGGTGCATGCCTGTAGTCCCAGCTACTCTGCAGGCTGACGCAGGCGAATGGCTCGAACACAGGAGGCAGAGGTTGCAGTGAGCTGAGATCGCGCCACTGAACTCCAGCCTGGGAGACTGGGCAATAGACTGAGACTCAGTCTCAAAAGAAAAAGAAAGAAAGAAAGAGCTGGCAATATCTAATAAAAGTAGCAACTAGCCACCACCACCACCAAACGTAGCCACGATAGCAATCAGGGAGAAATGATAGTCTGTGTTCCTTAGTCCCACCTCTCCCAACTTGCTCTTTGCCTTCTTGCCTTTTCTTTATGGCTTGGGCTGCAGTCCTCCCTCAGCCTAGTGGGCTTCTGCCTGCGCTATCAACCCCAGATGGACCACGAGCAGCTCTGAGAACCTTGCTGCCATCTTTGGCTCACATGGCAGGTGTGTCTACTGGATGTTGACCGTCCTTATTAGGAAGTTAGAGCAAGTGTGCTCTTACAGGGCTTAGGGAGTGCCTCTGGGACAGCAAGTGTCACTCCCTGTTCTGGAAATGCCTGGCTGCTCCAAAGACCCCGAACCACTTCAGTGATGATTTCCATCTTGTCTCCCACAGTGTCCAGCATCAAGACTCTGTGTCACTATCCCGACAAGAGCAACCATTTAGATGGCATTCAACTGCGTGCCTGGCACTGAGGTCAGTACTGTTTTTATTCCCAACTTATAGATGAGGAAACGGACGTGTCCAAATAGACTAAGTAATGCTTCTGGGTCACCAGGGAGGAAGAAGTACAGCCAGGAGTTGAAGAATCAGCCTCAGAGTCATATTTCAACCACAGCACATTGCTGCCTCTCTTAGAAGGTGAAACGCAATTGAATGAAGCATGAATAACCCTGTCTTTTGATGACGAGTAATGAAAGAAGCCACCAAGGTCACTGTCCTACTGGGTAGGGCATATTTACCTGGCACCAAATGAATTTACGAATTCTCATTTTCTTGCAAACTAACTCCCTAACCTTTTTCAAACAACACATTCAGTGACACAATGTCATGTCGGGATGCAGAGATTGAATATTATAATTACAATTTTCTCTGGGGGGTCTTGCTGTCAAGTGTAAGTGTCCATGATGATCAAGGGACAAAACATGAAAGTAGGGGGTGGCTGAAAGCTCCCTGAGCTCTTTTTATTTATCGGCAGCACTGAAATATAACAGAAACATCCTTCAAAGAAAGCAACACCAGCCACCTTCAGCTTTGATAGGACTTTTTAATCAGAAGACATTATTACCTCACAATGAACACGGAAAACATTTAAAATATTTTGTAGTGGTAGTGCATTGTATCTGACCCCAGCCAAAAGATCACATTAAAAGGAACTGAAAGGAATTTACTTTGAGTCCTCTGGGCTCAAAGAACTGAGGACATGCTGAACATGCTAAGGGTTGGCTTCATCTGGAGAAAAGGTAGAAGCACCAGGTCAGTTGGAAAATGAGAAATCAGCTTTGCCTTGGGAGGTAGACTATGGTTGCTCAGAGTGCAAGGGATGGTAAGAGACACTGGACATTGCTATTGAGTAGTTGCTGTAATTGCTTTCTTCTGAGCATGGAATCTGAGCTCAGTTTTCCAGGAGATGGCCAGTGGACTGCTGGTGGGTGGGAATGCTTCTCCTTCCAAAATGCCTCCTCTGTCATGTAGGTCCAAGCACGTTCTGTACTACCTCTGCCTCTTGGTGACTGACACAGATGCATCCAAGGCTCTGAGGAGTTATTCTGAAAAAGCACAGATTTTTTAAACTTAAAAAAAAATCTGCAGGGCCTTTTGCAGTATGCAGGACATAATTTGGGATGACTGCCGACTCATACAGGCACAGAGTATGAAGGGTCAGGAGAGGTCTGGAGTGGCACACCTGGTTAGCCCTTGAGCCTGTCTGCCCCAGTGAGTACTACCTTCTCCAAATCCCATTTCCGCCAAGCTCATCCAATTATACAAGTGACCAGGAATAAATCAAATGAAATTACCAGAGGTTTTTTTTTTTTTTTTTTAAATAACAAGACATCGCTGATCTGATCTTATTAAAACGGGAGTTGGGCAGGTTTAAGACCTGAAAATAAATAACTAGAATACAAAAGAGAATAAAGCCAATATCACAGACATTTGCCATGGTTCCTTAAGCATTCGTGGGAGGGAGACATGTCCTCTAGGTTGAGGTGCTTGATGGGATTGGGGGTACATCGGGGGGAGGCTTCCTAGTGAAGGGACGGGAAGTAAGGAACACTTTAAAGTACAGATAGAATTTTTGTATGCTCTTTATTAATAATAAAAAACTTAATAATACTCTTTTCCGAATAAAAACTTCCAGTATCTCATCATTAAATAAATTACATTATAAAGTGGAACAGAGAAAAATATTTCCCATTAATGTAGGACTGAAAGATAATTGTGATATTCGTTCTTTATATAAAACACAACAGTTTTGGCAACACAGCAAATATATTGTGTCTGCAACTTTTTAACTTAATTTTCTATTTTCTCTCTTTTAAAAAATTTGGCTTAACCTGGAAAAAGAAGCATATATTCTTTCTAATTACTGTCTTCATTCACGGTCTGATTTATTTTTAACTTGATGGATCATTGTTTAATTAACCAATATTGTCTTACTGAATAGTATTTTTTAATTTTATATTTTAATATTTTACATAGCTCTGATAAAAACTTTGTGCAAGAAAGATTTTCTATATATCAATTTCTGCTCTTGAGGTAGATGGAGAGCCTTAGTGTCTTCATTATTTGGTTAGAGTAGAGATGAATACGAAGTATGGTATTGATTTGGCATGTTGGTATGCAAAGTGTTGAATACTATGCCCCCATGCCCCTGCCCCAAGGCTATACACATTGAACTTCTATGTTTCTACCAAAATGTCCGTCATCCAATTCAGATAGGAGTCACCCACTGTGTGGACAGAAGAGGACTGTTTGAATCTCAGAATCAAAGGTATGCATTTTTAACTTCTCAGTTGAAAAGTCATACTTCAGATGTGAAGCTGGAAAGTTTAGAAAAGAAGATGCAGGTGGAAGAAGGTATATTCCTTCTTGTGCCCAACTACAAAAGCCCTTTGAGCTGGATATGGAGAGAGACAGTGAGAGAGAGAGAGAGGTGGGGAGGGAGGGGGAATAGAGAGACTGAGAGAGAGAAGAGAAGTTGGTGCAAGGAGTGGTTTTTGCTCATTCTTGGCCCCTAGCCTGGGTACTAAGTGGGGAAGATCATGGAAACCCCACTTTGAGTTTGGAGAATCCAAGAATTAGGAGGACTTGTGCATCACCCATCCCATCTTCCTGCCTGGAATTGTGATAAACAACAGTGTTCTCACCTTGATATCGCAGCATATCCGGGGGTGGGGATAACAGGGCTGAGATGAATGCTCAGATGTGTCAAGATGGCAGCATGCCCTCGCCCCCAAAATCACCCAGGAGCCTGAGAAAGTTAGTGGAGAACAGGGAGCTCCTTCTAGGGCCAAAACAATGGCACAGAAGGCTAACAAAGGGCCATGGAGTGTGTATGGCACTGACTGACTGACATATGGGGGCCAGTACAGGCCAGGGGCCGAGGATGTCTCTGTGCAACCATGGGGAATGACATGCACAGGATGATGAGGCCTGAGGGCCATGGCAAGATGGCAAATCCTTGCAGGACCAAGAAGCAGACCACCGCCTGCCCACCTGCCCACAGCAGTCCTGACCATGTAAGAAGGCCCTGAGGGCTTCGAACCCACAGCAAAAGATGAAGCTGTCACAAAACAAGTGCCCATGGACAATGGTCACACAAAGTTAGCTCTCATGGAAACATCAGGATTTGTCTAGACCCTCTCTTTTTATCTATGAGAAAGCTGAGACTCAGAGACTTGATGACACCCAGGTGACATGGAGGAGGATGCCTGAAACTCAGTTCGTTCCATGAGGACCTCTCTGTCCACTCTGTGGGAAAATCTACAGGAATGCATGGACCACAGTCGAGTGCAGCTTTAATAGTGTGTTAAGTGACTTGTGAGCACCAGCAGGAGAATACGGTTGGAAAGCAAGACAAATAATGATAGCATGTGTCCCCGTGCACTGTAGGGGATTGACAGAGGCTCTCAGCTCACCTGGGCCAGTCACCGGGGACCACAGTGAAGAGCTCAGGTGTCAGGGTCAGCTGTGAGACTCTCCCAGGCAATAGAGCAGTGGCTCCTCAGGCAGGAGCCTCCCAACCTCTCTGGGCTTGCTTCTACTTACATAAACCAACTGCATTCACTTTCTTTGCTCAAGGCTGTTAGTCTTCCAATTTCAGGAGGGTGTGGACAAAATAAGGATGTTTCTGCATATCAGACGGGTGTTTCATCTCTGTCCTTTTTACTTACTAGCTACATATATTGCACAAGTCATTAAACCTGATCTCAGTTTTCTCATCTGTAAAAATGAGGATACTGCCCCCCCCTTCAAATGGGATATCACTTATAAAACAGGAAGCACAGTAGGAGGTCAATTCATTCAGTGGCAGACACTTCTCATGTGTTAATATCTTACTGACTCCTTGCAAATTGCCTTGTAAATGTTAATATTCATTTTATAGACCAGGGAGTAAAGGTTCATGGAATTGAGTCACGTGCCTTAGGCCTTAGTGTTAGTGACCTTGTTATTATGGACAGTCATGCCCTAATACTGTAGTTTTACTCTGCCCTTACCGTGTTTAGATATGTTTAGATGCACAAGTATTTACAACTGTGTCACAGTGCCTATTGTCTCCAGTGCCATAACATGCAGTACAGGTTTTTAGCCCAGGAGTACTAGGCTGCACCATACGGCCTAGGTGTGCGGCAGGCTACACTATCTACGTCTCTGTACGTACATGCTGTGATGTTTGCACAATGACAAAGCCCCTCAATGGCAAATTCCCAGATTGCATCCATGTGATGAAATGATACAGGACTGTGTTTATTTTCCCTGTCCTACAGGGGAAGGAAATACCTGTCTTCAGGCTGCAGTGACTGGTTCAAAGTGTGGTCATGTGATCCAAGTCTGGCCCATCATGGTCCTTTTGATTTGGAGCTAAAAGACGGCTCATCGCTTTTCTGGTCACCACGCTGGTGTTGCCTGTGGCTGTGTGGGGCCCACACAGTGGCTGATCTGAGGATTTGAAGGTGACACACACATTGGAGATAGACACAGCAAGGAAGGTTTCATGCTCATGTATCATTTATTCCCAAGGCCATGTTGTGGTTTGACTCTTGACTCAGTAAGTTCCCTCTTTTTGCTTTGGCTAATCCCAGTTAGGTATCCGTCACCTACAACCCAAAGAATCCTGGTGAATACAGGACTTGGACTTAGATCCTAAATTCAAAGCCTCCCTGCGTTCTTTCCACTTTATAAAAAGGGAGACAGGAAGGAGGGAAGCAAACAGGGACAAAATACTTTCTCCTTAATTTGGCAAGCATCACATTGAAGCTTCCTCTGCTCTCCAAAGATATGACCTAGGTAAGCTTGAAATCTAGGCTTGCATTTTCTAAAGAGCGCCCTTTCTAAATCACCTTATTTTGATGTAACTGCAAAAGGCAGTACTATTTTGGGTTCTTGCTATGATAAAACTGAAGCTGTAAGCTAGGGACTTTCATGAGAGATTGCACTGAAATGTCAACAGATGGCTTGCTAATCATGTTAAAAAATACTCATTTCTTTTCAAAAATGGCATTTCCCCCCAGTAAGTAGATCAGAAAGCAGTGTTTATGATATAAAACATATTAGTCACAACGCCATGTAATTATCCTACTTAATCATCAAGGTCATAATGATAATTGTTTCTAAAAATTAACACCTCTTCCCTCAGCAAGGAAGCTTACCCAAAATGCATGGTCAGAAACTCAAAATTGCTGCAGTTGAAAGGAGGTGCACGTTAAAAGGGGATGCACATCGCAACCACAGGAATTGAGCGTGACGATTCACAAAGTGCTTTGCAGTAGTAGGCTGAGGAGTGCCGAAATATTTGTTGGTCCATTTTTGCCAAAATCAAAGGCCCCATGTTTCTTTATCCTAGAGGAGAGACTGGAGTCTTAAGAGCATTTGATCATGATTCACCATTGGGTCGACCCTATTCTCTTGTAAAGATAGCTGTCTCTGTGAATCGGCTGGAGTTGCCCAAACACTGAAGACCACACAGAGGGAGAAGTTCCCGGCTTCTGTTCCCAACTTGCACGAACCCGCCTCCATCTGATGTTGGACTCTGCTTCTTGGCTTTACTGTGGATCCTTTGCTAGCTTGTGTTATGTGGCTCTATGACACCAATTCTGATTTTACACTTCACACTCTGGGCTGTCTTCTACTTCTTTTCAAGAGTAGACTCTCCTCACTGTTCCAGCCCTCCAGGACCCAAATCCAGGAAGCAGCATTCTCAGCCAGCATCCCTTCCTATCCATCCTCCTCAACACCAGCCTCCTTTGAGAGACGCTTTCAATGACTGCCATGCCGAGTCACTTAGAATGTTATCAAATAAGCTAGTTCATGTATCACTGGCCTGAAGCTTATCTTTGCAAGTGTCCCAAACAAGCTTTACCTCTTTAGTCATGAAGTCCTCCTGAAAGGCACCATGTAGACAAGAAATAAAAAGTGCTTAGTGTTTTTAGTTTGCTGCAAAAGTAATTGCTGTTTTTGTCATTAAAATGGCAGTAGAGATGGAGCTTACGGATTGCATGGATAACTGAAAGGAAACTCACATAAGCTATCTTATAAAAAGAGAGGTGCTGGTTCACCTTCTGCACCACACCCTTTCAAATACTAGTGATTGCCTATGTGAGTGTCCAGCTGGTCCCCAAACTCACCCCTACCTCTGCCTTTTTGTTAGTTGTGTCTATAAAGGTTGAGTGGTTACATTTCAAATGCCTTGGGAGAAGGGGAAAACTCCTTATTACCCTATTCATTCTGCAAAGGCAGGAATCCCACATGCAGGGCCCAGACATAATGGGAACTCAGTTTCTATGAATTCCCATTTTATGAATTTTTTAACGGCAAAAACCAGCAATTACTTTTGCACCAAGCTAATAATTCAACATCATTTAGAACTTCAACGACGGTCTGTCAGCATGACTGTCAGAGTTACAAAGGGGGCATAGGACAACTTGACCACACACAGAAGGACACCAGGTTTTCTGGGCTTTTCAGTTCTTGTGTCACGCCATTAAGTGTGTTCTTGAGTCCCTGTGTCTCTTGCTCTCAAACTGCCATCTGCCACTTCCGACAACAGCTCCTCCCTTTCCGTGTCCGACTCTTCTACAACAGCCTAAGATAAGAGGTGGCCCCTTAATTGACTCAGTGTCTGAAGGGAATTTGGAGTGTTTCACCACAGAGCTGCCACCTCAATGGAGCCTCCCTCGTATTCCTTTCTTCCTTCTGCCTGGCGCCGGGGTTGGGAGCACCAAGAATGCCGGGCTGTAAATCACCGCCTTGGCAACTACGACCTGGGTCAATTGAGCAACTTGCTTCATGTCTGTATGCTCCATTTCCTCTTCCGTAAGTAGGAATGTCAAGGGTACTCAACTCATCAAGGTGTCTTGGAGATTAAATAAATTCATATTTGCATAAACACTGAAAGCAAATATGGTTATTAAATAACTAGGATTATTTACGTCCTTTTTAAGTCTCATTGCACCATCCACAAACATGAAGATCACAATAACATTTTGTCTATTGTGTCAGTAGATGGTGAGATCCTCAAGTGAAAGGCACCATGTATCGTCAGTGTCTTTTAAGGCTGGGCGTTTGGCTTGCGTTGCTTGTTGCCCCTTCTGCTGCACTTATGACCATTCACATAGCTGAATGACATAGGAACCATGTTCCGTGTCCTGTCCTGTGGTATCTGTGCCTAGTTCTCTCTAACCCAACCGCTCATAATCTGAGGATTATGAAACCATCTGAGTCTGGCTAACCCTGTTCTCCATTCTCTAGTGAACTGACATAGATCTGGGTTTGGGAGACCTGAGCCCATGCATTTGGGGATCTCTTTCTGAAAAAGAATATAAAGTGATATAAGCCATCAAATACATATGTAGAATGAGAAATGTACATTTGAATGTATATTTTATTCAACTGTGAATTCATAAAAGTCAGCAAATATACAGAAGAGCAACATATTTTTCATTATTTTTCTGCCTAAAACAGCTCAAAAATTCTTAACCCCTGTATTTTTTTTTCTGTTTCTTTCTTTATTTTTTTTTCCTCTGTCACTCAGGTTTGAGTGTGATGGCATGATCTCTGCTCACTGAAACCTCCGCCTCCTGGCTTAAGTGATTCTCCTGCCTCAACCTCCCGAGTATCTGGGATTCAGGCGGCCACCACCATGCCTGGGTAGTTTTTGTATTTTCAGTAGACACAGGATTTCACCATGTTGGCTAGGCCAGTTTCAAACTCCCAACCTCATATAATCCATCTGCCTTGGCCTCCCAAAGTGCTGAGATTGCAGGCATGAGCCACCGTGCCCAGCCTCCTCTGCATTTTTGACTGCATGTACATATAACTAATATTTTGATATATCATTATCTCTAGAGAGAATAGAAAAATCATTCATGGGTGATTTATTTATTTTTTTCTGAATTATACTTTGAAAAAAGTTCTTTTGAACTTCGCAATTCATTATTGGTAGCATCATATACATGATTAAGATGTGGCCAAACATAGAAACTACTGTCAAATCTCTTACAGAGACGAGCTGTTACAAATGCATTTGCTGATTATAATTCTACAAGAGGTTTTTCCCTAACAATGAATTCCATTTTTTAAAGACTTCTATGTGTTTATACTTGAATATATTGTGTGATCTAGTATATTTCTGACAGAATATCCATTTTTACCAGGTATTAGTGCAAACAATAATCTCTTACAATATTCCTCATCTGATAAGTGGAAACAAATTCCACAAAGTAGCTTTTGTCTCTGTATAGTTGAAAGCTTAGAACTCCTCCTTTACTGATCTGCTTCCAAGACCAGGCACTGAGGACATGCTCCTAACCCAATGTGACCTCCAGCATCACTCCTGCTGTCACACTGCTGCAGGCAACAGAAGTACTTCCAGAAGCCAAGGCATTACTGCATCCGGATAGCAATCAATATTTTGCTATCCACCCAAGGAACTACGAGCACAAACCCAAACTACATGTCTCTCCAACTCAACTTCTTATTTTCTGGGTTCCCAAAGTGCCCTGACCACCTCAAGATCCCCTAGAACAAAGGCTAATGTGAAGGAGAGGAAATGACAGCAGAAAGAGAAGTTGTCTTTACCAAGGTGGATACAAGTATTTTACCAGGATGATGTTCCAAAGACATAGGAGGACCCTGGAACCTACTCCTAGGGTTCTGGAAGGGTCTGTGCCGGTGAGAAGCTGGATCTGAACTGCATTTGCCTCAGGGTAAATGTGCCTTTGTCAGGGACCTCAATGCTGTGTGAATGGGCTGGAAAGGGAGCTGAGTCAAGAAGGTCTCGGCCGGGCGCAGTGGCTCAAGCCTGTAATCCCAGCACTTTGGGAGGCCGAGGCGGGTGGATCACGAGGTCAACAGATCGAGACCATCCTGGTCGAGATGGTGAAACCCCGTCTCTACTAAAAATACAAAAAATTAGCTGGGCACGGTGGCGCGTGCCTGTAATCCCAGCTACTCCGGAGGCTGAGTCAGGAGAATTGCCTGAACCCAGGAGGTGGAGGTTGCGGTGAGCTGAGATCGTGCCATTGCACTCCAGCCTGGGTAACAAGAGTGAAACTCCGTCTCAAAAAAAAAAAAAAAAAAAAAGAAGGTCTCTAGCCAAGGGTTGTGAAACTGGAATTCTGGATCTGGTGCCAGAAAGCTATAGGGATCAGAGCTGAAAATCGTGTACACTGAGAATTGGGGGGTGGGCAGGGGCAGGGGTGGTCACTGGGGCTTGTGTTTAAAAGAAAAAGAAAAAAAGAAAAAAAGTTGATGAAGAAGGAGAGGGAAACAGAAAACAAACAAACCCTGGACACGTCGCAAAGATAAAGGCCCCAGTCTTGAGCTCTCTAGAGAAATGTGTAGATTTCTCCAGAACTAGTTGAATTATAACCTTTTTTTGAGGGCTGTCTTGAGGTCTTTTCTGAGGCCTTCTTTGGGGGTCTTTTCTGAATCTCCAGGAGATCACTCTACATCCTTGCGATAAATCCCATGACTTGAGCCTGTTCAAGTCAGTGCCTCTGACCTTCTGCTGAAAAGTGTGCTAAAACACTTCTGTCCTTAGCCTTCGTGCAGTTTCTTCTATCTCCATGGACTTTCTGGCTTGGGAAAAAAAAATAGCAAACCATGGGGAAGGAGTCAAGGCCATTTCTGGGATTGAACATTGCAGTTAACTGTGCCAACTTCAGGCATCTCTCTCAGCAGCTCTTAGCCATTGTTTGTCCCTCTGGTTGTTCTTTTTCCTGGTCCTGCATGGCTGAAATGACTCAGGGAGTAGTTCTGTGATGAATAAGCACAGGTTCTTCTATGAAACAAGAGTATGGATGCTAGAATAAAACTTTAGGAGAAGGCGTAAGTTAATTTATGTCCACCCCAAGTCCAAGGTGGCTCCAGAAATGAATTCCTTCTTGGAAATCCACAAACAGAGGTAAAAACATCCAGAAAGAAAGGAAAATTCTTCCCTCTCAATTGTTATTTTTTCTCTCATATCTTCTTATTTCTTTATCTTAACAAGTCTTTAGCCTACATTTCCAGTATATCAGGAATTGCTCTAGTGACTTTGGAAAACACAAAAGTAATACGACAAGAAGTCTCATTTCAATTAATCGACAGACTAAGAATTACCTTATATCCTTCCAAGAGCACTGACTTGAGAGTCCACCATTACTGTGATCTTCACAAAGATGTGTTCAAAAATTAACCCCACTGAAGGCAATCACAAAATCCCCCTTTTCTTGGACAGTACCATAATCTTATTTTTAAATTAAGGCATTTATAAAACAGACATTTTTTATAATCCTACAAACTGTTTCTCATAAATAAAATGAGAAAATATTTACCAACCATAGGGAGAGCAAAAATAAATAAATAAAAAGCAGGAGATGCAACTCTCGTATAGGGTAGAATAGATTTTAAAGCAACAAAGATACAGTGGTAAAAGGATCAATGAAACAACAAGAGCTAACGATCTTAACACCCAGATACATAGAGACTTAGATTCAATGAAACAGAAAATTAAT
>CM052655.1:116655362-116747780 GCA_028533165.1 Leontopithecus rosalia
TCTCTCTCATTGCTTGATTTCCTCCCTCCCTCCCTCCCTCCCTTCCTTCCTCCCTCCCTCCCTCCCTTCCTTCATCCCTTCCTTCCTCCCTCCCTTCCTCCTTCCCTCCCTTACTGCCTTCCTCCCTCCCTCCCCCCCCCAAAAAAAAAAGAAAATATCAATCATCCACATCAAAAATATATATTCCAAGACCACATATATTTCAACTTGGGTTTGTCACATATCTGGCAACTAATCAGGGACTCCCTAGTGCTGTTAGTTACCATCTCTCATCTTTGCCCCATCTCCCGAATGGATTACACAGTCTCTGAAGACAAGCATTTTGTTGGCAAAATGATAATATTCCATTCTTATTCTTTCTATGTGTCCTGTAAATGGTTGTGCATTAATTTTGCAGAGTTTGGATTGCAGGGCCACTCCCTTTATGGGTTGAAGATTTCGTAATGATTTTTTAGTACTATTTGCTTTTTCAATCTAATTTACAACCTGTCTTTGATTCCTGCAAAATCTCTCTAGAGAATATGGGTACATGTTACTATTCTTATGACACATAAGAAAACTGAAACTTAAGAAAGTCACAGAATCTACTCGCCAAAAGCAAGGACTGGCTAATGGGAAATCTACCTGTCACCAGCTTCTTCCTCCTTCATCCAGATCATGGTGTCTCTTACAGACTCACTCCCCTATGTACAAACATCTTACGGGTGTTTGAGAAATGCTCAGCATCACTGACCATCAGGGAAATACAAATCAAAACCACAGTGAAATATCACCCCACTTGAGTTAGAATAGCTATTAGCAAAAAGTCAACAAAAGAACACATGCTGATGTGGATGTGGAAAAATGGGAACTCTTGAACACTATCAGAGGGAATGTAAATTAGTGTAGCCACTGTGGAGAACAGTATGGGGGTTTCTCAAAATATTAAAAATAGGACTGCCATATAATCCAGTAATCCCACTGCTGGGTACTTAACCAAAAGGAAGTCAATATGTCAAATAAATATTTGCACTCCCAGGTTTACTGCAGCAACATTGATTGTAGCCAAGACATAGTGTCTATCAATTGATATATGTATATACATATATATATATATATATGTGTCTATCAATTGATATATGTATATACATATACATATATATACACATATATATAATAGAGTACTATTCAGCCATCAAAAATGAAATCCTGCCATTTGTGGCAACATAGATGAAGTTGGTGGAGCTTGTATTGAGTGAAATAAACCAGGCCTAGAAAGACAAATATCACATGATCTCACTTATTTTTGGAATTTTTAAAAACTGATCTCATCAAAGTACAAAGTAGAATGGTGGTTACTAGAGGCTAGGGATGGTGAGTGAGATGAGGACAGATGTATTAATGGGGACAAAATCACAAATAGATGGGAGAAATAAGTTCTATTGCATAGTAGAATGACTTCAGTTAAGAATACTGTATTGTACATTTCATAATAACTTGGAGAGGATTTTGAATGTCCTCACCACATAAAATAAACAAGATGAGTGTTTGAGGTGATGGATTAGCTAATTCCCTTGATTTGGTCATTACACATTGTGTGTGTGTGTATATATATAAACATCACATTGTATCTCGTAATTATATACAATTATTATATATTAATTAAAAATAAAACACAACTTAGCCGGGTGCGGTGGCTCACACCTGTAATCCCAGTAATTTGGGAGGCAGAGGTGGGTGGATCCTCAGGTCAGGAGTTAAAGACCCGCCTGGTCAACATGGTGAAACCCCATCTCTACTAAAAATACAAAAACTAGCCAGGCATCATGGTGCATGGCTGTAATCCCAGCTACTCTGGAGGCTAAGGCAGGACAATTGCTTGAATCTGGCAGGCAGAGGTTGCAGTGACCCCAAATTGTGCCACTGCACTCCAGCCTGGGTGAAGGAGCAAGACTCTCTCTCAAAAAATAATAAATAAGTAAAAATAAAATAAAATACAACGTGTCCAGGTGTGGTGGCTCACACCTACAATACCAGTGCTTTGGGAGGCTGAGGCAGGCAGATCATCTAGGTTAGGAGTTCAAGATCAGCCAGGTTAACATGTTGAAACCCCATCTCTACTAAAAATACAAAAATTAGCTAGGCGTGGTGGCACATGCCTGTAATCCCAGCTACTCGGGAGGCTCTCCGGAGAATTGCTTGAACTCAGGAGGCGGAGGTTGCAGTGAGTCAAAATGGTGCCAATGTACTCTAGCCTGGGTGACAGAGACTCCTTAAAAAAAAAATTAAAGAAAAAAAATCTTGCTTACCTGAAAGCTGTTGGTCATCAGGGCATAGAGATGGAGACTATAGATTGCATGAATAACTGAAAAGAAACTCACATAAACAATCTTTTTTTTTTTTTGAGACAGAGTTTCACTCTTGTTACCCAGGCTGGAGTGCAATGGCGTGATCTCGGCTCACCGCAACCTCTGCCTCCTGGGTTCAGGCAATTCTTCTGCCTCAGCCTCCCGAGTAGCTGGGATTACAGGCACGCGCCACCATACCCAGCTATTTTTTTTGTATTTTTAGTAGAGACGGGGTTTCACCATGTTGACCAGGATGGTCTCAATCTCTTGACCTCGTGATCCACCCGCCTCGGCCTCCCAAAGTGCTGGAATTACAGGCTTGAGCCACCACGCCCGGCCACATAAACAATCTTATGAAAAGAGAGATACTGGTTCATCTCCTGCACCAGACACTTTCAGATACTAGTCATTGCCTACGTGGGTGTCTGGCTGGTCCCCAAACTTACCCCTACCTCTACTTTTTTGTTAGATGTGTCCATAGAGGTTGAGTGGTTACATTTCAAATGACTTTGGAGAAGAGGCAAAAACACACTATCACCCTATTCATTCTGCAAATGCAGAACCCCTATATGCAGAGTCCACACATAATGGGAATTCAGTTCCATTCTCACTAATTCATTTGTGAATTTATTAACTTGATTTGGTAGAAACATTGCTTAAGGATACTAACTCTCTTTGGCAGCCTCTGTCACCTCCAGGGCAAAGCCCACAGTCCTTCCCACAGTATTCAGGGTCCCAATGACCGGGTATTGCCATCTTACCTAACCTCCTCTTTGACTTTGGACAACACAGATGATTTCAGCTGAGGGCCACATGCCTGGGATCAATGCCAGTCTGACCTAGGTAGATGGCCCCAAGACTGATTATGGTGATTGGGCCTTGCTAAGAATTGCCCTCTGGTAGCCCCTTGGCAGAGGTGGGCTCCCAATCCAACTGATTCCAAGCTGAGACCTTTGCTCTTCCCTGATGGAATTGAGGGTAACCTTGTGCATGGTGGAAGGTGGTGAGGGATCTGATTTCAGAGACTTTGGACTGATCTGGGAAATAAGTGAGCTGTATGCCTTTAGCACTAAACTAGTTGTTTCTAATGGAGCCTAGGACAGATGTCCCTGGGGTCAAGGGAAGTACATATTCTTAACATTCTGCCTGTGGTTCCCTTTCAAGCTCTAACTGGGCTCCCTGTTTCAACTGGCCTCCTCTCCATCGGTCACATGAATGTGGTCATCCATAAGAGCTCAACAGTCTATAAGAAGGGAAAAGGATCTTAGTCTCTGGCCTCCATTAGTGACTGTAAGTTAACACCCTGTCATTGCTGATTTTTTATGTTGATGTTCTGGTCATATGAAGGTACATCTACAAGACCTTCTGTCTTATGTTGTGCTTTTCTGGAATGTTCTGAGAATGACTAGACTCCCTAAGCCCCTCAGGCCCAAACAGTTTGTCTATGGAGCTGTTTGTGGGTTTGGAGTTTTCTCCATGCCTCAGAAATTTAACAGCCAAGTAATGGTGGAGACTTTTTTTTTGCTGATATTGCTTTGGTTTTAACCTAATGAAATAAATGTACTCTTCAAAAAGTAAATCAGACTCAGCATTGCACACGAGAGTCCCACAGAATGACTGTCAGCTTAAACCAATCTGAAAGCTATGCCTTTTAACCCAGACATTGGACATGAAAAAGACCTTGTGGGTCATAAAGCTCACCCCCTGCCAATATCAGAGAAGCACTGGCTGGTTTGTGTGTGTGGTGGGGGTGAACATCTCAAATTCTCTTCCATCCAAATCAAGGGAGGCTGGGCTCAGCTCTGCCTCCCGTTAGTCACGCCCTGTGGGGTGAGATGCAGCCATTGCTGGAGCTTGCAACCGCCCTCTCCTGCATAGCCTCCATTCACAGCTGTCTCTGATCAAAAGGACATAAGAGCATCTCCCCCTTCCCTACTTGACCCTGGACTCTGGCCAAAATCTTGGGCATTGTCTTTGAGTCTTAGGATGGGCCATGGAATTGCTCGGTACTCCAAGAGATCCAAACTGGGTCCCCCAGCAGCCATGGGATAGATGTGCTGCTCCTTCGCTGCTTCTCATCACATTTATCCCATGAAGGTCTGGTGGAGACAAAGTCATGCAGGCCTTTATCTCAGCTGCAGCACTATCTCCCATCCAGCCACCTCCTCATCCACTGGGAAAGGAACCTTCTAGATCCATCTTCTAAATCATGTGACTTGCATGGGGGCTAGTTTTCATCCTTAGCCTGAGTTTAGGTTGTATACAGAGAAAAGGGTGGGGAATTTCATCTTGATTTTACAACAGCTTCCTATTTCTGGAAGCCATAGCTCAGTGTGTCTTTGTCCAGTGAGTTTCCAAAATATGACACCCTTTGAGGAATATCTTTGTCATAACCCACTGCTTGCTACACTGTTGATCCAATTATTTGGAACAAGCAGTCTGTCATTCAATTGTTTCTTTCCAATTGTTTGACTTCAGTGGCAGTTGTAGAAAAGAACCTACTTTCAGTTTAAAAGAGGGGTGAGGAAGGAATCTAAAAGAGCACCTCAAACATGTGTTTCTTAAAGATCTGCGACCTGTGCACATTAAAGAAAAAAGAATACTCTTTTAGGTAACAAATGCTCTGGAGCAAGTTAACTCAATCATGTGTTTTGGCCATTTCAGAAATAACACTTTTCCACCCAAACTCTCTGCCAATGCACGTATTCCCCCACTACCAAAACCCGGCAGCTTCCTGGGGCTGTTTATGTGGGATGGTCTTGTTAGTTCTATTAATTAAAAAAGGTTTTTGCTCACTCTAGTTTTGCTCAAGTTTTGCTGTTGCCATGTGGCAGACATTGTAAATTTATGAAATTCATTATGGATACATACACAAACTTCTTTAGAACCTCAGACAGGATTCTTGATCCAGGAAGAAATCATTTCCTTTTCATTTGTAAATTTATTTATTTAACAAATTCGGAAAGTATGAGAATTAAATTTAACAGAATTCAATGACAAAAGGATTTTTTACAATATTGAAGGAGAGTTTAACATTCAGAACACAAAAAGGCATGAAATAAGTTGTTATGTAAAACTATGACGAGTCTATGAAATTCAGCACATAAACTCACGGGAGTTTTGAGTTTGCACCAACAGTGAAACACTCGCGGGAGTGTTTTCCAACAGGTTTTGTTAGAGTTGCAATAACAAAGGACCATAAGCTTGGCTGGGTGGCTCGAACAACAAATACACATTTTTCTCACAATTTGAAAGCCGAAATTCCAAGATCAAGGTGCCAGCAGGGTTGATGACCACCTCTTTGGTTGCCTCTTGGTGGATATGGTCATTGTCAGCCCTTTGTGCACATGTGACCCTGGTGTCTCTCTGTGTGTCTAAATTTTCTCTTCTTATAAGGACACTAGAACTACTGCCTTGGGGCCCACCCTAGTGATCCCCTTGTAACGTATTATCTCTGTCAAGGACCTATCTCCAAACAAAGTCACATGCTGAAGTACTCAGGTATCCTTTTACCCAGTAAAATCATATCTGAATGATCCTTGTCATAGATGTCTTGGTATTTCGGGCTGCAGTGTTAAGAAAGTTTCAGAAAAAAAAGAAGGAACATTTTCCAGGGAGACCAAAATGAACCAGTACTTGGAGCAAGACATGCCTGAATGCCCACACATTTCTTTGGCTACAGGGAAAGGCCGATATTTGAATTGAACATCAAATTAACTTGAGTTTACATGCAGCATAAGAATTCAATATAAGAATTTGGGGGGACACAATTCCCCATAACAGGCCCTTGAAGCTATCCACAGCCACCTCTGCATTCTCAGCATTGGCTTCCAGTTAACATTGTTCTGTGGGAGGTTCTAAGGGCTTTGTCCTAAAACCTGGGGTCTTCTCCACACAACGCTAACATCCAGACCTGCTCACAGACATCTGGCCATTTTCCATTTGTCCATACCCTTAGGTGTGGCTTCCTCCAACCCTACAGATCCAATACACATTTGCTTGCCATCTTTTCTGCCTCTGCTTGCTCTAGGGAGCATCTTCCCCCTCTGTCCCCACATCCTACCTCCTGTTTCTTGGTTAGGTCCCATCGATTATGATCTTCTGGCTTCACTGGGGTCAAGCGACTGCAACTCATACCATGGATAAACTTTTTATGTGGAATCAAAAGCAATGAGATTACTTTGCAAAATAAGCTTGCTTGCAGGTTTATTTTAATTTTAAGCACTTAAATTTTAAGTGTGAACATTTATACCAGCCTGGTGGATTTTGAATTTCTGATGTGGATACAAATTTGAACGTCCATTTTAGAAGCTGTACACATCAAAGCAATTTCTTTCTTTGCAAAACTAAATGACCAACACTTTTCTTTTTTTGTTGTTGTTGTTGAGACGGAGTTTTGCTCTTGTCACCCAGGCTGGAGTGCAATGGCGTGATCTCGGCTCACTACAACCTCCGCCTCCTGGGTTCAGGCAATTCTCTTGCCTCAACCTCCTGAGTAGCTGGGATTACAGGCACGCGCCACCATGCCCAGCTAATTTTTTGTATTTTTAGTAGAGACGGTGTTTCACCATGTTGACCAGGATGGTCTCGATCTCTTGACCTCATGATCCACCCACCTCAGCCTCCCAAAGTGCTGGGGTAACAGGAATGAGCCATCACACCCGGCTGACCAACACTTTTCAAAGCTTCAGATAAAATACTTCATTGTGATTTTTACTACAAGGCAAATGAGGCCCAAAAGCCAAACACATAAAGCATTAATCATCTGAGAACAGGCCCAGGTCCCCTGGCTCTAACACCTTCCATGACTTGACATCTTTTGGACATATGTCCTTTGGAATGCATTCACAGGTTTCAAATTATTTGTGGGTAATGCGTTAAGTCCAAAGGACATGACATTCATTCTCAGAGACTTGTCAGCAGAAGGAGCTGTGCACATAGATAGATTACCGAGTAAAAGGATATCTGAACGATCCTCGTCATAGATGTCCTGGTATTTAGAGCTGCAGTGGTTAAGAAAGTTTCAGAAAAAAAGGAGGAACATTTGCCAGGGAGACCAAAATGAACCAGTACTTGGAGTAAGAAATGCCTGAATGCCAATGCATTTGTTTGGCCACAGGGAAAGGCCGATGTCTCAGTTGAACATCAAATTAACTTGGGATTACATTTCAGTTCTCAACCTGCTTTGAAAGGATTGTGAACTTCTTTGTGTCTCAGTCATTTCATTTGTAAAGGGGAAATGACAATCTGCCTCTCGTGGTGATACACAGTTGAGAGAAAATACCTGCAATATGCTCAGCCCAGCACAGTCTCAGAAATGCAATGGCTACTTAAAATGACTCTTACGGAAGTTTTACTCCAGTGGAACTTTGACAGAATGCATAGGAGAAGATAAGACAGAGAAGACTGTACAAAATGTTGAGATAGATACACAAAAGAAAAGAGATTCCCTAGTAACTGACAATTATCTAGAACTCAGAGTGTAAATCATGCGTATCTATAACTTATGTATGATAAGCATGAAAGAGTTCCATGGCAAAAATCCAGAATTTTCTAGCCAAGGCAATACAGGAATACTATAGAGTCAATGGATTCTCTGTGTGAGAGGGAATTTCCTGTTATACCTAAGCTGAGACTTTTATTTCACTTTCTCTTAAGACAGATTATATGACACACCTCACTTCCTTAATACACCCTGTAACAGGGAAAGAGGCAGGTGCTTTTCATAATGTTCTTGGAAAAGTGAACTTTCCTAAGCTTCAGTGCCATCCAAAGAGTCCTGCATGAGAAGGAGTGGAGGCAAGAATTCAGATTGTGGGATTGTACTTTGAAGTCTTAACTGTGCAATGCTGTCAAAGATAGCACAGAATGACTACGGTTGCTCCAGGGGCCTGATTCATGGAGGGAGAAACCCCAGTGGGGAAAAGCACTGGGTGTGGGCCAAAGTACGAAAGAAAATGAACAAATAACTCAGAACCGGATCAAAGAGAGAAGCGCGTGCCCAGGACACTTCCCAACCTGTTCCAGGACACAGTGGGGAACTTTCTTCAGTCCATAATGAGAACGGATTTGCGTTGACATCAGCCCGTTATTTCTTGTGGCTTGCTTGCATAGACTGCTTAAATTAACTGCGTTGTAAGTTGAACCTAGTGTGTTCTACAGTGAGGATTTCGACTTTTTCAGCCAAGTCCTTTTCTTGCTGTTACGAATCCTAAATTTAGGATTCTGATAGTTTTCACTAACAAGATGGAAGGAGTTGTCAGGAAGAGTCCTCGCTGTTTTATATACGTAGTCTCTTTACAGTTTGATAATAATCCTGACATATGCTATTGTGCCTATTTTATGGAAACAGCAGGGCAGAGACTAGCATGAGGCATAGGAAATTCATAGGGTACAAAATTTAAGGTGGTGTTCACACTCAGCTGCCAACATGGCATGCATGTGACCTTGACAGTAAGAGCTGCCTTAAATATTGCACCCTGGATGCCTCCCTTACCTCACCCCAGGTCTGGCTTTGGGGAATAGGTGCAGGGAGGCAGAGAACAAGCCTAACATGAAGGAGCTGGCTCGAGTTGGGCTTTGAATTCCTTCCAGGTGAAATCAGCTTTTTGTCAAGACTCTGGTGGCTCAAGTATTATCCTGCTGAGATGTCCCCATAGAGAACGGACCCTGAATATTCGGAATGAGATCTATGTCCCATCAGATAATTATACATTACATAAAATCAATGGCAAGCCACAACGGTGCTCTACACGAGGTCAGATGCCATAAAAAGAACTACATCTGGTGCCCAGGGCCAGCAAGAAACATAGCCAAATGGAGGGAGAGGATTTGATTTGGTCCCCCTGTGATTGACTTGCCCCAAGCAGGAATGCAAAAGGGAACACAAGAAAAGGTTCCTGCTGATCCTCATCATGGAATCCAGAAAGGCTGGGGAGCAAGAACAGACAAGCTGGCCTGGGATGGCGGAGGTGGCAGAGGGTGGAACCAACCTCTGAACAGTTCTCCACCTAGAGCAAAACTGTAATTACACCCTGGCATGTGTAGAACACGGTGTTCAGTCAGGTCGGACTGCTTCCCAGTCTGTTCCGAACTCAAGCCCAGCAACCTCCACCCAGAAGGAGAGCATGTGCTGTGATTTGTTGTTTTGAAGGGACATCTGTGATCTCCCTGCTCCAGGCACCAGCTCTGGCAGAACACCCAAGCCACCCAGACATTCAGCTCGTCTGTCCATCTGCTTGGGGTGGCCCGCAGCCCACAGGTTGAGCCACGGCCACCTGGGAGGCCACATATTGAGGTGCATGAGAGCAGTCCTAGAATAAGATGTTATCTGTCTATTTATTTTGTAGCCAAATGACAGAAGGTGGATATGTGAAAGCTAGGAGTGTTTCCAGCTGGAAGTCTCCTTAGTGTTCACTTAGTCTGGTGCTACCCTTCATAGTGCATAAGAATGGGAAGCCCACATAAATTAAGGGACTCATGCAAGTTCTCAGGCAAGACATCATATCTCCCAACTCAGTTCAATGCATTTCTACTCAATTCAGTGAATGCATATTTTTTGCTATGACCTGCAGGGTGCTCAGATGCTAACTGGATTACATATATGTGGTCATATAACCCAAGGATCCATGTTCTCTTAAATCCTGAGTTAAATTGGAAGCTATTTTCATTAATTTAGCAACCCCAAATGAAGACCAGCACACATAGAAAATCCAAAGAGAAATAAGACTTGCTAACTGTATTAGTCTGTTCTCACACTGCTATAAAGGACTGCCCAACACTGGGTAATCTATAAAGGAAGGAGGTTTAATTGACTCACAGTTCCACATGGCTGAGAAGACCTCGGGAAACTTACCATCATGGTGGAAGGGGAAGCAAACACATCCTTCACAGGACAGCAGCAAACAGAAGTGCAGGAGGACAGCCCTTTATAAAACCATCAGATCTCATGAGATTTATTAACTGTCATTAGGACAGCATGGGAAAAACCTGCCCCCATGATTCAATTACCTCCCACTGGGTCCCTCACTCCCATGACACATGACTATTATGAGAACTACAACTTAAGATGAGATTTGGGTGGGGACAGAGCCAAATCATATCACTAAGGCATGCATTTTTTATTTGTTTTTTCTTAGCCTGCCCACTAAACTCTCCAGAACTCTGACTCTGACCTACTGATCAACTGGTTCGACCTCTTTCATGTATGTTAATACCATAGCAAAATGATTCCTCCACAAAACGATCTTTCACAATGACTGGATGCATTCTCTTTTTTAAGACAGGGTCTTGCTTTGTCACCCAGGCTGGAGGGCACTGACGTGATCATGGCTCACTGCAGCCTCGACCTCTGGGGCTCAGGTGATTCTCCTACCTCAGCCTCCCAAGTAGGTGGGACTATAAGCATGTGCCACCATGCCAGGTTAATTTTTGTATTTTTTGTAGAGACAGGGGTTCTCCATGTTGCCCAGGCTGGTCTCGAACTCCTGGACTTAAATGAACCTGCTCTCCTTGGCTTCCCAAAGTGTTAGGATTACAGGTGTGTGATATCATGCCTGCCCTAGACACACTGTCTGCTGTGAAAACAATATCATTTTTGTTATACACAGTAAAGCAAAACTTAAACACAGTATAATGATTATTATATATTTATATACAAATATAATCATTTTATACACACATACAGTCACACAGAATAAAAATATTATACACAGTATGATAATTTAAACACAGCATAAACAGACTGAGGCATGCACAGTAAGCCCTTTACCCCTTAGCAAAGTGTCATCAAAATAACTCTCTGTATTTTGGGAACATTTAGACCATTTTTCTGCAATTTGTTTACTTAGTTTTTCACTCAGTCATTGAATATTTGCGGATCCTTCCTATGTATTGGATACATCCCGATTCCCTTTCATTGGGTGCACCTCAATTTCCTGCTTTATACCCTATCAGCCACTTTTGAAGCTCTCCAGAAGCAGAGCTGCTGTTATTAAGTCCTTTAGAGCATGTTGCAGGAAATTCATTACATGTCTATAGTCATAAGTACAGCTATAACACACACCCTCTCACGTAGTGCAGAACCAGGATTGCTTACATTTGCAAGCACTCTGTCAAGTGTTCTTTTCATGCATTCTTGCTTCTCTGTTCTCTGCAGTCTCTAATCTAACTTCAGTTGAAATGCAGAGGTGGAAGCCACTTCACATTCCACTTGAGATTTAGCTGGAAGAAGGTAGTTTCCAGATTGAATTTGACCTGAAAATAAGATTTTTGCCACACAAAGTGTCCTATGAATTATGTGATACCTCTTGATTCATAATGTAAAACATCTTTCCCCAGGCAGCAGTTTGGGCTGCCAAATTCCTTTAATGAAATCAGGTCTTGTAGCTTGTGCGAACTTTGCAAGCTTCTGTAGTGAGATTAGAAGAGCAGAAAACAAAACGCCACATGTTCTCACTCATAAGTGGGTGTTGAACAATGAGAACACATGGACACAGGGAGGGAGACATCACACACCGAGTCCTGTCAGGGGTCAGGGAGACTAGGGGAGGGATAGCAGGGAGTGGAGGCCTTGGGGAGATAACTTTAGGAGAAATACCTAATTAATGTAGATCACGGGGGAATGGATGCAGCAAACCACTGGGACACATGTATACCTATGTAACAGACCTGCACAATCTGCACATGTATCCCAGAACTTAAAACATAATAGTAAAAAATAGAAGCCTGCTTCCAGTCATCACTGTGAGGGATCCACTAAAGTATGACACATTTTAATGTCCTTAAGAAGCTTCTTAAAAAGAAAATTATACATGTGTACTGATATTGTTTTTGTTTGTTTGTTTGTTTTTTTGACAGTCTTGCTCTGTGGCCCAGGCTGGTGTGATCTTGGCTCACTGCAACCTCCGTCTCCCAAGTTCAAGCAATTCTCCTGCCTCGGCCTCCCAAGTAGCTAGGATTACAGGCACCCACCACCATGCCCAACTAATTTTTTTTTTTTAATTTTTAGTAGAGATGAGGTTTCGCCAGGCTAGCCAGGCTGGTCTCAGACTCCTGACCTCAAGCAATGGGGTGGCCTGCACCTCCAAATTGCTGGGATTACAGGCATGAGCCACCATGCCTGGCCTGCTTTTTAGTTTCTGTTGTTATTAACAAGGAAACAGAGTTTCTTAGAGTGAATTGACTGCTCAAAAATTATGTTAAAAATATAGTTAAGTAATTTAATACAGTCAATATCTAAAGGATCTTGGTTCCCTTTGCAAAACAACTTAATATTTAGCTCCTCAATAAATATGTTAAGATAAAGTGTCAATATTGTTATAATTTTATCACATATTCAAAAATCTGTAGTCATTATGTCAACAAACATTTTTGATCAGACATTATGGAATGGACATTCTTCTAGATAATGAGGATGAAGTGAATAGCAGAGCAGGCAAGGTCCCTTCTCTCATGGAGCTAAAAATTAAATCAGAGAAGAAAGACAATAAGCTTAGCTAAATAAAATAAAACAAAACACAATTTAACCTCTAGGCAAAAAAATTATAATGGAGGATATGACAGAGAGTGACTAAGTGGTGGCTTCAGGTTTCCTGTTCAAGCAAGAGCTCTCTGAAGTGATAGCAATTGAGCTAAATCTACATGACGGAAGACGACAGCTAGGCATAGAATGGAAAGCATTTTAGGAAGCAGCCAGTCCCAAGGACCCATAGCAGAAATCAGAGGGTCGTGATTATAGCACAAAAACAAGCCCAGGGCACAGGCAGTGGGAAGGGCAGGAGGGACAGGAATCCATAGGTCAGGGCTGCCTTGAGTAAGATATAGTCAGACTGGACTCCCTGAGTTTGGGAAGGGAGCTTGGATTTTGCTTTGCATGTGGTGGAAATGTATAGGAGTGAGACATTGGTGTAAAATTATTTGCATTTCAATGGAATCACTCCAACTACTATGTATGGAAGAATTGAGGGGAAGCATAGGTCTAAGCAGATAGACTAGGCGAGAGGCAATCTGAGTTGCCCAGGAAGAGAGGGGAGTGGCAGTAGAAAAGACAGAACATATCAGATAGTACTGAATATGTTTAGAAGACATTTTTGTCCAGACTGCAGCCCAAGATGGCTTTGAATGCAACCCAACACAAATTTGTAAACTTTCTCAAAACATTACTAGATTTTTGTGTGTGTGCGATTTTCTTTAGCTCATCAACTATGGTTCGTGTTAGCGTATTTTATGTGTGGCCCCAGACAATTCTTCTTCCAATATGGCCTAGGGAAGCCAAAAGATTGAACACTCATGGTTTATAGCGTTTGCTAATGGCCTGGATTTATGGCATATGGAGAAATGCTTGAAAATGTTGGTAAAGTTTTCAAATTATGAGGTTTTCAAAAAATATTACAGCCAGGTAGAAGCTAGTTATAAAAATTACTTCTTGGGTTTAGCAAAGCTCCTTGTCTCAACTTAGACTCCACCCGCTCCTTTGGTGTCTTCCATTTTTGTTTTTTTGGGGAACTAAATAAACTCCAGGCAACGTTTTAAGGACTCCTCTTATTTTTCTGACCCACATCCTTCCGACTAAAATGAAACCTCTGCATAACTGGATATAAAGTCTTGCATTCAGTAGATGTTTAATGGGCTCCTCTGGGATCACAACAAGGATAAGAACATAAAACCGTATCTCAGTGACCACAGTTCACACTCCCAGTGGCCTGTGATCTGGCTCTGTGGAGGTGTGACCTTTGCAGAGAAGGGCAGAGAGAGGGTTAGGGAAGGTGTCTTCCATAGGAAAACTTATGCCCAGTTCTCAAAATAGCCTCATTTCTAAGACAAAGAGGGAGAGGAAAAGCAACCCTATCAGAGGCTACAGCAGACAGGCAGAAGGGAACATGGGGCCCTCTGAGTAAGGCGCTGGAGAGGGATGGTTAGAGTTTTAAACCAAAGAATGGCGTAATCAGGTTTGCATCCTTAGAGGAGATCCCCAGTTGGGATATAAGGAACAGATGGGAGAGTTCAAGAGATAATGTGGTTAGGGGTGATTACATTGCTCCAGGAGAGATTAAAAAATAACCTGGACTATTATAACAGCGGTATCATATTTTTTGAGATGAGGTAACATTTTGCCAGTTTGGGTGACATTCCCAAATTTATGTACCTAAAACCATGCTTTCCGATAGAAACAACAATGAAAGCCACAAATAATTTTAAATATTCTGGTAGCTGCCTTAAAGAGAGTAAAAATAAAGAGGATTTGATTTTAATAATAAGTTTTATTAACTCAATATATCCAAAATGTTATCATTTTAATACATAATCAACATATAATATTAATGAGGTATTTTATGTTCTTTTCTTTTCACATCAAAGCTTCAAATTCCAGTGTGTATTTTATACTCACACCACATTTCACCTTGCACATCTGTATTTCAGTGCATAATAGCCCTATTAGTGGCTACCACAGTAGACAGCTTAGCTCTAGAATATTCTAGAATTCCTACTTCAAAATGAGCCATGGCCTCATGTAGAAATTCATTCCTGGTATCTCCTTTCAGATACAGGACCTGGAACCAGGAGACCCCAGTTCTAGCCACTGCCCTTCTACAAACTAGCTGCATGATCTTGAGTTGCCCTGTCTGCCCCAAAGGGCTGGAAGTAACCATGTCTTTTTGTGCTAAGTTTCTATGATGAAATAATTTTTCATCTGTAGTAGTGGAGGAAATTCCAGAGGCATTATTTTGAAGGTCTGTGACAATCTACCAGTTTCGATGTGTGGACATTTTCTTTTGGGCATGCAGCAGTTTCGCCCTAAGCACTGTTCCTATCTGATACGGAAAGACTGGTCTTCTTAGTCAGTTATTGGACAGAAAACCTTCAAGTGTGTCTCCAAGTCCGTGGGAAGTGGGCAGGGTGGTTCGGCTCTGGGACTTGTCACATGAGTCAGGGCTAAGCTGAATGATGCCAGGGGGCACCATCAGAGATAAGAGGCAGCTCGGACCAAATCTCAGGGCTCATCACTCACTGTCCCAAGTTACTTCTTGCAAAAGGCTAGGTGTTAACCCATCTGGCCTGGCCGCATTTCAGCATGGGGAATTAATCTCCACACCTGAACTTCTCTAAAAGCTTGAGCTGGCCAGAACTTTCTTTACTTCAGCTCCTCCTCCTTGGGATGTATTCAGCTGGAGAAATGCCAAGTTTCAGCAGAAGCTGGGGTGAGATTGGTGTGTAAAAACCGTTTATGTTGGCTGGGCATGGTGGCTCACGCCTGTAATCTCAACTCTTTGGGAGGCCGAGGTGGGCAGATCACCTGAGGTCAGGAGTTTGAGACCAGCCTGGCCAACATGGAGAAACTCTGTCTCTACTAAAAATACGAAATTAGCCAGGCATGGTGGCATATGCCTGTAATCCCAGCTGCTCTGGAGGCCGAGGCAGGAGAATCACTTGAACCCAGGATGCAGAGGTTGCAGTGAGCTGAGATCATGCCATTGTACTCCAGTCTGGGCAACAAGAACAAACTCCGTCCAAAAAAAAATTGAAATCTATGTCTTCAAAATTAACAGTTTTCTGGGAACCTCAAATCTTTAGGATATTTTGCAGACCTGAAAGGTGAGCAAAGTTTTACCTGGAGAGGTAAGCACACATTTTACCATGTCTATTCTTTAAAACTCTTGTGCTTTTCACAATGGGGGAAGAAAAAACCCATTAGCCAATACAAGCTTATTGCATGTTCTGTGCATGCCATTCTAACGGATCTGATTGACAGAATAATGATGGTGTGAGTGAATGCTGACTTATATTGGGAATTTCTGTTTTCACTTAGTTGAGTCTGGGAGAGCGTCATGGTTCTGCCACCAGCCAAGTAGATGTGGCCAAGTTGCTATGAATTCTGCAGGCATCTGCAGACATGAAGTGCTTTAATATGAAGTTCTCAACCGGGCCTTCTCTCTCTGTTTCTAGCTTTGCACATGCCACTGTCATTACTCCACCATTGCCCATATCTTTATGTTATTGACCTTTGAAATGTAACATGGTCTATGGAGTTATTATCTATCATGAGCAACTATCTTCACAGTTTTCCAGTGTCCATTGAAAAGAGCATTTGTGGGCCCCTCCCCAGGACTCCTGACTGGCAGCAGGCTTTGCTGGAGAGCAGCTGTCCAGGAAAGGCTCATATTCCTCTAGCACTAGGAATGCTCTGGACGGCCACTGTTTCTCGTTCTCTGTGGTACATGGGACTTGCCTTTGGAGCTTAGGAAACACAGCATGGGTTGCACCCTCAGCTATTCCAATTTGGGGTATCACGTGGACTCACAGACTCTCACACATTCACACATACATACACACACACAAATTCACACTCTGATACACACAGACTCATACTCAGACACTAAGACGTACACTCATGAATTCTCACAGACACACACAAACAGATTCACACACACAGAAACACACATATCAGCTTACACACAAAAACTCACACTCACCAGATTCACCCACATAGACACACACACACACACATACAGATTCACACACAGACTCAAGCACGTAGACACCCACAGACTCACACACGCTCACACACACATACTCAAACATACAGATTCAAACACACAAACACACACATATGGGCTCATGCACTCACGTACAGACTTACACACACAGACACACACACACACATAGGTACACACACGGCCACAGACACACACAGACTCACACTCATACAATCATATATAAAAACTCATACAGACTCACACTCAGAAACACAAACACACACACACATACAGATTCATACACATAGACTCCCACGTGGGCCTGCACTTATGCACGCAGACACCACAGACACACACATAGACATACAGATTCATACACATAGGCACACACTAACATACAGACACACACTTAGATTCACACTTATGGGCTCTCACTCCCACAAACTCACACACTCACACTCAGAATCATGCTCACACACTGACACACACACAGACACATGCACTCATACACTCACACACAGACACACAGATTCATGCACTCATACAGTGACACACAGAAACAGATTCACATTCACACACACAGACTCAAACACTGACACACTCCCACTCTCACACTCACACCACCTGCACTGTTGCAGCTGTCCAAGGCTTGCCACATCGTCACCCTTCCTAACAGGTGGCCCCAGGCATCATCTCCTATGTCAATCATGACTCAGGCTTTAACACCTTCAAGTTGAAATTTCATCTCATGAAGAAAATCCAGGACGTATTAAAAAATGAAGCAGTCCGGAGAATATGTTCTTGCACTAACCAGTTTACTCACTCTGCTGCAATCTTCACTTATTAGTAAAAATTCCAATGTACAATGCCCCCTGCAGAGACTAAACATCCAAACCCATCTCCACTCTCCTTTCCAATGGCTCCTCCAACCTGCAGAGCCCACATTCTGGTGCTCCCCTAGTCCCATCCATATCCCAACAGTTATTTATATGATGATCATTTTGAATGTCTTATTTCACTTCACGGTTCCACAGGAACACAACATTCTGGACCCTGGAGTGAGGTGGTCTGAGTCCTGCTTAATAGTTGCCTAATGTTTATACTTGAGAAATGAAATGCATTTCTTCCTGCCTAGTAAATATCTTCCCCATTGACAGTCTAATTTATTTTTCAGCTAGAAAGTTGGAGGCTATAGTTTCCTCGGGGGCTAGGAAATGAGTCTCTGGGTGATCAAGGCCAAGTGGAGGGTATGCCTTCAGAGCAGCACGCAAGCAGGGTTTCTCTGATATCCAAACCTGGCTTAGGGGGCCCGGGGCTCCTTGTCACTGTTTTGGGCACCAGAATCAAAGCAGAACACACACCCTTCCTGCAATAGTCCCTGCTGGGTGTCCTCCCAGCTGCCCACATTTGCATGATGGGTATAAATTCCCTTGGCCGTTTTGCCAGGAATCTACATTTAGATAGACTGTTTTATCAAGTTGAAAACCTGACATTTTTGTGCATCTTTTCTTTCCCCCTTTTTTTTTGGTGTCTAAAGAGTGACTTTGCAGCATCTTTGATAAGGAAGATCATAGCACAAATTCTAGACTATTATAAAGTTTGAAAATATATCAATCCTGTTTTTCACAAAGTCCCAAAATAAGCTGATGGAATTTCTGGTATCTACTAGGTAGGCAGATGGGAAGCCCTGGTAGGCAGGCAGATAAGAACCCCGGTTTGCAGCCATGTCCCTTTTCACTTAAAGGCTGCTAACCTCTTCCTTCTTCTGCTGAAAAATAGGTATAGAGCTGGTGAGTTATTAACGCAGCTTCTTATTTGAGAAAAAATGATTTTTTCCTCTATGTTTGGATATTCTTCTTCTCATTTTTTATATGTGGAATTTTCTTTTAAACTGACTTTAAGTAGTATTGAATTGTGACTCAAGATTTAGTGAATTAATAAATTCTAGAAGGGTTAAGTTAAATTTTTTAACCATAAAAATAAAATTAAACTTTTAGACTGAACAGTCTTCTTATAGCAAAATAATAATAAATTGATCCTTTTATTTTTCTACTTTCTCATTTTTAAAATTTTGTTTAAGGACAAGCATTTAAATAAAAAGTATCCCCCCAACCATGCTCTCAAATGTCCTTATTTCCATATCTAAGGGCTTTGCTAGGTTAGCTCAGTTGGAAGTGGTGGTAGGCAGCCTCCAATGTGGAGGCTGATCATACAGTGCAGTCCTGATTTGTATGATCAGCAGACTGATCTATACAAAAGGGTCTATACAAGACTGTGAATGCCAGGAGAAGTGGTTCACGGTACCCTTCCCACATCAGATCAGGACTGGACTATATGATCAGCAGAATATGGCAGATTACTTTGAAGACTAAGACCTAAAAGCTTCTATAGCACTTTTGGTCTATTAGTTAGCTAACTCTTGGAGAAGCCAGCTGCCGTGCCATAATGGCTAGGGTAGTCAGCTACATCAAATACAAATATAGAATCAAATACAAATTAGTATGGACTAAATTTGAATTTTTGATAAACAGTTTTATTAAGTCTGTCCCAAGTCCTGTTTAAAACATGGAGAAGAACTGAGGCCCCCAACCCACAGACATCATCAACCTGCCAACAATATGAGTGAATCATTCTGGTTGCAGATCCTCCAGCCCCAATGAAGTCTTTAGATAACTTTGGCCTAATGAGACACCCTAAGCCAGAATTGGCCAGTCAACTACTCCCAATTTTTAACCTACAAACACTGTGAGAACTGATTAACTATTATTGTTATCTAAACTAAGTTTTGAGATATCTGTGTACTCATAGATAACCAGTAGAGAGTGTTTTATTTGGGGAGTTTGTTGATAGATTGTTTTGACTTCTGTTGTTTGTAAAAATAGATGCATATTGCTGATATCTAAGGAAGTTTCCAGACTCTTCCTTGGTTACAGATCCTGGCAGAAGCAACACTAGTTGTATGTCTTGATAAAGAGAACTTCAAGAAAGATAGTGCAAGAGTTTGTCAGCTAAAGGGCTTGGAATGCAACTAGGAATAATCCCTGAAGGGTTGGAAGAATTAAATAAAATCCAGAGCTCTCTTAAGAGCTGAGTTGGTTAAAACAAGACAAGTTGGCAAGCCTGGAAGTCAGGAGTTGTCCTGAAAATGAGTGCCAAAGGCGAAGTTAGGAGCTGGAAAGAAGCTGGTGCAGAATTAATGTCAGGAGGGCAAATGAAAGAAGGGGGTGTCTTGACCAATTTTCTGGGAGCAACCTGGAGGTTCTTGGCTTGCCACAGCCAGACTTTTGTTTTCCTAACAGCTTCATATTGTGTTCTGCAGTGATGGTGCTTGTCATTCTGTACAGGAGCTTAGGAACATCCTGGGAAAGAAAGGAATTAAAGCCCCCATTCTCTTCATTTAAAGGTTCAGTATTATTTTAATGCTTTCAGTGGGTGTGATAGTCCTTTGTAAGGTCAGCCAGTGGGAAAGAACATCACATGGAAACTTACTGTTGGGGAAGCTAGACTGGGACATGGTTTCATCCTCAGGGCCCTGCCTTGTGGAAATAGCTGCTTTCTGAAGTGTGTATCTGAAGCCAGAGGCATCTCTAAACCTGGGCACCATGTCTTATGGTCACAGTGGGTTTAAGCAGCTGGGCCTCTGAGGATAGCTCTGGCCTGAAAATTCTGGACCAGCAAGCTAATCACTTTAGAAGAGAAAAAGCATTCATTGGCATGTAGTGAACCCATATCCAATCCTGGTGCCCTAGCCAGTAATTCCTGCAGTCCCTCTATGCTTAGCATTAGGTATAAGAAATAGCCACTTGGGATTGACTCTTTAGCCTTTGCTCGGTTTAGGAAACTGTTGTGTCTTTAAAAGGGGGATCTTGGCAGGCATGCTAAGCTGGGTAGGTAGAAGATTCCATGGTAAAGTAGAATATATATACAGATTCTACTTAGTGAAGAAAAATGTATTTTGTATGTGAGGCAGTATGTGGTTGGCCGGATGGAAGCTGAGGCTTTTCTACCTCCACAACCAGACTTCAGCTCTGCATCTGCCAAATACCCTCAGCAGCTGGCATGAAAGGCAATAAGCAATGTTGAGTGGCTTTCTTCTTTTTTCCCTTTGGATATCTCAAAAGATTTTGAGGGAAATATATATATAAAATCATATTTATATCTCAAGTGAAATTATCCATGTTAGTTGCATGTCCTATAAAGTAATCCTAGAAAGTTGTCTGAGGCTGGAATATGAGTTTTATATTTTAGATTGAGAAGTTTGGACTTAAGGCTATATACCAGTGATTCTCAAACTTTAACAGTCACCAGAATCATCTTGTGAGCTTGTAAAAACACAGTTGCTGGACCCCATATTCTGGAACTTCTAATGCAACAGATTTGAGGTGGTATCCTAGAGTCTGTATTTCTAACAAGCCCCCAGGTGATGCTTGTGCTGTGGGTCCTGGGACCACACTTTGGGAACCACTGCTGTACACAGCAGGTGCCAGTGCTGAATTGATGAAAGAAATAATACAAAGCAGTAGAAAGCTCCAATTTAGAATTACAGTCCTGCAGTAAGGTAGAGAACTCAACAGAAAGGGCAGAGAGAGGGATTTTTTGTTGTTGTTGTTGGTTTTTGGATAGAGTCTCACTCTGTCTCCCAGGCTGGGGTGCAATGGCACGATTTTAGCTCTCTGCAAACTCCACCTCCAGGGTTCAAGTGATTCTGTTGCCTCAGCCTCCTGAGTACCTGGGATTACAGGTGTGCACCAACATGCCAGGATAATTTTTCTATTTTTATTAGAGACGGGGTTTCACCATGTTGGTCAGGATGATCTCAACTCCTGACCTCGTGATCAGCCTGCCTCACCCTCCCAAAGTGCTGGGATCACAGCAGTGAGCCATGGTGCTCATCCAAGGGCAGAGATTAAGACCAAGTCCATTGGGCTCTGTATGTTCAATGATTAAAAACTGGGAAAATTTGAAGAAAATCACTATAGAACATCATGAATCTCTCTAAACACCCAGCACTTGTTTCCTTTTTCACTTTGATAGATGCCTTAGGCGAGTATCTATCAAAGGACTTTGAAGATATCTGTGGTTGTGAGTGGAGGATACAGGCTTTTCAGTGCAGCATGCCTCTCTCTCCTTGTGGTTGGCAGGACTGACGTCCTGTTCCTCTTGCATGGTAAGCCTAGGCTGAGACAAAGAGGGTCAAAAACCCTCACTCCAGACAGTTTCACACCGTGTGTTGCCAAACTGGCTTCTGAAGTACTCTTCTGCTCCACAAAAGGAAAGTTAGGAAGGGAAGAAAAATGCATTTTGTGTGTGAGGTGGCGTGCAGCTGGCCAGAGAGAAGCTGAGACATTTCTACCCCCACAACCAGACTTCCAGCACTGCATCTGCCAAATACCCTCAGCAGCTTGCGAGAAAGGAAGAAGCAATGTTGAGCAACTTTCTTCTTTTTTTCCATTTAGATTTCTCCAAAAATTTAGACAATTGAAATAATAACCTTTCTGCCCCTTGACCCTCCATAATGTAGTCCATTTGTCTACATTACAGACTTGACAATTGTGTGTATGTGTGTGTATTTGTGTTTTCCAGATTGAAAAAAGGATTATCTCCACTCTGGGTGAAAGTGGCCAAGCACCAGTAGAGTCAGACATCATTCCTCTGTAGAGAAGAGGAGAAATTTGTTCAGTACCTAAAATATGCTACTGCTACTGTGTCCATATCAGCTTGTTTGATCTCCGCTTCATCTCCACTTATGAGTTAGATATTGTCATTGGCTCTAGTATTTCTATTTAAAATTATTACAAAATAGGGCAGGCACGGTGGCTTACTCCTATAATCCCACCACTTTGGGGGACCGAGGCACCTAGATCATCTGAGGTCGGGAGTTTGAGACCAGCCTGGCCAACATGGTGAAACTCCATCACTACTAAAAATACAGAAATTAGCCGGCCATGGTGGTGGGAGGCAGGAGAATCGCTTGAACCCGGGAGGCAGAGGTTACAGTGAGCTGAGATTGCACCATCACACTCTAGCCTGGGTGACAGAGTGAGATTCTGTCTCAGAAAAATAAAATAAAATAATACAAAATGAAATTTTTACAAAATAGCTTTAGATTTATGGAAGAGGTGCAAACAGTACAGACAGTTTCTATGCACCCCTCACTTAGCTTCCCCAACATTAACATCTTACATAAACATGTTGTATTTATTTAAGGTAAGAAATTAACATTGAAACAACACTATCTTCTCAACAACAAATTTTGTCCAGATTTCATCCTAATATCCTCTGTCTGTTCCAGAATCCCATCTTGGATACCATATTACATTCAGTCTCTTCAGTTTCCTCTGATCTGTAATAGTTTCTTATGATTTCCTTGCTTTTTGTGACTTGGATATATTTGAAGATCATTTTGTAAAAAGTCTCTTTGTTTGGGTTGGTCTGGTATTTTCTCCTGATTAAACCTGAGGTTACAAATTTGAGTGAAGAAAGCCACAGAAGTGATATAATTGGTGGACCCATTTTGCAGATGAGAAAATTGAAGTTCAAGGTGACTTCATAAATTGGCCAAGGTCATCCAGTTCAGAAACATTGTTATCTCTATTTTCTGAGCCAATGTTTATCAAGCCCTGAAAACTTCCCCATAGAAAACATGGAATAAAAAGTTTACCAGTCCCTCAAAACTCCCCCATAGGAAGCACAGAGATAATGGGAAGAGATTGGCTTTAAGGATAAAGACCTCTATAGTAGGGACATCACTCTTAGAATAATCTTTATTTTTGCATGATGCTTGGGTCCAGGGAGGGGCTGTCCCAGATGAATAAACAATGGGAAAAAAATGATTGTCACTGATCTACAGATGTAGAAAGAGACTGGAGGGGGAGTTCTGGGCTAGCATGCTACTTTGAAGATTAAAACAATATCTAGAAGGACATTAGTTCAGCTATGTTCAGATTTTACTAATTTGGGCTTTAAAAAAAAGAACTGCAAACAACACTGAAAAAAAGATACTTTTTAAATGATTTGTGTGTTTTTACAACATCAGTCTCATGTAGCCCTAAAATAATTGACCAGATTTTTTGAACTGCTCCAAATGCCTCACTTTAAACTTAGGAAACTGAGTCCCAGGGTAGGCCAGGGGAATCAGTCAGTATTTCTTCTGTTCAACATCTGGCAAACATCATCCAACTTCATCTTCAAGGAAATACCATGAAGCAGGCATTAAAATCTCCATTTGAAAATGTGCAGCAGTGATGACTTACCAAGTTCATGGTTTAAATTGGTGGAGACAAGGCTTGCATGCAGCCACGTTTCTGAAAACCCAGTCTACAGCTTTTCACTTCCACTGTTCTCTTCGATCAAGTAACTTACTGTTTATGAAAACATGTGATGACCTCATAGTCTGAAACAAGTGATGAGTCAATCAGTATCCAATGTGTTGCCTCATAATAAGCTGGCACCTAAATGTTACCAACCCTTGGACACATTTGCCAACTCTATTCCAGATGAGTGAGGCAGGGCATAGGAGTTCAAAGGGGGTACTGAAACGGCTGTCTTTATTCCTTCCTCTAAAAGGAAGTTTTTTTTTCCCCTCATTTATTAAGTGATGCTTTTACGCATTCAACAAACATTGAAAACTACCTGCGCATGACACCGTTATTTTAGGTGCTTTGAAAAACAGAGCAGATGAATTAGGTGAGTACAATTCATAGGGCGTGTACAGCTCATTCTTTGTGTCATGCATTGTATTGACTGAATGATGTAAGTTGGCTGTGTATATGTGTGTGTGTGTGTGTGTCTGTGTGCATTCATGCATGTGTGTGTACGTTTGTGGATGTAAAGTTACCTATGTCTTTCTTTCTCTCTCTCTTTTTTCCTCTACTTTCTTTCTTTCTTTTTCTTTCTTTCTTTCCTTTTTTATTTCTTCTTTTCTTCCTTCCCTCCCTCTCTCTCTCTATTTTTTTTAAATTTTTTTCATTGCATTTAGGTTTTGGGGTACATGTGCAGAACATGCAAGATAGTTGCATAGGTATGCACGTGGCAGTGTTTTGCTGCCTTCCTCCCCTTCACCCACATTTGGCATTTCTCCCCAGGCTATCCCTCCCAAGCTCTCCCCCTGCCACTGTCCCTCCCCTATTCCCCCAATAGACCTCAGTGCGTGGTACTCCCTTCCCTGTGTCCATGTGTTCTCATTTTTCATCACCCGCATATGAGCGAGAATATGCAGTATTTCATTTTCTGTTCTTGTGTCAGTTTGCTGAGAATGATGTTCTCCAGATTCATCCATGTCCCTACAAAGGACATGAACTCATTATTTTTGATTGCTGCATAATATTCCATGGTGTATATGTGCCACATTTTCCTCATTATTTTTTCTTTTTCTTTTTCTCTTTCTTTCTTTCCTTCCTTCCTTCCTTCCTTCCTTCCTTCCTTCCTTCTCTCTTTCTTTCTTTCATAACAACAGGGTTTCATCATGTTGTCCAGACTGGTCTTGAACTCCTGGGCTCAAATAATCCTCCCACCCCAGCCTCCCAAAGTGCTGGGATTGTAGGTGTAAACCACCATGCCTAGCCCAAGTTATATATTTTCTAATATAATAATTCTCACAGTATCATGTTGTGGTCGATATTATTATTGCTGTTTTTTAAGGTAAGATCTTTCCATCTCAAAAAGTCTGTTCCCAAGTTTGTGGCCCTTCAGTACATAGAGGGAAAAATGCCACACCCACTCCTCATGACTGGGTAGCTGGCACTCCTCCCATGCTGCTCAAGCAGGGAAGAAGGGATGTGCAGCTAAGACCCAGTGATGCACAATATTTCGCCTGGCCACCAAGAAAATTCAAAAACGGTGATTAACCACCAAACTGAATTGTTGGGGCACGGTAGAAAGGGAGATATTGTTTCTTCACATTCAGAGAACTGATCAGAGCCTTTGTGGAAGGAGGACTATTAGGCAGGCAGTGGTGAATATTTTGTTTTGTTCATGCCAGGCACATATCCCACCCCCATTACTTTCCTTCACACGCAATCTCTGTGGTTTCATTAAACAAACCCCACCCAGCTTTACTGATAGAATACACACAATCCTGCACATTCGTATTTAAGGCTGGCCAAGTGATTTAAACCACACTAACGAGAATTGGCCCTGGGAGTTTTAGAACTGCCATCACCATCATCTTTGCCATGGTGATGTAAAGCCTAAGACAGAAACCAGAAGACTGCAAATGAGAACCAAAAAGGGAGAATGAGATAGATTCTTATAAGTTTCATTGTGTGACTAGATCTAGCTATTCCTGAAGCTAGCATAGCTTTGGACTTCTTAGCCATTTGAGACAACCATTAAACTTCTGCCACTTGCAACCAAAGGATTCCAGGTTAATGTATTTCGTAAGAGAGAAAGAATTTTTGTAGTCAATCATACAGATGAGAAGAAAGTCAAGAGCATCAGGGGAAGTGACCAATGAACAGCCGGACAGAATGAGAGGTTCGGTTTTGAACCACTGCTTGGGGAGTCATTCTAAGCTTAAAAGGTGTCTCCTAAAAGCCAGGCATTAAATGTTTCTAAGAAACCCAGAGATCAGCATCGGAATCTTTTTAAAACCTCAACAAATTGAATGGGTTTTCAATTTAGCGAAATCAATTTTGTTCTTCCTAATTCAATTTAGATGACTGTTAGAACTAACAGAGAAATAAATAATAGTCACTTCAATTTTTTTAAAGCAGTCACTGCCCTCTTGTCTTCTCCATATCATTCGCTCTGTTCCTGTGTTTTTCCCTGAGGAAGAAGAGACAAGGGAGGGAAAAAAAAGGCCCAGGTTCATGCCTGTAAACCCAGCACTTTAGGAGGCCAAGGTGAGTTGATCAGTTGAGGTCAGGAGTTTGAGACCAGCCTGGCCAACATGGTGAAACCCCATCTCTATAAAAATACAAAAATTAGCCAGGTGTGGTGGCAGGCACTTGTAGTCCCAGCTACTTGGCTACTTGGGAGGCTGAGACAAGAGAATCACTTGAACTTGGGAGGTGGAGGTTGCATTTCAGTCTTGCTCTAGGCTACAGAGCAAGACTCCATCATATATGTGTGTGTATGTGTATATATATATATGTGTGTGTGTGTGTGTATGTATGTATGTATATATGCGTGTGTATATATATACACACGCATATATATGTAAAATGTGTATATATATAATATATATATTGTGACTTGATCAAGCTGCAATTCCATTATATATATTATTATATTATATTAATTATAATTAATTAATATTATTATTAATATAATTATAATATATTTATATATTATATATATATATAATATATATAAAATGTATCACAGCTCCTGAGCTATGTATGTTTTGGCTGCTGGGTATAGACGTGTGTGGTTTTATAAAAGTCATATTGAGCTTAGCAGTGCAAACACACACACAGCACAAGTCAGGTGATTTTTTTGAATTTCCAGTTGACCATGGTAGAGGTTAGTTGCAGAACCTTTCCTGGGTTGGGGGTGGGCAAATTAAAATCCTCTACTGGACTGATATTCCTTGCTATCTGACAACAATAATAGCTTCTGTGTCTAAGTACCTTTTCTGGGTCAAGCCCAATCTGATTAATTTAGTGACTATGAAACATGTTTATTATACACCTTTGATGAGCCTTCGGGGATCTCGTTTCCTCCTCATGACAATCAAATGGGGTGAGTGTGAGGATTCACGAGGACAGTGCAAATACCACATCTGGAATGGAATGGGACCAAAATATAACAGAAAACAGTAAAGTAGGGGAACCCCAGATAAGCACCCTCTAACATCTGGAATGGCCTGGAGCCTGCTGGAGTTGCTTCATGGAAGATTTGCCCTGTAACACTACTGAGTAACCGCCATCTCCCAAATACTCACAGGAACTTCTCTCTCTTATTGCAAACTTTGGCTGCTTTGGTAGCCTGGTTTTGTCCAACGTGAGACTCTGGCTAATAAAACATGTTATAGTAAGTGCGACTTGCTCTTTAAGACTTTCAGAACCAAAGAGTAGCCATAAATCTCGGTGCAAATTGGAATAGGGTGATATCTGGTGAAAGGCTAATGACGGAAGGCTAATGGTATTTGGTGGAAGGTTACTTTACTTATATTACACCCATGAAGTTTGGGATAATTGAGTGCAGCCCCAGAAACTGGCAGAGGTACCAGCTTCTATGTAGTGTGTCTCTGCCTGTCCTCTCTGTCTCTCCTCCATTTGCTTAATACTTCCTTTTAAACAGCAATGCAAGGTAACTTTTTCAGGACTGTTAGTTTTTGAAATGTTTCACTTGGTTTTTCCTTTTTACAAATTAATTACAGTTGAAACTTTCTGCTAAATCCAGAGAATGTGATTCTGTTTGTGGTAAGGTTTTTCATACATTAGTCCCTTAATCCTGGGTGACTTGATCAAGCTGCAATTCTTTCTTCACATGATTTCAGCATAAAACAGATTTTGAATGGCAACCCACAAGTCTACAAAACTGTATATTTTACATTGTTTTTATTGGTGTGTGAATTTTAATTTTTTTTGTTTCCTCCCCTCCTTCTCTGGGTACATCATTCCAGGGCAAAAAAAAAAAAAAAAAAAAAAAGTCTGGGAAGGGTTTGGCTTAGGTCTGTCAAGCCTAAAAACCTTTAATCCTCTCCTCCGCTGTAATGAGTTTGAGACGCTGACAATTTGGTTTCCCCCAAGCCTTCCTGGGTATGATCCAATCAATGTTTAATTTCCCAAACTGGCTTTGTGAGAAGATTTATTTTCTTGTGTTTGTCTTGAAAACACTATTTGTTCTAAACTTTGCACAAAACAACAAGCAAATGCTGTTTTTTGAATTTATTTATTTATTTTCTTAAGAAAGAGGTTTTTATAGAGAGAAACACATACTACTGAGATTGTGCCCACAAAACCAGCAGGTGGAACCCCGTCGGCCAGGCACTCTGACCACAGTCCACCTGGCACCCATTCTCTACTGACCTAAGGCCGCCTTCATTCTGTGACAACATTCCTTAGACAGAAAGGATCTGTTGGACAATTTTCACTCATTTCTACTCTATATTGCATCAAGCTGTGCTTTGCTTCCCATGTCTGCCTCTCTATAACCCATCCTTCAAATGTCCACTGAACACCTGCTTGGGGTCTTCTTGTTCTTCAGTCTAATGCCCTGTGCTTCAAGGTTTATTGCTTCCCCGGGAATGTTGTCCTCTCCAAAAACTCAAGGGCAGCATCGTACTACTTTCTGTGACATCATCTTCATCTTTCTCATGATTTCTTTCCTTTTAATTACCTGGGGAGCAGGGTCTGCCCCTCATGGCCAATCAGAGTGTCTGGCTGACATATGCTTAATATCCAATAACTGATTACTTAATTGATAACATCCTCTCTTATATTTGCAAAATTATAACATTGTTTTGTAAAAGACACATATTCTCAAACTACAAAAATTGGAACAACACAAAAAGTGCCCTCCAAAATAAAGTTACTAAAATATTGTCATCTGGAAAACGACTTTTGAAAGTTGGTTCATATTATTTCACACCTTTCTCTAGTGCACAGGCCTAAATAAAAGAAAGATGAATAGATGAAAGTAGTTCTGGGAAAATGTACCGTTTATCATCCATGCCACTTTTTAGAGTTTCAGAAATAATTTTATTTGAATATAAAAGAAGCATATATAAAGCTGCAGTAATTATTGGACTGAAGTCAAATAAGAATAAGATAGGGAGTTTTGGAAAGGACAAAAGTTGAGGTTTTGAAGGAGTGGAATTAGAAGGAATCCAGCCTGTGAATCAGGAACTACTAACACACCCTGACTGGGGCCATTGCTAAAATAAAGGAATCCCAGTACTGAGAGACAAGAGGTCTTTAGAGGTCTTTGGGACACAAGTAGTAGCTCTGTGACTGGGTACAGTTTCCCACATTTGCTTTCGAGAGCAAGACTGTTTACAACCAGGGAGTTAGTTGAACTGGGGTGCTTAACTTGGGTGCCACTTTCCACAGAACACTGCTCTCTAGTCTCTGACATTGACTTTTGTGTAGAGAAATCTAAAGCTAATTTGATTTTTTTCTTCTTTGAAACCAACTAGCTTATTATTTTTTTCTCTGTCTTGAAACTCACAGATTTGAGTTCCCATCTTTGATAAATGTGTTGTTCATCTCTGTCCCTGGAACCTGGTGCCCCAGTGAAATTCAAGTCTTTATGTAAAATTTAAGTCTTCATATAATACAAGAAGTTTTCTTGTATTATATCATTTTGTTTTTTCTTGCAGACATTTATTATGTCATCTTGATCAACTATGCTCATTATCTATGCACATAAACTTTTCCCCTATATGTAGCAACTTCTCTGTAGTCATTTTAATTTTTTTTCATCTTAAGGGATTATAATTTTCCTAAGGGCATTGTCTATGGCTCTGGATTTGATGTAACTTTATTTCTCTATGTTATAACCATGTCTAATGTTCCTTTTATCTCTATAATACTTTATGTTCCCCTTGTATCCATTTTCCAAAGGTCTGCCATTTTGATTTATTTCTATTATCTTGCCAACTATTACTTAATATCTCTGCTGTATCTCTTTCTTGAACAGTTTTCTGATGACATCGATTATCTTTAATCTCCCAGTACTCTTCATTTGTGTCTGAAACTAATCCCTCCTTAGATAAATATTCCTTATCTGACTTGTCCTCCTTTTCCTCTCTCTTTTTCTTTTCTCATCAACTTTTGAAAACCATGGTATTTCCTTCCTGGCATTTATTCATCTCCAAATAGTATTTTCTTTCTTAGTATTTTGTTGAATTATAGTATAGAGAAGCTATTCTTATAGTCTCTCTAGAATTAGGTTGGATCTACATATATTTATTTATGTTGGAGTTTCTGTAATTATTTCTTGCATTCAGGTGTTTCTTTTAATTTAATTTAATTTAATTTAATTTTACATTCCAGGACACATGTTCAGGGTGTGCAGTTTTGTTACACAGGTAAATACTAGCCATGGTGGTTTGCTGCACCTATCAACCCATCACCTAGGTATTAAGCCTCACATGCATTAGGTATTTATCCCTATGCTCTCTCTTCCTTGGCCCTACCACCCTGACAGGCCCCAGTGTGCTTTCCCTTCCCTGTGTCCATGTGTTCGTATTGTTCAACACCCACTTACAAGTGAGAACATGTGGTTGTTTGGTTTTCTGTTCCTGCATTAATTTTCTGAGAATAACGCCTTCGAGCTCCATCCATGTCCCTGCAAAGGACATGGTATCTGTCCTTACAGGTGGTTCTTAAGCATTCTGGGAAACCCCACAATGTGTAACTTTTTGTGCTATAATATGTGGATTCTGCTCCCTCCAAAACCTCACTCAATCTCTATCAGTCATTCTTGCTGGAGAAAAGATCTCAGAAAATTCAGATAACAAGTCTATATGGTCTTCCTGTTTCAGTTCCACTAAACTTGCCATTGTGTGACACAAAACCAGTACTAGAAAAACACTTGACCTTTTTAAGTTTCTTTTTCTGTCCCCTGTGTGTCTCATCCACACCTCTTGATGTAAGGATCACCAGATGGCACTTTCAGGATTTTAAGAGCAACTTTTAGAGGGCTTTCACAGAAAACTGACTTCTGCCCCAAGTCTAAGGAGGTCTGTGTCAGCTTTCTCCATTCTTCAATATTTGGGTTCAAATTTTGTTATATTTGGTGAAAGTTTCATGGCTTGTGGTTTGGAGTTGTGGCTATTTCTTTGTTGTGTTGAACACAACTAATAGCCGTAACTGTCTTCTTTACTTTGAGTGTGTGTGTTTGTGTGTTTTTCTCAGAAGACAGAAATGCACTCTAGATAGAATTAGCTCCTCTAATCATGTTTCATTATCATGAAATACATAGATTGGAGGTACATTAGGGAAAAACAGAATTTATAATGGTGATGTAAATTTGTTGATACTTGCTCTTTGTGCACTAGAGATTCCCATGGCAATGGGGCAAAAATGCTGTCATGATAGCTTGTCTATACAGAACTTAGTGAGTTGTCCAACGTTCAGAAAAATTATAAGAAATGTGTCTTTAAATGAGATTAGGCTCTTGAATTCATATGTTGTTTGACCAAATACAATCCTACTTTTTATCTCTTGCTTTTGAAGTTCCTACAGGGAGTAGAGGCTAGGAACAGAAGCGATGCTATCCCACATTTCCATTTGTGGCTTTGTCCTCACTAGCTGTATAAGTTTGGTGACATTATTTCACTTTTGAAAGACTCAGTGTGGTCACCTGTGAAATGGGAAGTTGTGTTGCTCAAATGAGAATACAGGCAGGAAAGATCTCCCGAATTGCAGAGTTTCTAAACAGTGGCAGAACAGGTGTGGGGTCCAAGAGACACTGTCTGAAGTAACAGCTTCTCTTTTCCCTTCTCCGCTGTGAGATGCTCATTCTCTCTGGCTCTCAATTTCTTTATAAGCAAAAGGAATAATAACACTCTGCAAGAGTTTTGAAAGAAACTAATGAGATGATCACATTAGTAGAGTGTTTGGGGGCAGAGATAGAAAATCTTTGAGATTCAGTTCATAAGTAGCCTTTCTTTACTCTCCTGCTAGTACATTTTATCACAAAGGGTTCAAGAGAATTTTGAGTATCCGAAAATTCAGAAGGACGTTCACATGCCCCTTCCCCTGACCCCACTCGGTCAGTGTTGGAACTCATCTTGAGTTTTCTGGATACTTTTATAACTTCAGTGACCAGGGGAGCCACCAACACGAAGAAAAGATAAAATCACATGGAGATAAAGCAGACTTTTAAACTGGAGGACTTGCTGCAAATGTGGTTGCTCTGGTCCTATTCTTTGCGACTCCTGGTCTCTTTTCCTCACCTGTAGGGTATTTTCTGGGACTAGTCCTGCTTCACTGAAGCCGTCCACATTTCTTGCATCACAACTCCCCCTGGACTGCTCTATCACATGCCTGCCGTGGCAGAAGACTCAACATCCTTCCACCATAGCTGGCCTTTGCCAGCCTAGTCTCTCTCATCCACCCTGTGGCCTTAGACAAAGCATTGTTGACTGTGCACCTTAGATTGCATCCATGTAAATGAGAAGACTGTGCTAGATCATCTCTAGCCATATTCTAGAACCCAAGGGGATCAATGCACACTAAAGACTCTTCATTATTTCCTGGGTCAATGAGATACAATTCTAACTGATAGCTACATTTTTTTTCCCTAGACGGAGTCTCACTCTGTTACCCAGGCTGGAGTGCAATGGCATGATCTCTGCTCACTGCGACCTCCACCTCCTGGTTCAAGCAATTCTCTGCCTCAGCCTCCTGAGTAGCTGGGATTACAGGCACCTGCCACCACGCCCAGTTAATTTTTTGTATTTTTATTGGAAACAGGGTTTCACCATCTTGGCCAGGCTGATATTGAACTGCTGACCTCATGATCCACTGGACTTGGCTTCCCAAAATGCTGGAATTATAGGCACGAGCCACCACACCTGGCCAGTAGCTGCATTCTTTTCCATCTAGCCTGCAAGTGCCTTCAAGTCTTTTTCCACATTGTGGTCCAGCTTGTTGGCATCAGGCAGTCTCTTTGCCATGCACAGACCATGGGATGCTGGAGAACAGGGATTCTTTTTCCTTCTTCTTTGAAACCTCAGCTCTGAGCAGCATGCTTAGTTTAAGCTGGTGCTTAATGGGTACAGACTGAATGAATAACTTGCAACAATCAAAGCGCTTGCTGCTACATATTTGAAGCCAACTGAAAGTAACACTATTCATATGAGAAGGAAGACTGAGTGCTCCCTTATTTTTGAGAAAGAAGCTGCTTTTCCATGTCTTGAGATGGTATAAGTTGGACAGAGGAGAGACCACTCTCCAAAGGGAAGAGGCTTCATTAAGAGCAAGAACAGTTCCTGCCTGGTTGGCTTATTTTCAGAAAGCAAAGAGCAGTTACTGTAAGGAAGCTGGCTGTCTGGGCCGGCAGCTTTATCAATGAATAATTTCCTGAAAGGAAGAGAATCTGTGGAGACCTTACACTATATTTGATCTCGGTGCACGTACACAATATGCAGTACTATCTTTGATTCCAGGGAGGTGAGATAATTGTTTCCCAAACAGACTCTTGCTGGAGAGCGTGCTCCCTCCCATTCTGTTGACCCACACACCAGAAGCCCCAGGTCTGCCCCAGACAATTATCCTGTTTTGCTAGGGAACAAATTGCTCTTTTGGGGTAATTTTGAGCAAGTTTGCCAAGTTCACAATCATCCCAGGGGAGCCTCAGGGGGAAAAGCACTCTCCAATTCCCCCCTCTGGCCCTTCCAAAGGAAAGCAGGTCATTTTTTAAAGAATTCCAATGAAAGCAGCTTATTCTGAATGATCCATCCCACCTTCTGAGAGGCCCCCTGGGCAATCTGTTGGCTCCTCGTGTTTGTCTGATACTAGGGAACCAATTTCCCATGCAAGTCATTACGCATGCAATTAAGTAATTGTGGATGGAAATAAAAAAAAAAAAGAAAGAAAGAAAGAGGAGGATGCTGAAAAAGAAGTTGCATGCATTTAACTTTCAGAAGAGAGCCTCCAGGACGTGGCAGTTGAACCCCACTTGGAATTTATTCTTGCAAATCACTGAATAAAATCAGAAGCTTGGAAAGAGTAAAATGTCAGTCTGGTATAATGTAGTAGCTAAGAATATGCACCCCAAAGCCATACTGCCTGCATCCAAAGCCTGGGTCTGTCATTTATTAGCTGTATGACCTTGAGCGGGCTACTTAAGCCTTCTGTGCCTCCTGTCTGCAAATGATAAAATCAGATTAATAGTATCTATATCCTATGGTTTGTTGTCAAGGTTTAAATGAATAGAATATATGTATACGGGGTATGGGTATGCATGTATATATCTACCTACCATCTATCTATTATCTACCATCTACCTACCTATCAATCTATCCATGTATTGCTGTCAATCTAGCATCTGTCTGTCTACTTCTTAGAACAATGTCAAGTACTATGCCATTGATAGCTCTTACTGTTGTTGAACTGATAATGTCTTAGGCAAGTTATGAGCAATCACTTTGCAAGGGAGTTAACATATTTATCATTGCTAGTGGTTCTTTTATTCTGACCTTATCTCTTTAGTATTAGAAAATCAACTGAACAGAATTGGGTAAAGAAATATAACGTGCATAATTTAGGAAATATAAAGTAAGTGGCGGCTGCGGGTGGCTCATGCCTATAATCCCAGCACTTTGGGAGGCCGAGGCAGGTGGATCACGAGGTCAAGAGATCGAGACCATCCTGGTCAACATGGTGAAGCCCCGTCTCTACTAAAAATACAAAAAATTAGCTGGGCACAGTGGCGCGTGCCTGTAATCCCAGCTACTCAGGAGGCTGAGGCAGAATTGCCTGAACCCAGGAGGTGGAGGTTGTGGTGAGCCGAGATCACACCATTGCACTCCAGCCTGGGTAACAAGAGCAAAACTCTGTCTCAAAAAAAAAAAAATTAAGTGGCTTCCGGTTCTGGCAGTGAAAGTGTCAAAGCTATGGCACCCCTAGACTCTCCAGAGGACCAGTGTTGTTTACAGTATATGCTTAAAATAATATTCCTGCTTAGTTGGGCCTCCCCTTGGGACAATGCAATCTCAACAGTATCAGAGGATTAATTAAAGCTGGTCTCACTGGTGAAGCTGGCTATTCGGGATGGAGCAGAGGGATACACCCCTTACTGCCCCCATTCCACACAGGGAAGGGGCCAGGCCTGCTGGAAATAATTAGTGTGGCTCAAGGGCAGGCTGACACTTTTGCCTCATTTGTACGATTTTGATTAATACTTTAATTTCACTTCCTTTGAATGCAGGAGAGCTAAGAAATGAGTAAGGAAGATAGAGCCTCCCAGAGCCAAAATCAATATAGAATGAATCTCTTCCCAGTCCAGTCGGGGCAGGGCTACCATTTTTCACACCTGGTAGGGACCTCTGGATTTATGCCTGTGCTGTGGGAGATGGGATATAGCAAGAGAAGACACAAAGACTTGCCTTAGGGACAGAAAGGGAGATGGCTTAGAGACAGTGGCTGCAGGATGGACAGGAGTAGTCTCCTTGATGCTGCGGAAAACATCATGAGCTACCCTCTGTCCCTCTGCCCTTTGGTCAAGCTCAGTCTCTGTAGTTCCTTTGGTATTTAAGACTGCAATTTCTTGGGCATGAACCTTGCCCACTTAAGCCATCCTATACTGGCTCAAGGAGGAACTATACTGGCTCAGGGAGTGAGTGTGATCATACAGTCTCCAGATTCTAATACTCCAAGAATGGACTTCCTGGGGTCCATGATCCTGTCTGGAAATTGTAGGCGAAGTGTGGAGAGACAGCCCAGAATTCCCTGGTCCTGAAAAGGTTAAGAACTGCTGCTCTAGGAGGTCCCTATCTCTTTAATTAAAAAGCCCAAATTCCTTAGCATCACATGCAAGGCTTCCTCTCTGCCTCAGTGGTCCTCTTCTACTCTCCCTCACTGAGAATATGGGGGGTTGTCGTGAGTTGCACCACATCTTGCTTCTAGAGTGCTTTGCTAGAGCCCAGGCTGTCCCTCTCTGTGTTGAAATGCCCTGCTCAGACCCAGATCCCTGTCATCCCAGCACTTTGGGAGGCTGAGGCAGATGGATCACAAGGTCAGGAGTTCGACACCAGCGTGGCCACCATGGTGAAACCCTGTGTCTACTAAAAAAATAAAAAATAAAAATAGCTGGGCATGGTGGTGTGCACTTGTAATCCCAGCTACTCATAGCCCCCATTCCTGCTGAGTCTTCCCCAGTCTGGGCCCTCCTCTAGATATCCCCCAGCACATGACAGTGAACTTTTTGGAGGCAAGTACATTGTCTTGCCCAAATCTATATTTCCACTCGGGACTAGGTTCTAGCAAGGTATTGGATTGAACTCAAGAAAGAGCAGTGTGACCTTAGGCAAGATCTTCAGCCCATGGCTCTGAGCTTTGACATGGTAAGAATCAAATGAAGTATGTTAAAGAGGGAGAAATGCTCTAGAGCTATGCAGCAAGGTAGCCACTAGCTGCATGAAGACATTGAACTTTAAATGAAGTAAAAGTAAATAAATGTAAACATTAACTTTCTCAACCACAGTAGCCTCTGCTTCTCAAGTACTTGATATCACATGTGGCTAGTGGCTAATATACCCTGCAGTCTTTGGTGCATTGTCTAGCAAATGTATTTGCATTGCATGGAATATTGCACAGGGCTTTTCCATCCTGGCAGAGAGCTCAGTGGACAGCCCCGCCCCAGGAAGTCTCCAAATAACTCCACTGCTGACATGCTGGCGTTATGGAAATCTGTAATTCCAGGGCTGTGTGTTCTCTATCCTGCTGATCCTAAACCCTCCTTCCAAAGGAAGGGTTATAGGGACATCAGCTCTCCATCCCCAAGTATGCTTCTCCCATGCACAGATTTGTTGGATCACTGGAAGGTTCACGAGGGGAGAAATGAATAAGATCTTATCCCTTTCCTTTGGGAAATTCAAGCCCCTCCCTATACTACACTAGGGGTCATAGGATGGGAGAAGTGGGGACTTCAAGGTTCTGTCTGGTGTAGGCACATCCAAGTGTGGGGACCCCATTGACTTCAATGCATCTTCTGGATGACCTTCCCAGCCTTAAAAGTGAGGGCTTGGAAATTTTCAGGAACAGAAAATTTCAGGGAAGGAGAGTACTCCTGAAAGAAAAGTTAGGAAATTTTTGAAACGAAATCAAGGTAGAGCTTTGGCAAACTGGGAGTGTTTTCCAAGCTCAAAGGGCAATAGGGAGTTCTGGTCAAGGAGCTGAAGAGCCAGGCTGCCCCCAACTCACCCAAGACCTTAGGCATGCCACATTCCAGTGTTCTGGGCTGAAATGTTCCCTTTCTTTCACTAGAGGAATCAGGAAAATCAGAGGGATCCAAAGTGGTGAGCCTAAGGTTATCAGCCTGTTTTCTTGCAGAAGCTCTTAGAATGGTACAGTCAGGAAACTCACAGAAGGCCTACTCATCCAGCGGATGCAGTCAGCACCTTCCAGAGCACCTCACAAAGCGAAATCTCAACACCAGGCCCATATCCACCACTCAAGCCCTTTCTGGGGTGACCTAAGGGCATGGAGATCTTTTCAATCCCAAACCCATGGAGAAAAGCAGCCAGACATTTGGAAATATCCTGAACTCATTCCAGTGCTTGCTGCTGGTCTGTTTCCCACCTATCCACAGTGCTTGGGTGATGGAGGCCTAGCCAATTAGAAATGGATGAATAATAGCCCACAGCACTGCGGTTTGCATAGGTGTCATGCTGACACATCTCTTCCCAGACATCATCTCATTTTGATATTCTCATTAGCATCTCCAGGTAGGCAAGGTGGAAATTGTTAGTGTGGCTGCATGACAGATGCAGAAGTTAGCACCATGCCAACCTTGCTCAACAAAAGAGGCAAAGCTGGGTCTCCACTCAGGACCTGTAGCACATGCTGGACTCGCTGGGCAGCACAGCTTTGGAATGGCCACCTTTGGTGGCTGGGGGAAAGATGAGTGCATGAGTCAAGAATCACTTCTGTAAAGCTGCAGGTCATTCTGGAGAGTGTCTGAGCTGGAACTGTTTACCATTGTCAACATACAGAAATGGACAACACGGAGGTGTTGAAAGAATTGGAAGATAAAACCTGTGTCTTTCCATTTCTATGTGAAGCAAGAACCTGGTCAAATTCACCTCCTGTAGGCTCAAATTTCTCCTTTGCAACTGGAGGAGAAGAATCCTGTCCCCACAGGCTTCATGGAGAATAAAAGCAGGGTACTGAAGCCCGTAGCAAACAACGTCCCTTTTCTCTTGTTACAGTTTCCTTTTCTTACGCAGGCTTGCAGAGAGAGGCTAGAAAGAGGCAGATAGATGAGCAAAGCGACTTGTTCTTGGTCCTAGAATAAGGATTGGTAACCAATGCTTCAAGAGGTGCAAGACTAGCTCTTCCCAAACTGTGCCAGACAGCTGAATGCTCTGCAGGTGGGATGGAGGCACCTGGGCTTGGCGTGTGACAGCCTACCTGTGCCAATGCTCAGGGCCTCAACAGAGGTCCCAAAACATTAGCTTTGAGCTTTCTCATGGGACTCACTACTGTTGCTAGGAAGACTGCCCCATTCACCCTGTGCTCTCCCACTGCCTCCTCAGTCTATGCCTTCCTTTCCTGCCCAGCCCTTTTGTCAGGTGGGGTTGGAGGTGGGTGCCTCCTTGCATCCTGAATGAGAGAAGACAGGGCCCTGTCCCCCTTTACTGTGTAGTGGGTGAGGCAGGGCTTTCGCATAATTTAGCAAGAACTACGTGAACTCACTTTTCTTCTTTGCTGGCAGCCCCCGCTCACCTCTCTACCTGTGTTTCTGAAGGGCGGTGATTAATCTCAGAGCTGGGATGAAGACAGAGCGCCAAGTGCCCCAGGATAGGGCAAGGCCTACAGTGAGCCATGCCCAGCCTCTCCTACTAAAGGGAAAACAAGAGCAGCTGCCAAGAGAATCTAACCTCAGATGAACAACTGACTTCTTATTATGAAGCTCTTTTATCTTCTGGTAAGAAGCCCTGTGGAACCTGGGAGGCAAGGGTTCTAGCCCCAACTGCCCCTTAAAGTCCCTTAAACTTGTCCGAGTTTCCTTATTTATAATACAAATCACTTTGAGGAATTCTTAACTGTGTGTGACCTCAGGCATGATGTCGCCCCATCTCTGAGGCTCAGATAACTCAATGGTGAATTAGGAATCATCTGATTCTTGAACTTGCACATGACCTAATGGAAACTTGGCGATTTTTTCAATATCTAAACAAGCTTGACACATGCTCTTACATTTTAGAGATATTGCCATACATCTTCACAGCTGCTTTTGTGGGACCAAATCCACACAGTCATATGTGAACAAAGTCTGTGGTTTCAGTGTTGAAATAGGCAAAGTCCACATTAGGGCTTGTGTATTTCTGTTTTCTCATTGTGCTTCATCATCACATCTCTTTCCTGCCAATAATAATAATAGTGATTTCTTTGCATTGGGTTCTTACCACGAGCCAAGCCCTGGCCAAGCACTTTACCTGCCATCTTACTTCATCCTCAGCAAGTCCAAGGGGATGTGAGGGCTGTTGGCCATTTATCAATGAGGGAACTGCCGTTCAGAGGAGGAAGAAAGCTACCCAAGCACACACTGTCAGTAAAGTTGAAGCCCAGAACTGCGAGGACTAAAAGGCCGTGGTTAGCTGCTGTGCCCTCTGGAGCTCTCTTCTCCCCAGAGTGTCCAAGTCTGGGGTCGTCTTGGGACCTTCCTCTGGTCAGCTGGGCTCAGCACAGGACCTTCCCAGCTCACAGCTGGACATCCAGCTGAAGGCTGCACAGAGGGCCAGTCCTCTTCTCTGCGCCTATCCAACATCTCATCTGGACTCCCATCCTCACCAAGCTCCACAATATGGTAGAGTCTCTTGACGTCTGAGGCCATAAGTACCCCCGGTGGGAGCTGCTCCTGGGAGCTACTTCAGATGGGGACCTGGGAAAGTCTCCCCCAAAGCCCTGGAAGGCACAGCAAAGACTGAAAGAAGGGAGTAGGGAGGAGTAGAAGGAAGGGGGAGGAAATACGTGTTACAACATATCTGAATGCAAGCATGAGCACTTCCATTTTAAGGTAAGACTCAAAGGCACCTGGAAGACACATTTATCCTGAGTTTTGGAATATAATGCCAACACGGAAGCAAATTAAGTGCCAACACTTGAACTGGTGTCCCCAGTCCCCTAGACAATCATTTGGTCAATGGACTTTTTTTTTTTGATGAAGTCTTGGTCTGTCACTCAGGCTGGAGTGCAGCGAGGTGATCTCAGCTCACTGCAACCTCTGCCTCCTGGGTTCAAGCAATTCTCCTGCCTCAGCCTCCTGAATAGCTCAGACTACAGGCACACACTACCACTCCAGGCTAATTTTTGTATTTTCTCAGTGGAGACAGGGTTTCAGCATGTTGACCAGGCTGTTCTCAAACTCCTGATCTTGTGATCTGCCCACCTCAGCCTCCCAAAGTGCTGGTATTACAGGCTTGGGCCACTGCACTCGCCCAGTGGGCTTATTAAAAACGATCTTTGTATCTGAGTGTATTATCTGAAGAATGATTTAACTACTTTATCCATCTCCTGGCAAATGCCAGGAGACTCACAGTATTCCTTAAAGGGCAGAGGATTTTTGCCCTTTTAGAATTGTCTATATGAAAATACATAAGATTATAAAGATTGTGCTCAATATTATCTAATATTCTTAAAAATTGCAAAGGTTTTTCTGTACTATAAGAAAACAGGATGTATGCTAAAGAGAGAGCATAAAATCAGCCCCTTTTCCAAGCTGGACTTTCAAGGCTTAGGCTCCGGGCTAGATGGAAGATGCACTGGACATAGACAGACCTACCCTCAAAGTTAGACTTTCCTGCTTTCTAATTCTGAGACTCCTGAAAAGTCCCTTAAACTTGTCTAAGTTTCCCTATTTATAATACAAATCACTTTGAGAAATTCTTGAATTTTTATGAGGGTTCAATTGAATAATATATCTAAAGTGTCTGACTCAGAATCTGAAATGTGGAATCACTTAATAGAGGTCATCTTTTTCTCTTTTTCTCTCTCTCTTTTTTTGAGACAGTGTCTCACTCTATTGCCAGACTGAAGGGCGCTGGTGCACAGCTCACTGCAACCTCTGCCTCCCCGGTTCAAGCGATTCTCCTGACTCAGCCTCCTGAGTAGCTGGGATTGAAGGCCTATGCCACCATGCCCAGCTAATTTTTATATTTTTAGTAGAGATGGACTTTCACCATGTTGGCCAAAACGGTCATGATTTCTTGACCTCATGATCCACCCACTTCGGCCTCCCAAAGTGGCTTCCCAAAGTGCTGGGATTACAGGCGTGAGTCACCGCACCTGGCCAATAGAAGTCATTTCCTATCCCCACCTCTCCTTCTTCCACTCCTTCCTTCCTTCTGAGAGTTGGGCCTGCAAGGTCTAGAGAAGGCTCTCATCTCTGCTAGAACCCACAGAAGAGGGGACAAAAACACAGCGGTGAGCAAACTTTATGCTGATTGGAAGGAGAAGAGCTGGCTGGAAGGAGTGCTGAGACCTCAAAGGGATAGCTTAATTTCAGCCGGTGGGACTGCACTCACCAGAAGCCATGTGCCTTCGGGACGTCCTGTGCAGTATGACTAGGGCTGTGCCCAGCTGCTGCTTCAAGTTGCAACTCCAAAGGCATGGCTTGTGACATCTTGTCTGGGCTGGAACCAAATTCCCGTGGCCTCGTACTCCACATGCAGCCACGATCCAACTTGCCTCCACGTGATCAGTTGCTATTCCTGGCATTTCTATTTTATAAAAGCCTGTGAGCTGGCAGGGAGGAGACTGTCCCATGCACACTCTGTCCTGGACCTGACACAGTACTGGCTTGTTATTGTCATGTGACTGGAAGCACAAACCACCTGGGTGACACTGCCATGTTTCAGCCACTTTTCTCCTTCCAGAAGGTCCAAAGTCATATGCCGTGTCTTCACAGATATGGCCTGGGGGTTGCCGCAGCTCACTGGGTAAGTCGGCCACTAATAAACCTGCAGCCACTGCCTCCATTACCCATGCACTGCCCAGCACTGGGTAACAGTCACTGAGTGAGACAATCACACAGAAATTAGAGTCTAGTTAGGGAGGTCAGGGGTGCTAGGCATTAAATAAACATACAGTGAAGTCCCAAATCAGTGTGACCGTCTCTACGAATGGTACTAGGAGGGAAGAGAAGGTACATTTAGAAGGAGGTGTGAAGGGGTGTGTTTTAGCCATACCCCAGCAATAGGCTTGGGGCACAGGTCTCTGGAAGGCTATTGCATCTGGAAGTCCACGTAATTAAAATTCAGGGCTGGGTGCTATGGCTCTGACTGTAAACCCAGCACTCTGGGAGGTCGAGGTGTGTGGATCACCTTAGGTCAGGAGTTTGAGACTAGCCTGGCCAACTTGGTGAAACCCTGTCTCTACTAAAAATACAGAAATTAGCCAGGCATGGTGGTGTGTGCCTGTAATCCCAGCTACTCCAGTGGCTAAGCCAGGGGAATTGCTTAGACCTGGGAGACGGAGTTTGCAGTGGGCTGAGATCGTGCCATTGCATCCAGCCTGGGCAACAAGAGTGAAACTCTATCTCAAACAAGCAAATAAAAAAATTCAGCCAGAGAATTTTTAAATAGGGAGCGTTTTGGTCTTACATGAATCCATCCCTACATGGAAGGAGAGTGGGGAGGTCAGGAGAGGAGGTCGATCCTGCCCATCAGCCCACCTGAGGCTGTGCTGCTCAGACCTGGCTTCTACTATTCTGAGTACAGGAAATGTTGAGTCAAAAAGTTTAGCAGATATTTTTACTTTTCTCTCACACCGGATTCTGGGAGCTTGAACTGCCAGGACGTCAGTCAAGAGAAAGTGTCGGACACCCGAAATGACGTGCAGACTTGCTAAAGCTCGTCTCACACACAGCTCTGCATCTATCCATTTAGCCAGTTTTCCTTATCTCAGGCTGAATCAGAAATTAAAATATTGAGGCAGTGCTGAGAGAATGTGGCAGACCAAATAAGGACTCTGGGCGAGTCGCTTGTGAAAAATCACTTACCCTCCCCGAGCCTCAGTTTCTCATCTGTAAAATGGATTTGATAAAGTTGACCTCTGAGGTGATCACGAGAACTAAATATGAAGAAGTGCTTAAGAGTCCCTACTTAATTCCAGTATTGAAAGCATTCTGGCAATTTGTATATATTTATACATGGACCTAAACTTTGTACTTTTAGTAGATTGCCTTCCAACGTAAAGTTCAGGGAAATCGGTCTCTGAAATGAAACTGCTTTTCTCATCAGAACTTTTAAAGCCAGGATTTCATCATTCATTCCCCACCGTGCAGATGGAGAAGCAAGTCAGAGGTAAGAACGTGCCTTGGGCACGTGAGGAATCATATTCAAAGCTGATGTGAACATTTTTGACTCTCAGAGATGCCCCTAGAATCCCATATAAAAAAGCCTCTTGTTAACATAGAAAACTCGTAAGCAAGTCTCTGTGTCAGCCAGGATATATCTTCAAGGTGGGCTCAAGTTCAGCACACATGAAAGAGAAAGATATTTAGTTCACTTTCTGAAATCCTTCTCATCTTAGGGCATTCCTCCACTGTAGAAGTCAACGAGAGGCCTTAAAAAGAAAGGGGTGTTGTTACCAGGCTTACCTTCACATCCTCTACTGAGAGCTTTAGACCTATATGGCCTCAGGCACAAGAATTTACTCTACTGCACCTTAGCTTTCTCATCTCTGAAATGGGAATAATGATAAGTCTTCTTTTAAAAGCCAAATTGGGTAAGGCTTGGGGAGTGCTTCACTAATTCCCTTGCCACACCCATTTCATGAGATGGCATTGTGTTTCCCCAAGCCATGTGATTTAAATTCGGAGCAGACCTTGCTCTCAAGCCTTAATGTGCATAGAAACCACAGTGATGGGAGTGGGGGAGCTTGTTTAAAAACAGATTCTGATTCAGCAGTTTGTGGGTAGATCCAAACCTTGTGCACACGTAGCAAGCTTTCAGGTAATGTAATTACTGCTGGTCTGCAAATCTCACTTTGAGAAGGAAGGCTGTGGTAGACTCCAGGAATGAAGGAAGGTAGGACAAATAAGTGAGGAGCTGCGAGTTTGGGTCATCTCCATCCTGTAAGAGCTCCAGACCGGGCGCGGTGGCTCAAGCCTGTAATCCCAGCACTTTGGGAGGCCAAGGCGGGTGGATCACGAGGTCAACAGATAGAGACATCCTGGTCAACATGGTGAAACCCCGTCTCTACTCAAAATACAAAAAAATTAGCTGGGCATGGTGGCGCGTGCCTGTAATCCCAGCTACTCGGGAGGCTGAGGCAGGAGAATTGCCTGAACCCAGGAGGCGGAGGTTGCGGTGAGCCAAGGTCGCGCCATTGCACTCCAGCCTGGGTAACAAGAGTGAAACTTTATCTCAAAAAAAAAAGGAGCTCCATGTGTACACAGAAGCACAGACACAGGTGCAGACACACACCTGCATGTTCACATAAGCACACCCACATGCATGCTCAGTTGCACACAGGCTCACACACATGTGCACACCGCAGGCCCCCACTTACAGAAACATGATGCACATATGCATACACGCCTCCCAAGTGCATGCTCATCTACATGCAGGCTCACAGTCACATGCATGCATGCAGCACAAACATGCACCTGCAGAAGCATACATGTGCGTCCACACAAGCGTGCCTCTGGGCACACTTGGTTATGCACAGACTTGCACCTGCCCACCCTTCCCTTCCGTTACGGACCATGCTTCAGCACAGAGTTTTCATGAACGGGCCCCACAGAGAAATTCCTAGTTTCACCTTCGGTGGTTCTTGCACTGATCCCACATCACTTTGTCCACCTCTGTATTTTACCTGAAGTGGCAATGGCGAATCTGTGATCCCCGTGGCCAATGCTGCTCTGAGAATGGACCAGCCAAGAAAGGACCCGCTGCTGGTTGAAGAGCCACCCTCATATCCACACCTCTCCTCTGGCTAAAAAGGAGAAGGACAGTGTTCCACAGTCTGCAACTAAAACTGTTCCTTCTGTCACAAGGCATCCTTGTTTATGGGCAGCACTTTCCTTTCTCGAGCCCTTCACTTTCAGCTCTGGAGTAATAATAGGCATTATTATAAGTTGTAGCTTATTGTACACACCACCATGCTGGATACTTTACATGTTAATATGAGCTCTTCTGATTCCTGACCCCATCCTTGTGAGAAGCCACGATTGTTATCCCCACTTGCAAGTGAGGGAAGTGAGGCACACAGACATTGAAGTAACCAGGAAGCACATCTTAGAGCAATGCTGGGAAGAGGGAGAGCTGGTTCCAACCTCACACGCTGATCCACCTCCCTCAGGTCTCAGACTAGCTGACGGGTGGCAAGATCACCTCTCCTTCTCCCTCCTCACCCTTTCCTCCATGTCTGTTCCTGAAGTTTCATTGCTTTGTTTCTTCATTCTTCCTTTTCTTTGCCTTCCTTTTGCTCTCATATTTTCCTTTCTTCTCCTCGCTTTCTTCTTGCCTTTTCTTTCACAGTTCCTTCCTGGTTGCTATCCTCCTGCTTCCATCCACTTTGTCCTGGATGTCCAATGCCCAAGGGAAATGAACCCCACCCTACTTAAAAAGAATTTGGTGCTGACAGCTCCACTGGCACAAGAAGGGGAAGTCTGTAAAGTGAGGACATTTCTCAGTCTTTAAAATGACTGACAGCTTTCCAAGTGTCCACCAAGTTGACCCACTCAAGCTTCTAGTGCTCAAAGGACACAGAATTTCAGTGAATAGTACCCGCCACCATTGCGTGGGATTTGTACCTAGCACTGGCTTTATGCTAAGGGCATTATGTGACCTTTTTCCTCTGGACCTCAAAACAGCCTCATATGTGGATGTGACATTGTTCATCTGTTAGATGATGACCCTGAGTCTCAGGCTGAGAGGTTGTACAAGGTGGTCCAGGGAAATGTGGGTCGGGGGGAAGCTGCCTGATTGACTCTGCTGCCTTACATTGTCATTCGTCTTTTACAGGATACAAAAGACAACAAAAATAAGAAATTATTTAGAAAAATTTAGTAGGAGAAGCATAGTTGGTCATAGTCAGGAAGGAGAACAAAAGCCTGTTTCAACGGTGAGGACCCTGAGTTCTGAAAGGGAAAAGAGCTTGACCAGTACTTGGAGGCCTCACCCAGGGTCCCGTCACCACCAGGGACCCTCGTCATCACTACACAAATCTATGACGTCTTTTCCAATGCAATGTCGTAGTGGGAAATGAGCTGCAAGTCAGTGTTCTTAGCTGACTGTCTTTGACTATGTAACATGCACACACACACACACACACACACACACTTTCGATATTCTCATCAACATCTCCAGGTAGCCATGGTGGAAATTGTTAGTGTGGCTGTGTGACAGATGCAGAAGTTAGCACCATGCCAGTCTTGCTCAGCAAAAGAGGCAAAGCTGGGTCTCCACTCAGAGCCTGTAGCACGTGCTGGTCTCACTGGGCAGCACAGCTTTGGAATGGCCACCTTTGGTGGCTGGGGGAAAGATGAGTGCATGAGTCAAAATCACTTCTGTAAAGCTGCAGGTCATTCTAGAGAGCGCCTGGGCTGGAACGTCCATTTACCATTGTGAGCACACAGAGACGGACAACACAGAGGTGTTGAAAGAGTGATGCAACATGTTGGCTTCATCTGGCTTCATGGCATCCTTCCTGATGCTGCTATTTTAGTATGCCATCCTCCGGTTACCCCAACCTCCCCCATTATCTTCTTATTGTGGAGCCCAGGGTCTGGTTTCATGCAGGTCTCCCCGCGTTATGCACTGGGGAAAGATGATGAAACAGAGTTTTCAGGGCACTGGTGTGACTTGGCTCCACGTCCCCGTCTTTTGCTATATCTTTATTAGCCCATAGGTTTTTCAAGAACACAGTCAGGCATGTACCCTGGGCCAAGGCATTGCTGCCAGAAGCCAGGCTCCTCCATGATGAAATGTTTACAAGGTGATAGCTCTGCACAGAGTCCTCTCCCTCAAATTCACTTAAGTAGTGATAAAAACCACTGCGGTCTAGCCCTATTTATCTTTTGGCCTCATCTCTTTGCCACTCCTCACCATCTTTCTTGAAGAAGTATGGTTTTCCTTACAATTCCCTAATTGAGTCATGCTGGTTGTAGGCTTCTGTGCCATTACCCATCTGTTCACTGTGCCTAGAATTTCTCTGACAATGTCACATCCCCCACCACAGCCCACCTTTAACCCACAGGAGCCGATCTGCTGTCCTGTCCACTGCAGTAGACTTTTTTCTCAGCCCTTATCTCCCCGCATTACTGTGATTTTCTCTGAGCTGTCTTCTGCACTGCTCACAAATTCCTGGAGATGATGGATAATCCCTGACTCATCCCTGCATTCCTAACACAAAACCCAGGGCCCAGCACGGAAAGGTGTTCATGATGTCTGGTTGAATGAATGAATGAATGAATGAATGAACAAAAAGATCAATGAGTGGTAATTAGGTAGCTGTAGTGAGGCAGGTTCCACAAAAGCACAGCTGGAGGGCTTTGGAGAAAGCCTCAGTCCTCAAGGATGTCTAGATCATTATTAGGCCTGGCCATTGTGGGGGCTTGTGTCTCAGAGTCCGTCACTGCTAGCACCTCTTCCACCTCTCTTCTGCTCTGCCTCAAATGGGCCCAGAGATGAATTTAGTCAGAGAAGTTCCCAAGTCCCCTTTCTGGAAAGTGTTTTGCCTACCAAGGACTTGCCCTTCCCAATATCATGCTCGGTATGTGCTCACACCGACTCCGTACTGAGGGCACTGGATTTTACTCAATGAAATAGCATCGCACAGTGGGTACATGCACGTGCTGCAGAGTCTGCCTGCAGCTGTTCAAGTCCAGCTTCAACCAATTCTCAGCTGCGTGGCACCAAATGTGTTTTCGACCTTGTGAAGACTCAGCTTCCTTGTCTGGAAAATTAAAAAACAGTAACAACACAGCCTTGGAGGATCTTAGGAAAATCAGAGACAGTTTAGGGAATGCTCCTGGCATAACAAATGCTCATTGTGTATGAGTTCTTTATTTGTTTGAGTCATGATCACTACTGGGACTCGAGGCCTCAGCAGCTGAACATCCTGCCCTGTAAGCCTTGAGCAGAGGACCCAGTCATACCGTGTGGGATTTCTGACCTACAGAGCACTGAGCTAATGAATGGGTATTGTTTTGTGTTGCTGTGTTTGTGGTGACGTGAGGGCGCTCTAGCAATCTGGAGTTGGAGTTAGTCTAGGCCTTGGCTGGGGGAGACGAGACAGGGATGGACCAGGGGAGGTGCACACATTGTTTTGCTTTTGGTTACAACGATTGCAAAGACAGCTCCAGAGCTAGAGTTGAGGTGGAGACCACCGAAGGAGGCCAGCTCTCAGGGGAGAAGCGTAAGGTTAGAGGTGCGGCAAACACCCCACAGGGAGATTCTCTAATCAACACAAGCTCAGGGGAACCCCGCAATGATTGTCTTAATTAGGATGCCCTTTATGATCAGCAGTTGAATCTTGGAGGAGGAGCAGAACTAATATTTACTGTGTGCATCCTGCTTGACAAAAGGAATGTGTGTGTATTTATGTGCACATGTGTGTACACATGTTGGGGGAAGTGGTTGAAAGGGAGGGGGATGCATTAACCTTCTATACTTACAGAAAATAAATGAATAATAGAAATTCTTACCTCACGTCTCTATTGGTTTCTCACCCTACCTCCTAGAAATTATTTTTCTTTGGACTTAATTTTCCCATCTGCAACATGGAACACGTGAATGCTAGTTTCAAGAGGTAGATTAAGCATAATTGGTCAAGAACACAATGTGAAGCAACCTCCAGCAGACTCCAGACACAGAGTGAGCCAGAGTGAGATTCAGAGGTTCCAATTGCATTGATTTCCACCTCCCTGCTGTTCCTAGAGGAGGGGCTGTTACTGACTTCACTTCTATTTTGTGAAATTCCCATTTAAAACCCAATTATCTGAATATAAAGTATTCACAGAATCAAAATCCACTCGCTTCTGGTCAGCTGTGTCCACGCATGTAGGATGATCATGGCTGTTAAAACAGGACTCCACGAGGGCACCTCTCCTTGCTGGTGCATTACATGCTTACATCACTAACTGAAGAATGGGAGGGGGGTTTGACCAAAGTTATGGGGATGGGCAAAATGGGCAGAAGGGAAGGGAGGCTAGAGCAAAGTCTGAAGTTAGATGTTTTTTCTCTGAGGCTGATGAAGATGAGCAATAAGAATGTTCAATGACAGGCCGGGTGCAGTGGCTCATGCCTGTAATCCCGGCACTTTGGGAGGCTGAGGCAGGTGGATCACCAGAGGTCAGGAGTTTGAGACCATCCTGACCAATATGGTAAAACTCCGTCTCTACTGAAAATACAAAGATTAGCTGGGCATGGTAGAAGGCACCTGTAATCCCAGCTACTCGGGTGGCTGAGGCAGGAGAATTGCTTAAACCCAGGAGGTGGAGATGACAGTGAGTGGAGATCAAACCATTGCCCTCCAGCCTAGGTTACAGAGAGAGACTCCATCTCAAAAAAAGAAAAAAAAAGTGTTCAATGACATTGGGGACAGACAGTGAGTAGGACCATACTGTACACATTTTAAAAACCCAAGAAAGGTATTTAGCTGGCTGGAATTAGCAGTGGGTGCCACAAAAGTTCTTGTTCAGGAAACAGATCAGAGCCGAATGTTCAGTGGAGGAATTAGGATGGGTGTCCTTCCAGTGAGGCCTCCCTCCACCGGGGTTCCACCCCAGCAAATATCAAAGAGGAGGTCTCCCCTCTCACCCCTACTTCCAGAACAATGTCAGCGCTTTCTGCATTCTGCCCTAGGCCCAGCCCTGAACCAGGACAGAGGATGGAGAAGGGGACTGGGGCAGGCCTCTGTCCTCACAATGGCCACACTTTAGTAGATTTGGGAGCTGTGCCCATTTGCAGTTCCAGCTAAAGACTGGAGCCTTGTAGCTGCCAGTACTTTGGGTGCCTGTGACACGCATGCCTGTGAAGTTATGTGAGTTAGTTGGTGAACAGTTATTGAATCAGGACCTGGTACGTAGGAACCTCTAAAACCAAGTATTGACATTGTTACTGTGCTTAACATTTTGGTTTCCTACCAACAAACCCTACACCTGTCTCTGAGATTTGTGTGAAGCAGCAACTAGCCCCGGAGGACATTTAGCCGGCTAGCCCGGTGTCCTAATCCCTCGGAAGAAGGGGCTGCTTGAGATTACAATGCACTTCAGTGCATGCAAGGCTCTGATCAGCCCTGATACACAGAGCACTTTCTCGGCCACTGTGGTCCACACCTGCTTGATTTTTTTTCATATAATGACTGTTGGGTCTCGCACATAAATAGAGGTTCACATGTCTGAAATTTTTATTTCTCCTAATTTAATGACCCTTTTCCTGAACTCTGCATGGATTTAAAAACAAAATCTCTCCTTTGCCCTTTTATGAGGGACCAAGGAAATAGGATAGTTCATTTCATTAGCAAAGTGACAAGTATAGGAACCCTCTGGACAGCTTTCCGGATCTTGTGAACACTTTTGTACATGATCATAACAATCACATGAGGCTGGCATTGATAATCCCACTTGCTGTAAATGGAACTGTGGCTCAGAGAGGCTGTGTGCCCTGCTTAAAGTCACAGAGCTAGAAAGTGACTGGAAGGTACATAAATTTATGTTGTCTAAACACACAATCCATGCTGTTTTATTTATTTTTTATTTTATTTTATTTTTTTTTGAGACAGAATCTCGCTGTGTTGCCAGATGCCAGGCTTGAGTGCAGTGGCGCGATCTCGGCTCACCGCAACCTCCTTCTCCTGGGTTCAAGTGATTCTCCCGCCTCAGCCTCCCAAGTAGCTGGGAGTACAGGCACGTGCCACCATGCCCAGCTAATTTTCGTATTTTTTAGTAGAGACGGGGTTTCAACATGGTCTCGATCTCTTGACCTCGTGATCCACTCGCCTCAGCCTCCCAGAGTGCTGGGATTACAGGCGTGAGCCACCGTGCCTGGCTGCTGTTTTAAATATTTCAAAGTGCTTCTAAAACTGGAAATTCCAGGTGACTTATAATTTGTGACTTGGGGTATTTATGTATGTGGAGGCAAAAACAAATCCCTATCCATGTGACATGTAATTGAAATCAACCAAAGCTTGGCTCAGAGATGGGGCTCTGTGCAGGTGGTAATCCAAGCTGCCCTCGACGCAGGTGGGAACTGTTACGACCGTCCCGATGTGCCAAACAGTGGTCGGGGCTTATGCACTAGAAGAGTCTCCATCAGAAGGAGAAGATGCTGGAAGCTTCAGCAGATGGGCTAATCAGCCTCTCACTGAAAAGAACAGCATCGTATCAGGGTCTGCTGGGGTTTTACAAAGCCCAGATAGAGGTGAGAGTTGCCTCACAACCCATAGGAGAAAAATTAAGCAGACTAAAACCTTTCTTGGAGAGCAGAGCTTCCATATAAAGATTGCCACTTGGTTGCTTGCTGGCACCTCTCCGCGATGGCAGGTTTTCATTTGAAACCACCAGAGCCCGCCCCACCCCTTCTCTACACGCTGGCCTCCAAAGGACGAAAAGCACACAGTCACGGTGCTCCCAGCCCACGGCCCCCTAAAAATAACTACTCATTCTTTGAGTCTTGGGAAGAAGAAAATAATTCGGTTTGTGTGAGGCATTCAGGTTGCGTTGTTGTTTGTAGTTGTGTTGTTGCATTTTTCCTTGCTGAAAGAAGAAAGTTAACATTTGTTCCTCAAAACAAGTCTCTTCTCCATCTGGAATCAATGGGGGGGCCCTCAGCGGATCACCCCTGAGGACTGGCTGATGTTTATAAGATCTTAATCCTGGGGGGGACGGGCTGGCTTAGGAGGCTGGTAATGGGATAAGAAACCTCTCCTCTCCAGGGCATCAGCTGGAACCCAGCCCAGGCTCTTAATGACGGGAAGTCTCCAGCTAGCGGATCGGGAGGCTCACTGTGAAATGAGCTGGTGGGCTGAGGCCAAGGTGACTCCAGCGCCACCTCCCCCACCCCATTCCCTTTCAGGTTTAATGTCAAGGATTTCCACAGTATGTCGAGGAGGCCCTGGGCCTCAGGGCTGAGCCCACATGACAGGGTTGGTATGGCTGAAAGGCAGGAAAAAAGGGAATGAATTTCTTTGCCGGGACAAGGGAACACACGTTGTCTGAGCACCTACTATGTGCGCCTGGCATTGTGCTAGAACAGAGAACACATTACTTCATTTCACCCTCATAGCAGTGCTGAAGCTGGTCATGTTGTCCACACTGGTGCAGATGAGGAAGCTGAGGAAAAGAGAGGTTGAGTAATGTGCCCAGGTTGCACAGGAATATGCCTCTCTGATTCCAGAATCTGTAGTCTTTCCACAAATGACAGATGATACTGAGCTCCCTCCAATGTGGAATGGTCCAGCCTGGAAGCTTTCTATCCATGGTGGACACACACACACACACACACACACACAGCCATCATCAACAGCAGCATTCAAATCATGCCATAAAAATTGCTCATGGTCACAAAATCATTTTATATTTATGGTTTATAGCAAACATTAGCAAATTTTTTCTGTAAAGAGACAGAAGCTGGTAAGTAGTTTCTTAGTTTCTGCTTTGCTAGTCACTCGGTCTCTCGACTACACACCTTTGTCACCGTGTTGGGAAAGCACCTCTAGATAATACATGAGCCTGGCTCCATGTTCCAGAAACCTTTACTTATAAACACATGTGATGATGGATTGGACTTGGCCCGCAAGCCATCGTTTGCCAATGTCTGACTTAGAAGTATTCTTCCTGCATTTAAATAAATCAGGAAAGGCTTCCTGGAGGAGGTGCCATTTAAGGTAGGCCTCAATGACGGGTTGGAATTTGGAATATGGAACTGGGAAAAGAGGTGGATGTTAGCAAAAAAGAGACTAGAGTGAACGAAGGCATGAGGCAGGAAAGTACAGAGTGAATCTAGAAGTGTAGAATGACAGTGTGGGATGAGAACCATGTGAGTCAAGAAGCAGAGGAGACATCACTCAAAAGGAAGGGCCACGCTGGCTGAAGGAGCACCAAATGTGACCCGAAGGTCTGTGACCCCACCACTCTTGCTGTCATTCCAAATCCTTTGTCTGAATAAATGTTACATGAGTCTCCGATGGTTTAAATTTGGTTTAAAAATGGGGAAAAATAATGTTTGGAAGCACAGGGAAGTGTGTGCTTTTGGAACCAGGTGGGTGCAGAGGGCCTGCATGTAAAGCTGGGGATGGAGGTCCAGTGGAGAGAAATGCATAGAGCAGAAGGCTGGAAAGTATGCAGAGCTGAGAGTCAGGCTGACCTTGGTGAAAAATACACCTCCAGCTGTGTGGTTCCTCAGCCTCTCTGAACCTGAGCTTTGTCCTGTAACATTGGGCCAGTGATTGCACCATACAATGATCTGCACGTGTGACGCAGATGACAGGAGATGGTGGCACATATGACACATGTAGCCCATATTGGGGATATATGAGGGCTATATTAGACAGGGTTATCTAGAGGGACAGAGCTAATAATATATATGTACATATGGAACTGAGTTTATTAGGGAGAAGTAACTCACACGATCACAAGGTGAAGTCTCACCATAGGCTGTCTGCAAGTTGAGGAGCAAGGAATCCAGTAGTAGCTCAATTTGAGCCCTAAAACCTCAAAAGTAGGGAAGCCGACAGCGCAGCCTTCAGTCTGTGGCCAAAGTCAAAGGCCCAAGACCCCTGGAAAACCACTGGTGCAGGTCCAAGAGTCCAAATGCTGAAGAACTTGCAATCTGATGTCTGAGGGCAGGAAGCATCCAGCACGGGAGAAAGATGAAGGTCGGAAAACTCAGCAAGTCATCTCCTCCCACCTTCTTCTGCCTGCTTTTTTTTTCAAGATGGAGTCTTGCTCTGTCACCCAGACTGGAGTGCAATCATGCAATCTTGGCTCACAGCAACCTCCGACTCCTGGGTTTAAGCGATTCTCCTCTCTAACCTCCCAAGTAGCTGGGATTACAGGTACCCAGCATCATGCCCAGCTAACTTTTGTATTTTTGTAGAGATGGGATTTCACCATGTTACCCAGGCTGGTCTTGAACTCCTGACCTCCCAAAGTACTGGGATTACAGGCATGAGCCATCGCGCCCAACTCTGCCTGCTTTCTCCAGCCACGCTAGCAGCCAACTGGATGATGCCCACCCACATTGTGGGCGGGTCTTCTTGAGAATGGGTCTTCCTGAGAGTGGGTCTTCCTCTCCCAGTCCACTGAGTGAAATGTTCATCTCTTTTGGCAACACCCAGAAACACTCAGGTATGCCCAGAAACAATACTTTGCATACTTCAATCCAATCAAGTTTACACTTAGTATCATCACAAGCACTATTTAAAAGGACATGGAGACCTTTTGTTACTGAAGTCTGAGGAGCGTGCTTCTTGTACAACAGGTGCTGCAGAATAGCTCTCCTGATTCAAAGTGAGAACATTCTACCTTCAACTGAGGTGTTTGGAGGTGGTGAGAGCTGGCATGAGGGCCTTTTGATTTTACCTGGGAAACCGGGAGGAAAAGTGGCCGTGTGTGTGCCTCACTTGCTTCCTAATGCCAGTTTTGTCTTAAACATCTTGGGCTCTGCTCTTCCTCTCCAACTTTGCATCAACTTTTCCCACTCTAAGGAGAATCTTTTCCTTTCTTCCTCCCTTTGCAATCTTCCAGAGCCCAGGACAAAGGCTGCCTTCATGGTGAGAAGTCTACTGAGTCTCACTCCATCTACGTGTAACCTTCTATAAAACCTAAGTCTCTTAGGAGCAGGTTTTGATACCTTTGGGACAATACCCACTAACTTCATATTTCAAGTATATTTGATACAAATAATTGCACAGATCAGAGAATAAACAAAAGCGAAGCTAAAGTACTCACTGTTTCTGCATTGCCTGTATGAAGCATACCTTGCTAGGAGTTTTATGATATCACCTACTATTTGTAACACCCAGCTTAGTAGGGATCGTTTTCCTCACTGACAGGCAGGAAGCTGAGACTCAAGGTGACAGAGCATCACGAATCCCGCCCTTACATTTTCCTCTCTTTGGAACTGCTTAAAGTCTTAAGCAGACTGCCTTCTTTTACAGCACTTGGGTGTAAAAACACACAAATACACATGCTCGTTGGCACTGTTCCTTCTACAGAACTGTGCCCAGTTGGAGGGGCCATTTTGAGCAGTGTCCTTGGAGTTCATTTGTGTCAACCCTGACACACCAGGGACCTTAAATGCACATAAAGGGCTAATAGACTTGGCAGAACTGAATTTCTCCTGCACTTGGGAATTCATGTTCCCTGACAATAAAGGATCTGGAAAATCTTCCAAATGCACGTGTTTGAATGTGATAGGAACAATAGTGTCATCCTTGAACCAAAGGACAGCAGAGAGTTTGATGGGAGTGTATGGCTTTTATCCTGCATTTGAGCCATCACGAAGTGCTCTTTGAACAAGGAGTAAGATGTTGCTCATTGTGTATTCTGTTCAGCTGCACAACATCGAGGAGAAGGAGAGGTGCTGGCCTGGGTGGCGGCAGGTGTGTGGGGAGCCACTGAGACTCTGTGATGAGGTATTGCAATAGGCAGAATCATGGCACCCTAAAGATGCCCCATGTTAGTCCCCAGGATCCATGAATATGTCCCCTTATGTGGATAAAGAGACTGTGTGGATGTAGTAAAGTTTCAGATCTTAAAATGGGGAGATGATCCTGGTAAAGCTGGGAGGATTCTAAATATAGTTGCAAGGGTCCTTGAAATCCATAAACCATTCCTGGGTAAGTTCAGAGTCAGAGGGAGAGAGGACCATGAAGAAGGGTCAGAGAGAAGCGATGTGGCTGGCTTTGAAAAAAGAGGAAGGGGCCCATGAGCCAAGGGATGTGAGAGGCATCTGTTGACCCTGAAAAGGCAAGGAGACATTTTCCGCCTAGAGCTTCCAGAAAGAAATGCAACCTTCTGGCATCTTGATGTAAGCCCAGCGAGACTCACGTCTGACGTCTGTCCGACAGAGCTGGAAGAAAATAAATGCGTATTGCTTTAAGCCACCTAGTTGGTGACAATTTGTTACAACGAGAGAAGATTCATACAGACATTTCTTCTGAGGCTTATCCTGCAAGCAAACCAACACACACATAAAACAGTAGAAGGCCCACCTTAGCCATGGCCCCCTAGGACCATATGGGATTTGGCTAACAATGCCCTTGACCCAGACAGAAACTTTCCAGAAGGGAGAAGTGAAAGGAGGCTGTCCAGGGACAGACATGAGCTGACTCTTTGTGGTTGGGCCCAGGGAACAGCTATCCCTGTTATGCCACAGGTTTAACCTGCCAGCACTGGATTCCGAAAGGTAGCGTGGGGTCAGAAAACACTCATGAAACTTACAGTCAGACAAGCCTGGGATAAAGTTCTGCTTCATACACTCACTACCTGCATGGTCTCCCACAACCTTGCTCAGCTTAATGTAAGCATATAACTTCTGGTTGGTTTGAGAATTTCACAAGATAAGTAATCTATCTGTCTATTACCTGAATATTGCCACTAGAACCAAGGAGATGCTCAATACATTTTATTATTTTAGTATTTCCCTTTAGATCATGGCTTCGTTTGTTTCCAATATGGAAAACAAGCCATTCAAGTACCTCTTAAAAGTTTTAAGTGACAATTAGCAAGGCGTTCAAACCATATTTCCTTGTATGAATTTTTAAAATATTTATTAAAATAGATGAATGTGTTTTAGAGTCAAATGATAATACAAAGATTAGAAAATGAAATGAGAGTTTCCTCTTCAACGCAATCCATCTTCCGGATTTCTGCTTTGCCGAGGCAAGAGTATTAGCTGCTTTTTAAAATATTTACTTTCAATTTCCTAAACAATATCCCTATGAGACTGAAATTTATTGATTTTCTTTTTAAAATATTATTTACTTCATGCTGAGAGAAGCTGATCTAGCTCTCTTAAAATACAAACACACACACACACACACACACACACACACACACACCCTTCCCATGTAGTTATAATTTAATTTTTGATAAGTCAGAAGTGTTTGGGTAAGTTAAATATTAAATTGCGTAGTATACTGAGCCTCATAGTACACTATAATTACACATTCTTGATGGTGAAGCTATTTCCCCTGGAGTAAATCACTATTTATTATTCTTATTTCGTTTGTTTAATTTTCTAGATAGTTATTACTTATCCAGTTTTTACCTTTAAAACTACTGTAAGGCAATTCACAACATAGTCAAACACTGGTAATTTACTACTACTTTTTTTTTTTGAGGCGGAGTTTCCCTCTTGTTACCCAGGCTGGAGTGCAATGGCGCGATCTCGGCTCACCGCAACCTCCGCCTCCTGGGTTCAGGCAATTCTCCTGCCTCAGCCTCCTGAGTAGCTGGGATTACAGGCACGCGCCACCATGCCCAGCTCATTTTTTGTATCTTTAGTAGAGACGGGGTCTCACCATGTTGACCCGGATGGTCTCGATCTGTTGACCTCATGATCCACCCACCTCGGCCTCCCAAAGTGCTGGGATTACAGGCTTGAGCCACCGCGCCTGGCCTTTTTTTTTTTTTTTTTTTTTTTTTTAGAGATACTCATTCTTGATTCCTCTGCCCTGCTCCAATTGGACTGATTATTTCCTAGGCTGGCAGCTTAAATTTCAGCTTGGACTTCTCTTTACTTTCATCTTGGGATTTCTTTTTCCCCCTTGTTTATGTTTCCTCTCATTAATTCTGTGTTTTCTTTATTACTGGTTTAATACCTTATTACAATGGAGAATATACTCTATGAGTTTCCTAAGAAGGCAATAAACACTTTTATTGTTTATGATTCTTAAAATATCATTTTCATCTTTACTTTTATTAGAGTTTAGATTGAGTGTATTTTAAGATCGGAAGTCATTCTCTCTCACAATGAGAAAAACATGGTTTGTCTGCTTTCAGACAAACTCTGCTTTCCAGTGTCAGTCATTAGAAGTCCAGTGCCCTACAGTTTTCTATCATTTGAATCTTTACTTTTGTTCTGTGAGTGTATAGGATGCTGTGCTTATTCTGAAGCCCCCTACTGATGCACCTTGATGTGGATGATTTCGTATTAACTCTACTGGTAACTTTGGGAAGATGAAATGTGTTTCAAATGAAAGCTTGTGTGTTTCATTTCTAAGAAATTTTCTTGCATTATATCTTGAAATAATTTTCTCCTCTTTTCCTCCTCTGTTCTCTTTTCTTGGGTCTGATATAGGTCAAACATTTGGTTTCTTAGATTTAACCACTTATTTTTATTAACCCATTTTCTATAAACTTGACTTTGGGGTTCATTTTAAAAGGAGATTTTCCTAATTTTAACTCTTAATTCTCCAGTTGGAATTTTTTTTCTACTTTACTTATTAGAAACCAAGAGTTATTTATTGAATTTATTGAATAATTTATTGCACTTTAACATTTCTTGGAAGTAATATTTTTTTTATTGCCCTGAGAAAATAATTTAGGGAAGTAATGATAATTATTTGCAGCTTTCTTCTGGCCAGTACAGTCTCTATCTCCCTTAATTTTATTTGTTTGTTTGTTTTAGTGACTATTTTATACTGGGAGCTTTATTAAATGCCTGGAGATACTTGACTGTCGATTCTCATTTGGGAGTGAGGAAGTAAATATCTAAATAGAATTGTGTTCCTGGGTGGGGCTTATCCACTACTGAGCCTCGTCGTTGCTTAAACAGAAAACCCTCACGTACCAGTGCCTGTAGCCTTCTCTTCTAGTCCAGTGGGTTTCTCCCAAGAGGATGCCTAGATGCAATGCGTGATGCCAGCATGCTGGGAGTCCAGCAGCAGAGCAGGGCTGGAGGTCAGTGTCCAGTGCTACAGAAAGGCAGCTAACCACCCTGATTGCTTTCTATAGCATGACCCCTGGTTTCAGCTGGGCCTGGTTCCTCTAAGAAAGAGACATTTTGATAGTAACCTTATCTTCTGCTGCATACAGGGGGATCTCTGGAGGTTGGAATCACACTTAAACAGAATTTAAACCAGATCTCCTATTTTGTGTTCCATATTGCACCCTGGTTCTCAGAAATACCAGGTACCTCCAATTTTTTGAGCATTCTCCAGGTTCTTTGGCACCAGTCCTCTTGCTTCTTACGAGAGATGCCTGCAGATCATTAGACTGAAGATTTTCAGCAAAGCTACTTCAATTACCATTTGTCAATTCATTTTTCATCTTCCATAGGTTTGTGTTCATTTCTCACCTGGTGTTGTTTTCTCTGCTTCCAAGGAGCTTATGTTCTAGCAGGGAAGACATATGCAAGCAAATAAAGTGTAGAATCATATAATGGGTTCACTAATAAAATTGTGAGTAAAGTAAGTTACATTAAAATTAAAGTTAATTAAAATTATTGATAGGGGTCAAGGGTGGCTTCCTGGAGAATAAGATTGCTTTTAGGTTTGGAAGAGTGAATAGAAGTTTTCCAGATGGATAAACAAAGGAAAAACATCAAAGAACGATGGCCAGCTTGGGGAGAAACATTAAAACAGTGGAAGAATCTGATTGGATAACTAGAAGTAGGAAGGCATGATGTTAAGCTGGGGGCTGGGGAGATATGGAGCCATGAGAGGGTCAGGACATGTGGGCTGGTTTGCCATGCTGAGAGGTTGATCTTCTTTGGAGGTTGCAGGCAGCCATGAGAGATTTTAGGGTAGGGAAATTATACAGTCATGGCTACATTTTAGAATGACCATTTGTCTGGTGGACACGATGTAATGAATATTTATATCTTGGGTTATCATCCGTGATGGTAGGGAGTTGTGATACACAATGCAGACTGATATTTTAGGAAAAATTAAATAAACATCTCTGTGAATGTTTGGCCACAAGCAAATCATCACTGAGGTTATTTTTTAAAGATCTCCAATTTTTGAGGTTCCTGAGAGACTTTTAGAATTCATTCTGAGACATAAAATCTAGGAATTTTATTTTTGCCTTTTTTTTTTCAAGGAAAGACTCTATTCCCAACACTTTAGTTCAGGGAATGTGTGTCACAGTCACCATGCATGGCATCAAACCTTCTCAGGAGTCTGAAAACACTGTCGTATTTCCTTGGCATCAATATACTGCAAAAAGGAGATGGGGGCACCGAGGTCTTAATATGTGCCAGCATGCACCCTAGGCAACCGGTTACATTTTTTATTTTCGGGTTCTTTCAATCACCTGTGGGGAATCTCCTCAACCACATTAAACAGTTGAAGAGGCCACGGCTTGCAAGGTGAGGTCACCTGCTTGGATTCCATGGCTGTCCAGTGGCCAAAGCAAATGGCAGAGAAATGTCTAGCCACTTCCCTCCCACACCTTCTCACTATTCTACGATCTGCCCTTGTTATTATAGCAGATTTCCTGAGGACACATTTGTTGCTGGGCTACGTCAACACTTGGAGCTAGGAACCCTACATAACATCACCATTTGACAGCTTAGCAGCTCAGGAGAGCTTCATTCACAAGAAGACGTTATGACTTGATTAAGATCCCACCATTCAACAATGATAGAACTGCAACTTGAACCCAGAAAAACAGGCACAGAAGATGCATGCTTCCCCACTGGACTATGCACCATGCTCTCTCTTTCTTCCTTAGAGGTCTGTGAGGGCGTGTCATCACTTCAAGAGTCAAGTTCAAGCTGCCTAGCAAGCACATAGAGCATTTTGTCTCTGGCCCCTGCTCATTCTGTCTCCCTTTCCTACATGCTGCAAACCTGGCACCTTGTTTGCAAATCCAGGAATCCAGCACACTCTCTCTTTCTGTGAACTTGGCTTATACAGGGGTCTTTACAGCACCCAGCTCACCCTCACCATCCAAACTGCCTGGGCATCAGCAGATTGTTCCAGACAGAAAGAAAGTCAGCTTCTTGAGGAAATCCACTATAGCCTTTCTACCCTCCACAGACCCCACCTAAGACAAAATACAGGCTCTCGTTGGACCCTGCAGGGGCCCAGTGTGTGCCTCTTCCGACCTGAACATGAACTTTCATAGTCACCTGTTTGGTGACCATCTATCACCCCGTGTTAGAAGGTCAAGGACTGTCTGATCAATCTCTACTTTACCATTCCCAGCACAGACTTCGGCACTTAGAAAGTGCTTTAACACGTTTGTAGGGAGAAAGAAAGAGAGAGGAAAGAGGAAAGGCAAGAAGGAAAAAAGCATAAAACAAAAACGCGAGCTGCAGTTGTCTGACTAATCTAAGCCCGTTTTATATTCACTTTAACATGCATGTAAATACTGGGAGTTCTCACTGCTAAACTCAAGTTTGCAAAGCTTTAGTCTTTCATAAAATTACATCATTTAAGAGGAAATCACCATGCTTTTTAAAAGACAAACCAGACCAAATACTGAGAAGTATATAACAGGAGAAAAAAAAGGTAATAAAATTCAGAAAGCAGTGGCCACAAATATGATATTCACCCCCGTACACACACATGCACACCAAAAAAGAGTCTGTTTTTGCTGGATCTATGGTGGCTGAAGTCATTAATTAAAACCTTTTCTAAATGTATGTTGACCAGTGGGGTAAAGTTTGTAAGATTAACCATGCTAATTGGTCTGTTATAAGAATTCTAAAAAGATAATAGCAATTTACATCAAGTGAAAAACAAAACATAGGTAGAAACACTCTTCTAACTACTGTGGAAACTTTTTTACACTAATAAATCACACACAAAAAAAGAAAAAGAAAATAAACTTCTCAAGTGGCTGAAACAGTTCATTGTGGTACGTTAACAGAAATGTTTTCATTCTCTTCAAGGCTAAAAAAGAAAGAGCTTTCTTTGTATTCATTGACCAATATCTCCTGATCCTCTCTCCCTCAATCCCTCCCGAGCTTCTGTAAACCGTTTTTCTCTCTACTTCTATGCGATCAACTTCTGTAGATTCCAGACAATTGTAACATCATGCAGTTATTTGTCTTTCTGTGCCCAGCTTATTTCACATAGCATAATGCCCTCCAGTTCCATCTATGTTGCTGCAAATGGCAGAATCTCATTCTTTTTCATGGCTGAATAGTATTCCATTGTGTATATGCACCACATTTTTTTTGGGTCCATTCATCTCTTTTTAAAAAGTCAAAAAATAAAGGAAGGCATTGTCATGGAGTAAGGATTCTCTCCAAAATTTTCTATGTTGAAAAGCATTTTCAGGCTTATGACATGAAGCCTGTTCTCCTCCTTCCGAGGTCGGCTACTTACTGCAGGAATAAGGGCATACCAGGGCAGTTTGCTTTAACATGGATCTTCCCCTTTAAATCCAGGCTGAAGGAAGTAAGTTGAAATCAAGATGAATAGAAGGAAGCGTACAAATAAAACTGTTCCACAAACTGAGAAACAAAACGTCATCCACAGTTGAGTTTTCCGCCACTACTGGTGTTGCCTTGCAGGTTAGGCCTTGTCATCTTGAAGCCTTAAGATTCTCACCACTGGGTACCTCCTGTGCTTGGATACTGATCCTCCACCGGCTCCTTTACAAACTCTTTCCTTGAGGGGAAACAGAAAATCCAGGCAGGGTTTCAAGTTTGTGTAAAGTCCTGCTGGGAAAACCTTCTATTTGATGCTTCTGGTTCCATGAAAAAGTGTTTGAAGTAGATTCCAGGTACTACACATTCAAAAATAAACAACATTTTTTAAGTCTGAATTTTCTTTGCATGGACGAGGGAGAAGGAGACCATTGCTTGAGGCTGACTTTGTGTCCTCATGTCTAATAGTCTAAGAAACTTTATAGTTTTGATAGACTTAATCCCTACCGCAGGAATGTATAAAATAGCAGAGTTCAACTGCCAACAAAAACCGGGACCACACTAGGAAAGTCATCAGCTTTCAAGGAGCTACCTGCCAGGTCCTGTCTGGCAAAACCTCAGCTAATGAATAAATGCACAATGTCCCAATGTATCAAGCTGGCCCCGGCTTTGCACTGGGTCTATACGACGTCTGGGGTGACCATCACTGCTGAACACACTGCTTATCATGGCCAAGAAGCTTGACATCCCCTAGAAGGGATGTGTATGAAGAGAAGCTTTCCCAGAAATCCATTTGTGTTTTTGCAAATGCCCTTATGGGCTCTTACTAATTCTTCTGGTTGTCCACGTGTGTGTGAGCGTGTATGTCAGTACCTTCTCCTACTAATATTTCTTTAATGGATTATGACAACTCACAGATCTCTCTTTGTCTTTCCTTAGTTGCTGCCATTCAGACCAATTTTCATCCTGCATGTGATTTTAATACAAGCGCTTGTAATATGATTACATTAACTGCTGAGCAATATTGCCTCAGCAGAACCAAACCACAGGGTTCTTTTTTTTAACTGCACTGAAAATGCCTGAGTTCTATCCATGATGTTAATTCTCCATTGTAGCCATTAAAGTACTTTGGGCAAGTGGTTTGTGTTTGAAGACATGTATGTTAATACGTATTTGGAGGACTGGCTTAAATGGCTCAGGAGAAAGATGTGAGGGGGATAAATGAGATGCAATTTTCTTGGAGTTGAAGAAAAGCTCTCTTTCCTCACTTTAGAGATTTTGGCAATGTTTTGAAAATGTGTTCTCTTTCCAGTTTGGCCTTTGGTGGTGTGAGTAGAAGTGGTTTCTTTTTACTAGTTCTCCAGAAGGGAAATCCAATCCAGGATATCCAGGAGTTGCGACCAGTGAAATGAGGAAAGGAACCTCTTCCACTGTGGTCTGTATGAAGAAATGCCTCTTTATACAGTTCTTAAGGTAAAATTATTATTATCATTAGAAAAAGAGGAGGAGGAAAAAGAGGAAAGAAAGCACTAATGTTCAGAAGGAGGACAAGAAAGAGAAGGAGCAAGAAGAGGAAGGGAAAGAGAAGATGATGATTTGACTTGCTTCCATTCATATAGCACTTCTATGAATGTCTCAGTCCACTTAGGCAGCCATAATAAATGGCAATAAACTTGGTGGCTTGTACAGAACAAGAGTTTGTTTCTTACAGTTCTGGAGGCTGGGAAGTCCAAGGTCAAGGCACCAGCAGACTTGGCATGTAGAGGGTTCTCCCTCTGTTTCACAGATGGCACCTTCTCCACATGTCCTTGCATGGTTGAAGGGAGAAGGCAGCTCTTGAGTCTCTTTTGTAAGACCACTAACCTCATTCATGAAGGTGAAGTCCTCATGACCTAATCACCTCCTAATACAGTCACTTCAGAGATCAGGATTTCAACATATGAGTCTGGGGGGACACAAACACTCAGACCAAAGCAATGGAAGTTCTAGAACTGTGTACATCTGTCCCAATTGTCTTATTTGCTTCTTTGTTTTCAGGACAGTTTAATGTCAGAAGTCTATCCCACTGTCTCAATGAAGTGAAGAGGGTTCTACAATTCTGCCAACCACAGGATAAAAATTGTACCCCTTACAATGCCTTTTGACATAGAAATATTCTAGAAATTGTTTTCTTCAGACCACATAGCTAGAATTTTTCTTTTGGTCCAGAGGATTTAGTGATATTTTCATTTAGAGAATGAAAATATCATTCTCTAAATGATATTGTTTTTTGTGTGTGTGTGTGTTTGTATATGCACACACATAGAAAGAGTTCTCTACCAGAGGAGACAAACATATTCTTAATTTGTCTTTTGGTTCCTGCTTGTGATTCTTTTTAGAAGATACACAGCCACCTAAAATTTCTGGTCTAGCCCCAAACACTCAAACCCAAATGGCTGGAATTAATTTATTTTTTATTGTTATTCCTTCTTAACATATCATGAGTATACCATAGGTGAATGTAGACATTTTCTGCGAATTTTTGTTCCAGGTTCATATTTGATGCTTCTTGCTTGACTTAGAGACTATAGATCTGATATGGACAACAAACAGTGACCCCATCCTTGTATCTCTGGAGCAACTGTGGATGATTTCAGTGATTAAACAAATGTATCCCATGAATCTGCTATCAGCAACAATTCCAGTCTTTCCTATTTCTCCATCTTCTCATCCTTTGATTCCAAGGCAGGAGGGTCTTCTGCTATCATCTGATGTGCCTGCAAAAGGTCATCTAGAAACAGCCTCTTTCTTTCCCTGCTATGGAGGATGTGGCCTGTTTCCAGCAAGGAACACATTTCTGAACACTCCTACTAACGATTTCTCTTGGCAGTGACGCTTGTTAGCCCTACCCAAGGGGTCTTTAGTTCTCAGAATTTCAAGAACAGCCTACGCTGATGACAGGCATTGTGTTGCTGGCCACGATCCTAAAGTCAGGGCTCGCTAAAGAGGCTCATCCTTTTGAAGAGCCTTGGGAGGTAAATCATTTTAAAAACCTGAACCTACTTACTTGGCAATGCCTGCTCAAACTCACCAAAAGGGTCAAGAATACTTCCCTTTAAAGACCCAATATACCAAGGACATTCAGAAATCATTATTTGAGAACACATGAAGACTAAAAGCAGAGAGGCAGTGATATGCCAGTAATGCTTATCAGCTGGCTCTTGGCGAAACACCACCTTAAGCTGTGGCGTTAGCCTCTTTCTGTGGTGTAAATTCTTTCCACTGTAGCCAGTGTCGAACCACCAGCATGATGTCCCTGAGTTTGAAGAGGGGAAGAGGTGCCTGCAACTTGTCCTCTCGAGCCAGGACTAGTCCAGCACAAGTGTACTATAGACTGTGAAAGTGGAGGGAACAAGCACAGAACTTGGGGACCAGAGACGTGGTTGGATTTTCCAGATATGATCTTTCCCAGCTTAGATAAGTTACTTTGGCTCCTCTGTGAGCATGTCTGAAACATAGCAGAATGTGTACTTTCTAGCAGCGTTTTGAAGAGGATCCAATGAGAACACAGTTGGGGTCATTTTCCCCAGCATGAACAACTTTGTCTTCACCACCAGCTAACACGGGAGGGGAATGCACTGTGCCATGAGTTTTTCAGGCTCATGCAGAGGATGGATCTCATTTCATCCTGTTGTATCTTCCAACATGGGTGGTGTCTTTTCTAACTCACAGCAATAAAAACTGAGTCTTAGAGTGGTGAATAACCTCTCCTCCTCATCCCAGTAAAAGACACCAGCTCGAGTCTGCCTATCTACAAAGCCTACTCATTTCACCCCCATGAGATCCTTAATGATTTTAGGTTTTAAACTGGAGAAACGTAAAACCTAAAATATAATGAATATATTTCATTAGAGACAGGGGAAGATCCCCTTCAATCCTGAAATTGTAACACACTTCCTCAAGAGAGGAAGGTGGCTAACACCCCACAATGCTATGCCGTCCAAATGCCATTTTTTTCTCCTCCCATCAATTAAAAATTTCTAGGTTGTATGCAAGAGATGTTAAGTCATGACCCGCATTCTTTAAACACAAGGTTGTTTGCTTTCAGAGAACTACAAAAAACAGCTAGTCATATCATTAATTGCTTTATGTTTTACTTCTCAGGGAGATCATGTACAGAGGTCACAAATTTGAAGTTACAGAATCCTGGATTCTCCCCACATTGCTTCTATTTACATGACAGGTGTCCTTGATTGAGTCATTTCTCTTAGAGTATCAAAAAAGCCTCATCTGGCTGGGCGCAGTGGCTCAAGCCTGTAATCCCAGCACTTTGGAGGCCGAGGTGGATGGATCACGAGGTCAAGAGATTGAGACCATCCTGGTCAACATGGTGAAACCCCGTCTCTACTAAAAATACAAAAAATTAGCTGGGCATGGTGGCGCGTGCCCGTAATCCCAGCTACTTGGGAGGCTGAGGCAGGAGAATTGCCTGAACCCAGGAGGTGGAGGTTGCAGTGAGCCGAGATTGTGCCATTGCACTCCAGCCGGGGTAACAAGAGCGAAACTTCGTCTCAAAAAAAAATAAATAATAATTAAAAAAATAAAAATAAAAAAAACCTCAGCTATAAGCCAAGGGCATTCATAAATTCCTCATTGATTCATCGTGTTTCTCTGTGTGTGTATCTGTGTGTATGTGAGAGAGAAAGAGTCAAAGAGAGTGACGAAGACAGATACATACAGAGAGAGACACAGGAGAGACACAGAGACAGAGAAATGATTCAGATAATAAGTGTAAGCTCCTTGAGAACAGAGCTTTTGTTTAATAGGCTCAAGTCTTGAGGATTTATCAGCACTACGACTGTCCCCTATTTGATGAATGAGCGAGTCAAGTATCTGGAACAAAAATTGCCACCCAGACAATTAATAGGTGACTATCACATTTATTCCGGTTCCAGCAATCCTGTAAAACTCCCCTTAGACTTTTGGAAAGTGACAGCTGTGGTTTTACAATTTCCAAATCGAGACTAGACATACATATATTTTTTTAAATTGAGTTTACTCTCAATGTAAACAACCTCTCCAAAGCAACAACAAACACCCAATAAATGGGGAATAAACAATACACTGCAAATTGCATCCCCAATAATCTATCATACATGCATCTCCTATGGATAATGCGACGTAACAATAACCCTTCGGTTTAATTGGGCTTGTGAGCAGTAGCATATGCATCATAATGGTCCCAGTGACATTGTTTTGCACCCAAGGAATCAAATTAATGCCTGCTAGCATACTAAGCACTATGTGGTCCCCTCTCCCTTGGACGTGCACATGTGTTGCTATTAGCATTAACAAGAGTCAGGCCTGGGCTTTGAGGAGTCTGAACACACCCCTGGGGTGCCGTAGAGAGGGCAGGCAATATTCTGCTAATTTCAGTGGGACTGCGTGTTCTTTGAAAAGCCCTGTAATGGCTCCAGAGGATCTCTCTCCAGGTCTGGCTGCAATGTTAATAGATGTGTCTAGTAATAACAGCCTAATTATATGCGTGAGCGTGTAATATTGACATATACAGTATATCTTCCCGATCTTTGCCTCCAAACCACAGGGATGCCCTCCGCTAGGAACAATAGGAACGTCTCCGTATCGGATGACCTCGTCCCACATTAGCGGTGCTCATAAATACTAATCTGGCCAATTCCATCTCCTTTGGCGCCAGAAGGGCAGTTTAACTCTAGATGCTTCGACCTGGGTTCTCAGAGAGCAGAGTATTAAGCAGTGCTGATATGAATATCAGATCTAATACGTTTTGCACTATCCTTCCCTAGAATGGACTGAAGTGCTGGTCCCTCTCATCACAAGGCAGAGCAGGGAATAAAACCATTCCACATCGTGCTGGCATCCTCAGGAAGAGGAAGTAAACAATGATGTGGATTTGCCTCCTTCTCCAGAGGGCAGATGGTCTGTGTCCAGCAGGCCCACCTTGCAGAGAGCCCAAGGAACGCCCCTGCCCTGCCACCTGCGTGATGCAAATCAACTTCTCAGACAAGCCCCCATTCATTGTCGGGCTGGAAACACAGCCTTCCCAAGGCCTGGAGCCTGGAAGCTGAGCAGCACTAAGCAATTATCTGTTTTGAAGGAATACACTGATTTGACATTCTTAAGGAGTCACAGACGTCTGATTTCATAATATAATTTGTAGAAGTAAAAAAGGCAAGTTAAACATTTGCTTACACATATCATGTTTACATGTGTTCAAAGAACTTTCCAAAACTTTGCAGTCTCATCCAACTGCATCTTTTTTAAGCTCGCTTCGCTCTCGTAGGTTTGCAAACAAATTCCACAGCACATTCAACCGCAAATTGATTTACTTTTGGGGAAACTCCTTGAGTTTCACGACTTTCTTCTTGCTGTTTAACGTACACACAGATGCAAAAAAGAAAAAACAATCTCCTAACACAGGAACACAAATCTGGCATCCGGAGGAGTCGATTTTTTCATTTATTCTCAAAGTGAAGGGAAAGCAGCAATGGAAGTGATCCAGATTACCGAGGAGTGTGCAAATGACTTCTTGAGCCCCGCTGGCAGTGTGACTGACAGCCGAATCCTGGGGCAGAGCGGATGAGGGAGAGAGGAGCATCCTCACATGAAGGAAGACCATGTTTCATTTATCACATAACCTGGATGTTAATCTTCCTATCACTCCCTGGATGGCACTGCCACGCTCCCAGTGTTCAAGACCAGGAGGCATCTGCAACTACCTGTCTCTCTTACCTTTCACAAGATCAGTGCTCCAGGTGCCACCAATGGTGACTCTTTTGTGTCTCTTGAGTGCTCTCCCCTTGCCCAGCCACATCCAGGCCACCGCATCACTGAGCACTTAGGTTCCTACAGCAGCTTCTCAGTGATCTTGCTGTACCTGCCTCCTGCCACCCCATCCCCTGCTCCCCATTGCTGCCAGAGGGAGAATTCTAACTTGAACATCTCATCCATGGGCCATGTCTTTAGCATGACTTTCAGGGTTTCTCCACAGTCAAACCCCGGCTTTCCTCTCCAACTTCCTCTCCATGAGCACACCCCACACTCCATGCCCCAGCCAAGTTCCATATGTGTTGTTCTCCCCGCCCTCCACGGCTTATGCACATGCATTTCTCTTGATCAGAGATATTCTGCTGCCATTTTCCCACCTGGAAAACACCTACTTATTCTTCAAAACCAGCTCTGATTCCATTCCTGAATTTCCAAAAGAGGGTTAGGACTTTCTTCCCAATATCCTTAGGAACCTACACTTCCATACCACAGCAACTGCCACTTTCCGTGATCGTTTGCCTGTTTAATTAGTGTCCTCCTCATTAAAATTGAGTTGGCAGGAGAGCTGGTCTGTGTCTTTCATTGGTTTGCAAAACTATCTCCTTTAGAATCACGTTTTTGTTACCTCTCTCTGTACAACATAAAACACAGTTCCTAGGATGTGTTAGATACCGCATAGGGATTTTCAAATAAACAAATGGATACACAAATGACTGAATTAGATCATGAAAATGGACAGGTATGTAACCGCTCTAAAGGCTCTGTGTCAGCCTCTTCTACCTGTTGGAGACCACTCACAAAATAATCTAAACTTCTGCCAAAGAGTTAGATCACAGAATGCTGCAGACTCCATGGGTGGTGAGAGGGGAAAGTCCAGGGGTCCTCCCAAGGTAGCCTCATTCCCCTGATCCCTCATCCTCAGACTTTACCCTTCATTCCAACCTAGGCAGGGAAGCCTCTGCTGCTGCACCTGGTGGCCTCACCCTGAAGCTGCTGGAGGGATCCTCAAGGAGGTGAGTGTGTCATGAGAATGCTAACTCCTGGAAGGGGCTGGAGGGCCCAAGAAAGGGAGGGCAACCTGCACTTTCTTCCAGCAGCTCCGGCCAAGAGCTTACCTGGCCAAAGACCTCAGTGTACTGATCTGACTTCTCCTTGGCTTCAACTTCAGAACATTCCCTGCCTTATTCTATTCTGCTCCATGAGAAGGGAGCAACCTCTTTGACCGACGCCCTGCAGGTGAGTGTCTCATTGCTTGCAGGGCATCTCCAGCAGCCTAGTGACTATGCCAGTGATGAAGCTTTCAAGGAAAGGGCTTCACCGAACGCAACATCAACAGCATGGAGTTAAGGAGGCCAGCGTTTACCAACAAATGCGTCTTCCAATCTGCCTGACTTCTGTCCCTGAATAAAGAAGCATACGTCCAGACTGGTGTCTTCCAAGGTTTTCAGTTTTGCTTTTCTTTATTTGTTTTCAAGAAGTTTATAAATAATCCAGTGTCCAGGCCATCAAGGGTGACTCTGAAAGATCTCATCTGTGAGTGACCTGGTTGGTAGCCAGCAGCCCTGGGCAGCCCTCCTCTGCAGCCAGAGCTCTGCTATTAGGGATTGGAAACCCACAGCAATTAATAGGAACCAGGCAGGGAAAGTGAAGCTGAGACCAGGAATATGTCGGGAGGCATCCAGCTCTGCTCAGCTGTGTGAGGCCTGGGTAAGTCACGCTTCGCCGCAGCTCAGCCTGGGGCACTCCAGGCCTAGGGGTTGGCAAGGGGGTGGGGCTCAGGTTCCAGTGCTTTCCGGATGCCTTTGTCCAAGTGGCTGACTGCCAGAAACCCCTCCCTGCTCTGGTTCCTGGAGGTAACCTGGCGATGAAACCCTAGCCGCTCATGTGCCTCAGCCAGAATCTGTCCATGGATTGGAGGTCTCTAATCTGTTCTTCAGACCCATGCTGGCAGGGGTCCTGTTGTGCTTGGGGAGGGGCCTGAATGGGGTGGAAAAGGCACTGGGCAAAGGCTTCCTGCACTGGGCTGTGTCACCACGCAGCATGTTAAGGTCTGTAGACCTCCAGGCATGACTCATGGACCAGAAGGAAGCAGGCATGCATGCTGACCTCCAGGGTGGTCACTCAAATGAAACACCCACAGAAAGTTAATTAGATGCCATCAATCTACTGTGGTAGAGAGCCTCAGAAGAGCAAATGAACAGAGAGGGTGGATTTCAGCAAGGCTCTGGCCCTGATGCCTCTCATCGGCTCTGACTTTTGCTAAGAGGCACAAGATACCGTCAGGGTCCATTCTGCTCCGTGCTGCATCCCACATGCATGCCACATCCCACATGCATGCCACTTGGAGCTGCCACATCCAGAGGGATTCAGAGTCCCCATCATGTGGAAGCACAACATCCAGCCTCTCTGCCCCCACACAGTGATGACTGCTGATTGCTGTGCCACCACTGTAAAGCTGTGTTTCCCTAGCCAAAGAAATTGTTCTGGTCAAGGGATGTCAAGGTGGGCAGGGTGGGAGTAGGGGTCAAGAAGGAAAGCCCAGGGCTGTCTGAACCGTAACTAGCTCTCAGGAGCTGAGGGGAGTGGAGGCTGAGCACAGTGAAGGTCTTCAGGGGCTGGCAATACCTTTGACACTAAATGCATGATAAGTGGATGGCTGACCAGTAGTTCAGTTTTCTACTTTTCTATTTGTGTCTTTTACTTTGTTTTTACAATGCTGGTGTGATTCCTAAGGCAAGGTTGTCAAGTGAACTTCCGATAACATTCAGAGTGTCTGCCATCCTATTACCTGTGTGTTTCTGTGTGCGCATGCACAAGTCAAGAGGGCTGTAGTTAACAACAATATATCATATAGCTTCAGATGGCCAGAAAGGAGGATATTGAATGTTCCCAACACAAAGAAATGATGAATGTTTGAGATGATGGATATGCTAATTACCCTGATCTGAACATCACACGTTATATGTATTAAAACATCACTGGTGTACCCCGTAAATATCTATAATTATTATGTGTCAATTAAAAAAATTAAAGAGTGTATATATATAATTGTTAAATCATAAAATATTTTAGAATAATAAAAGATGTAGAAAAGTTGACAGACACGGAATAGATAAGGAAATACAAATCATCCATGATTGCATCACCCAGGGGTAAAAACTATTAACATCTTGCTGTAATTCATTCTTTCAGCAAATATTATTTTACACATTTGAGATCACACTGAATAAACAATTTTGTATCCTGCTTTCTCCAATTAATATTGTATTATAAGTAGTATTACCCCTTCCTCGGGAAGGTAATTCTGTTTTAGGTTAGGTTTGATTTTGCCTAATCAAAATAAATTTTCATTTTATTTGATAGAGTGACAACAGAATTCTTGAGGTAATTTTAGGTACTTCAGCTGTTGATATTTGGTTATTCCCTGGATTTCTACAGCCTATTGGTAGTTTGCATCAAAGAGAATAAAATTATCAATGCCCAAAATGCTGGGCAACTCTGTGAAAGAAAATGAACTACCCTAAGCTAAGCGATGGTTGAATTCCTCCTTATGAAAGGGAAATGTAGTACTCAGAAAGACAATGGATCCCAATTCCACAAAGCCACTAAAGCCAGATCAGAGACTGAAGCAGGACAGAGAGCTTCTCTAAGGCTCCTAACAACTCAGTGGCTAGGCTGCCTGGAAGTTTTACTTTTGTTTTGTACTTTACTTTTGATTCGCAATTTTGCTATCATGTTTATTTATTCATTCCAGGAGTCTGGAAATCAGCAAGTAAGAGATAATCTTATCATCCAACTTTAAGGCAGCATGGTGTTTCTTAACCAAATTAAAGACATTCAGACCAGACCTGGATGAAAAGTTCAGTGAGATCAATCGATCAGGTCAAAAGGAGACGGGCATATTTTTTCCCTTTTTTGTTAAATAGGTGTGAGGTTTGGAATATGAGGATATAGGAGTTGTGGGATCGTGGAGTAATAAGCAAACTGAATCCTGTTATAGCATCTGACCTTTGTTTTATTTTGCAAGGAAATTTTTTAAAAATATTCTGGGTTCAGCATTCAATTTGCCAACTTGTAGATATGCTCATATTTGTGGAGCTACACAGAAGTTCACTTTATCCATGAGTCCCTCCTTTGCATAACACACCATGCCAAGTGAAGCAATTCTCAAATCCAAAGACAAGTTATGTCCCAGACCTGCATCCAGGAGCTTTGTAGCCATGAATCAGTGAAAAACATGGGAGAAACTGCTATGTTGTTAATAGATGTTACCAAGTAGAAGTGACCACAGTGACAGGCAGCTAAAGCAGAACTATAAAGTGCAGAGGGTCCTTATTTCTATTTGGACATTGGAATAAAATCTCATCTATCCTAAAGAATAGTAATTAAATCCAAGAATGTTGGAGACAGGCATGGGTTTGGTGTTGCTTCTTAGCTGGATGGCCTTGGACAAAGCCTTTCCTATCTCAACTCAGCCATGTTGTTATCTGTACAGTAGGGCCCAGTGTTGGCTCCCGGTCTCCGTGCCTGGTGAGGCTGTTGTGACTTGTGTACATTAGGTACTCACTGAAGAGCAATTCTATGGGGGATCAAGCTATTATCATTCACTGTAATCAATAATAGGGTCCATTTAGCACTGGAGCATCTGATTGTAACCTATGATTGGTTTTGGTGACTTCTCCCATAGGTGACTATCACAGTCCAGGTGGGGTGCCTGAAAAGGAGAAATCAGAGCTATACCTGCTTATTGAGTACCTACGATGTGTCAGTGTAAATGCGTTTTCCCTAACTCAACAACTCATTGAGTAATAGCTGGAGTTTGAAAGAATGACCTGCCCCTGCTTACGCACATGGCAGGGAACGTGCTGTGCCCTTGTCTTCATGCTCATCCTTTCTTTCATGGGACTGTAGAGGATTCCAGGAGAAGACATGAGCCAGGATCAGATGCTTCATGTATCTATCACATCATTCCTTTATTCTTGCCTTTAAAGGTCACCGGACTTCTATGAGTCAGGACCTGTGGTGTGTGCTGGGGTATAGAACTGAATGAACCCTTCCTTTCTTATTTCAAAGGATTTCATATGCAGAGGGGCAAAGGCCACCATGGAAAGGAAATGCAGCCAGTATAATAAAAACTAGAAGAAGCGTGCTGAATATGCCACCTCCCTTCCCCTCTCCCCTTTCCCTCCCTCTCCACCCCAACCATTTTATTTTTCCTCCTGGTCTCGATTGTTTGCTAGTTTCTAATATCCCTGTTTGGACAAAGCCATGAACTTCCAGATCCACTTTGACCTTTTTCCTACAGCTTCTCTGCTTACTTATAACTAACTAGAAGCCCTTCTGTTCTCTCTGACATTCTGACGAGGACCATATAGCCCATTACTTGCCCTGTAATTGCGACTTTGCTCCTATAGTTGTTTCTTATCTTAATCTTGGCTTATATTCGTGGTTCTACTTCTAGCTGAAGATCTACAAGCTCACAATCTTCACTTTTCTCAGCACAGTCCTCACAGTAGGCACGCTGTAGGTGCACAGTAGTCAGTTAGTGGGAAAGCTATAATTTGCCATCTTTGAAACCTTCTCAGTGTAGAACAGGATGGAGATACACATAATCCCAGACAGACAGGGCTGGTGTGGAGGATCCTCACCAGTCAGAATGTGGAGTTCTTGAACAGCCTGTTTCCGTGAAGGGACCGTGGAAATTTGATGGACAACAGAACAGATCCAAGAGAGCCTCCAGGACTTTTGATGAAGCTTACCCAGTCAGGACAAATGTGAGAGAGGTGAGAGAAAGGTTTCAGTGTGTTAGAACAGAATATGTCTATCAGTGGGACCTTTCTATATTAGTAGATCAGCATAGGGAGCTGGGACAGTGCTGCCAAAGCTGAGCCAGTCAGAAAGTTAGTTGCAATCTCCTCTGTCTAGATGGTCAAAATGATTGGATTTTCTTTGCTGATAGGGATTGATTGAAGGCAGACCCACCTTGCCGGTTGGTGATTGATGTGTGTGTTTTGTCAGTACACTCACTGCATGAGGTTTCACGTAGACTCAGTTTGGCTCCTTAGGGAACTTTCAAGTGCCAATCTCAAGCAAAGAACCAGGCAAGATTCTGTGCCTGTGCAACTGTCCCCAAAATCAAGTCAAACAGCGAAAGCTCTTGTATCAGTCATGACTTGGACATTGTTTTTATTTCTTTTGTGTTTACCTTTTGGATTGTTCCCTTTTCTTTGTTTGTTTTTGTTGCATTCAGACTTAATATTGTCATCCTCTGGGCACTGGCTCTTTTGAAAGGTTAGGTTTGCAGACTTCTTTGTCTGCTTAGGCTCTAGTGAGCACAGAGTGGCTGTGCCAGTGAAGGGTCATGGTGGTTTCCGTTTATGCTCCAGGTAGAAGAAGCCTAGGATAACTTTGCTTCTTGGAGATTATTGTGGCCCTTTTGAAGTGTGAGCTTGAATATGTGCACAGACAGATCCAGTGGAAGATGTCTACATATTCCCCTTGAAATGTTCTTCTTGGCAAAAATAAAGCAATTTGAAGGAGTGGTTTTGTGTTCATTTCTTTAGCCAACTCTACTTGTATGTTTACCATGTGTCAGGGACCATAGGAAGGGCTAATGAAGAATAGATTTATAGGGCAGAGCCTCTGTCCTCAAGATCCTTGAGGGTGGCTGGTCAGCATGAGTATGATCACACAAGAGGCACCTTCTGTGGGTATGAAGTTGTCCAAAGCAGACCTTGACTGAGCCTAAGGGGGATGTAGCAGTTATGAACTCTGACTTTGAGATCAGACAGAAAATGGGTCCCAACCTCAGCTCTGCCCTTTTTTACCTATGTGACTTTGGACTTAATTTTTGCTATGCAAATATTTCTGGGTTTGAATTTTCTCTTCTGCTATAAAATGTAAGATCAGGTAAAGTCTGAAAAGCACCTAGCTCCCCACCCAGCACATAATTCCTGCTGAACACATGTGAGCTTTGTCATTATCATTATTATTATTATTACTCACCATCATCACCATCATCATCGTCAACATCTGTATTTACTGAATGAGAGAAGCCTTCACAATAAAATAGATAATCGAAAAAGATTTTTGAAAGACAGCCAGGGTTTGCCAAGGCACCTGGTGGCAGGGACTCATTCCAGAGAAAAGAAAGAGTTGGAAAAATCACTCAGAACAATGAGAGTGAGCTGAGATATTTTTCTGGGATTGGCAATAGCAGAAATGACTGGATTCTTGATTTTTCTGGGGTAAAAGTGTTGCTGTATGGGTCTTTTGAGGATCTAAGGTGTAAAATGATAGATGGTGGTCACACCATAAGAGGTCTTGAATGTTATGCTATGAAGTATAATTATTACTCTGAAAATAAGTGAAAGTTAGGGACAACATTGGATCAATGTTTAGCATGGCTGCCAGAATGAAATGTGGGCTAGAGAGGAGCTTGCAGCTAGGTATGTCTAGAGCGTTCAGGAAGGAGAAGGTACTTAAAGAAGGGGCTAGCACTAAAAGCAGCCAAGGAAAAGGAAATATGAGAAAGGTGACTAAGGTTTTCCTCCGAAGGCTGTAAGTAAGATGGACTTATCCCTCTGTACCCCTTCAAAATCCTTTGCCATTAGTTCATGAAACAAATTTACAAGAAATGCTATAAATGCAGGACTGAGTCTTAGAGGACTGCCGATTTAAAATGGTGAATTATCTCTTCTGATGTCTCAGTTTGTTGGCCATGAGCGGACTGAATCCCATACAGCCAGGAGAATCTGCTTCCAAGATTTACTCCCTCCTAGCAAATGGCATATGCAAGTCCAGATCTTTGAGAAGATCTGAAATAATTATTTGGAGAAAAGAAAGAAAAAGAAAAGGAAAGGAAATGAAGGAAATAATAAAATATATGATTTCTTCCTTGAGTCCCAAGTTCCCTGGTTCTATTTAAAAGAGATTATAATTTAAAAATGTACGCCCCCATCTTTTCAGGAAGATTTCGACTGTATAATGTGACAGACTCCTGAAACATTGCCTTTAGCTTATTCAGAGCTGGTGCTAAGAATATAAAGATGAACCAAATGTTGTTCCTGCATTCGGGAGCCTGATGTCCAGCACAGGACATGGGCATGCAAGTGATAGATTGAAGGTTTCGTGGTGACAGCAGTGGGCACAGAGAGGAGATGCATCCTTGTCTGCCTGGGAGAGTAAGAGCTTTGCAGGAGGATGAAGACAAACCGTCTATGTCACAGTGGTGGAGATGCATTTGCCATATGGTGACCATATTTTCTGAATCAAAAATCAGGATACATGATCTGACACAAGGTTTGACGATGGGACAGAATTTTTGAAATCCAGGCTGTCCGAGGAAACCTAGGACATATGGTCACCATAACCTATCATTACTCTGCACAGAGGGGGCATGGTTTGATCCACAAACTACCAAAGCCAGGATTCAGGCAGAAAGTTTATGTCAATGCTTGAGTGCATATTTGGCATACTGTATTTTCTGACCCTGTGTATTGGCCTGGCCGTGGCTGGGCACTCATTCATTCAGAGCCATCCTAAGCAAAGCTGAGCATGCTGAAATGTAGTTGCAGCTCACCACACCAGTGGAGGAACTGAGGCTCAGAAAGGAGAAGTGACCCCCTCAAAAGCATGTAGCCCCCATAGAACAGAGCTGGGGCTGGGTACTGTTCTTTCCTGTCACCAGGGCTAGATGTGAGGGACCCATCAGAAAAGCCCATAAACTGAGAGAAAACCTAACATGCCAGCCTTGGTGTCACTAAGGTCACAGTCAGTAGATTCACTCCCGATGAAACAACTGAAGTGTCATATATTTGATGGCCTTGAGCTCAAATCTCTCCAGAATATTGATGAGGCTGCCAAGCTGAATATGAGAATGCCAGGCTGTTTAAGACACAAAGGAGGTTGTTGTAACATGATTTGTCAATGCCAAAGAGTTCCAAGGACTCTGTGTCTTCAATATGATATTCTACTGATCTTTCTCCATTGGAGGTGAAGTGGTAATGAAAAGAGAAAGCTCATAGAAATAGAGTGAGGTATTCAGGTGTGCACATTCAGGAGAGAGAGCTCAGTCTCAGGTGGACGAGTGGAAGATCCAAAGTTCTCCTGCCTTTCTCCAAGATGGCACTGGAGAGGGAACCCACCCGACAGCTACACCCGTTGATCTTGAATCTCTGGTCTTTCTGACTTGGGAAGAGGCTGAGCTCCAGACGTACAAGCTGCCAAAAAACACTTAGTGCCTTCACAGAAAGAAAAAAAAAAAAAGTAACACTTCTGCCCAGCATGTGAGAAGGGCAAAAAAAAAAAAAAAAAAAAAGAAGTGGCTTTTCCTCTGGGGCTGACAAATAACAGCCCAGAACTCAGATTAAAATGCACGACAGACATTCTCTCCCTGATGTGGGTCTGGGCTGCAGAAATAATTCAGAAGAACTAATGGAATGGCCTGTGCTTGGCTTGCATGCCTCTTCCTCTGGAATTCCAGCACAGTCCCACCTCTGGAATGCAGAGCTGTTTGTGGGCATGTGGTCCAAGCTGGGGACCACCCATGTGTCTTCTTTCTTCTCCTCTCCTCTCTATGCTCTTCCTTTTCTAGTCTTTATTTTTCTCTACTTGTCTCATTTATTTCCTTTTGTCTTTCTTCTCTCTTCTCTTCCATTTCTTCCCATCCCTTCTCTATTTCTTCCTCTCTTTTCTCTTTTCTTTTCTTTGTCTTTCTACCCATCTGGGCTGACATATAAGGATGCGAATTAAAAATAAACTGCTCTGTGCCTACATACTGTTTTGATCTGAGATGCTCTCCCAGCTGACCGATCATTCTTAGCCATCCATTCATGTTTTCATCCATCCACCCTTGTGCCTATCACTGTCTCCTGCCATCCTCTCAGCCAAGCATTTATCTATCCTTCTCTTCAATTCACATCAGCAGGCATTTCTGGAATAACATGTAAGTGCTGGTGACCCAATAATACTCTATGGCAACAGAGATAAATATGACCTTGACTTGGAATTAGAGAAATCACCCAGTCTAGGAGGCAAACTTGTAATTATTACTTAGTAAATGTTGCATAAGGGCAGAGCCCAGAGTCCATCAGTCTATTCTGTGCAGTCTTTATTTTTCTTGTATTTTTAGAGACAGGCCCTCATTTTGTTGCCCAGGCTGCAGTGCAGTGGCACTATCATAGCTCACTGCAACCTTGAACTCCAGTCCCAAAGGATCCTTTCTCCTTAGCCTCCCAACTAGCTGTGACTGCAGGCATGTGCCATCATGCCCAGCTAATTTTTTTAAAAATAATTTGTAGAGGAGGGGTCTCACTATGTTACCCAGAATGGTCTCAAACTCCTGGGCTCAAGTGAACCTCCTGCCTCAGTGTTTCAAATGCACTGAGATTACAGGCATAAGCCACTACACCCAGCCTCTGTGTAGTCTTAGGTGAATAGGAGTTAGTTCTCTGAAGGGGAGAGAAAACACCAACTCTCTAAGTTGAAGGAGCACCTAGGAGGTGCACATGGGGTGATGACGAATTGTCCCGAATTGCCTGGGACTGAAGGAATTCCTCCGATGCAGAACTTTGCGCGTTAAAGCCAATACCGTCTTAGACAAACCGAGATGGGTCGGTCACATTAAGCATGCATTGGTCTGTATGGTACGCATAATAACAGACACCCAAAGATGTCCAAATTCTAATTTCTGGAATCTGCGAGTATGTTGCCTTACATGGCAAGAGGGACTTTGTAGATGTGCTTACATAAAGGACTTTGAAATGGGGAGATGATCCTGGACTGCAAGTGTGCTTATAAAGGAAAGAAGGAAGAGGGCAGGAATGAGAAAAGGTGACGTGCTATGGAAGTAGAGATTAGAGTGACGCAGTCGCTGGCAGTATGCCACAGCCAAAGCAAGCAGGTGACCGCCAGGAGCTGGAAAAGGCACGACCTCCCAAAGGATCACAGCCCTCCTGACATCTGGATTTTACCTCCATGAGACCCATTTTGGGCTCTGACCTCTAGAACTTTAAGATAACAAATGTGTGTTCTGTTAAGCCACTAAGTTTATGGTAATTTGTTACAGTGACAATAGGAGACTGATACACTCTGCTTTCTGAAAAAGCCCCTGAAGACTTCGATCAGGTTGCTTTGCTGCCTTTCTGTTGCCCCCAGGCAGATTCTGGTTTCTCCCAAAATGCCATTCTTTTATTAATGCAAGGAGGAATGTGGGAAGTGTTGGGAGCACATTAAAATGCAACCCTTTGCCGATCATCCTGGTTAAGCTGGAGCACTAGAATGGGAATCCAGACTCTTCGGCTGCATGTCTGGTTCTGCCTTTCCTTGCTCTGTCAGCTTGGTCTACTTCCCTGGAATCTCTGGTTCTCAGAATCTCTGGTTCTCTAAGATGAACTAAATAACATAGAATTATCATCTCGTACTCATAAACTTTGGTAACATTCTTAATCGATTATGCATTTGTAATGTGTCTGTGACTGAGTGCCGAGCGCATGCATTTTTGGGGGAGGACGACATCACACCCAAGGGGGTTAAAATGGATTCCTGGGGAAGGGCGCTTACTGTTTCTATGCCGTAGAAACAGATGTACAGATGGCACATAACCGGATGCACAATACACCTGTGTTATAGAAGGTTCATGGAGTGATCACTAGGAAAATACGCCCAACGCGTCTTCTTCGGGATGTGCTAATGACAAAGAAAAAGGCTGAAAATCACTTGTCTAGTGATTGCACCACCTGTTGCTATTTGAAAACATGTTTTAAAGGGCAAGGGCAAGAGGATGAAGCAGAGGAATCTCAGGAACTTTCCGGAGTCAGACAGATATAAATCCAATTCGTCACGTGGTTGTAGATCTGTGTACTCCGAGATCAGTCTCTTTATCTATGACAGAACTTAGAACCCTCCTCAGGTTGCTGTTGGTATTTAATCAGATAAGACAGGTAGAGAGATAGAAACATAGGTAAATATACATGGGCACAAGGCCTGGCCTTCAATGATTTGTCTCCCCTTTTCTTTCTCATCTTTTTTCTCCTTACAAAACATCATCATGGAACCATTTCTTCACTGCCCACCCACACTCGTGTGCCCCTCCACCTGACACATATTTTTGCATGTAAATTGAATCAACATATGGAAACATCTAGCTTTATTTCATTTCCTGATTAGTGGAGCACCAAACATGTGTCTTTGATTATTCTGGAGCCCAGGGAGAAGACAGTACTGGAGTAGGCTGACCCCTTTGGCCAGTGAGAAAAATAAGGCCCAGGGGTGGCCTGGCCAAGCTGCCCTTGTGCTGCAACATGGTCCCAGGGTTTCTCGGAACTTTCGTCAGGACACAGTCCAACTGCAGGGAGAGCTGAGGATTCAGAATGGAGGTTGTTCTGTCGGTCTGTTTGTATTACGATCAATTTGTCTTCGTACACAGTGCCTGTGCCTCCAGAGACAGTCTTTGTGCCTACCATCCCATCTTCCATAGATAGGGAGTAATAGAAAAATATAATAGTGTTCTATGACCTGTTACTGTTAAGATAAGAATTCCATGTCATGGACCTAGTGTTCCTTTTATGAACACCCAATGGAGGAAAAATAAATCACCAGGCTCAATAGAGGGGACAGAACGGCTTCTTAAGGACATTTTCCCCTGTAAATCTAGCAAGCATCCTGCATTGGAATTCATCTTGTTTCCTTCTGCACTTGGGCTGCTAGGAAACTCAGAGCCAAATTTGTGTTATATTCCTAACATCCATACAAAGTTTTTCTGATTTTTTATGTTTTTATGTTTGATTTATTCTTTGTAACTTTATCTCCTCTGCTGCTCCTGGATTCTTCCCAGAACTCTAGTGAGTTGACCTGTTCTCCAGGTAACTAACACCAGTGAGTATGCCCAGAAGATGACTAATGCTATTCTCCCCACTTTCCCCAGTTCTGAAACAATTCAGGGTTCATAGATCTGCCTTTTCTCACCAAACACTGATGTCACACTTAGATCATGACCCAGAAGTCACGACCCGCAAGAGGCCACTTGGACCTTGCTTCTTATTTGACACCTAACTCCAGGAATTGCCTCTTCAAAGACAGTGGATCAAAATGAAGGACTGGGCTCTAGGAAAGAAAACCCAGTTCAAAGTTCAGGTAAATAAATATGTTTTGACCACCTAATCTAGGTATTGGGGAAGGTGCCTGGACTCTCTCGTCCCAGAGCCCACAGTCTCACTGTGGTGATGGGCAGGGAAGAGTCAGTGTAGCACAATTTCCTAAGTGCCATGGTGGAGCAAGTGCAATGCAGCCCTGGAAACAGGAGGGAGACCAATGCTGCAGACCCCAGGGAATCAGGCAGTGCTTCCTGGAGGAAGTGGCATTTGAGCGAAATTGTAAAACACAGGCAGTTGAAAACTCATGTCCACATACAAAGCTGCACACAAATATTCATAGAAGATTGTATTGATAATTGCTAAAACTTAGAGGCAATCAAGATGCCCTTCAATAGGTAAAGGAATGAACAAACTGTGGTACAACTGTACCCTGGAATATTATCAGCAATAATACTGATATGGAGGAAACTTACATGCATATAATTAAGTAAAAGGAGGTTAAAAATCTGTATACTGTCTGATTCTAACAATGTGACATTCTGGAAAAGGCTAAACTATGGAGAAAGTGAAAGAGAAACTACTGGCTCTTAGGGGTTTGGTGGCAAGGAGGAAGGGACAGAAAGAGAGAGTGTGAAAGAGAGAGGGAAGACAGGCAGGCAGAGTACAAAGGCAGTCGGGGAGAAAGGACGTTCCCACTGGTGGCAATCACAGAAGCCAAGGCGCAATACCGTGAAAATGCAGAGCCTGATTCAATCAGGCTGTGTTGCAGAAACTAAAATGTGAGGTAGGAATAAGGGGGATCAGGCCAGGAAGCAAGTGGACCAGCGGAAACCTAGGTTTTGTCCTTAAGACAACGGGGAAAGTTTAAAATAACTCAAGCACAAGCATCAGATGGCCACATTTATTGCTTACTGCCACCAAGAAGCTGTGGACTTAAACCCTCAACTTTGCCTCCTTCCCCTGCTGCTCTTCCAAGCACAGTCAGTGGCGAGTAACATGATCAATTACACTTTTTAATGTCTAGTCTGTGAATATATTTCATCAACAGTGCCCAGGAATCATGGGGCAGCCATCTGACAGTCAATAAAGAAAGCCCAAAAGTATAGCTCAGTGAAAACAGAAGCATTTACTGGACATCTACAAAGTGCTAGAAAGCTGCAGGTTCTCTTGTTTTCTCTCTCCCTCTTTCTCTTTCTTCTTTCTGCATCCCTCACGCTCTCCTTCCTGCCCCATCCTCCCATAACAATGTCTTAAGTTTAGTTTATTACTCCCATGCTACCCCGGACAAAACTGAGGCTGAGCGCCATAAAGCAATTTTACCTGATGCCAGAAGAAAGTGAGCCCAGGTCATCGGGCCCCAAATCCAATGCCTTCTATTTGAACTGCCTTCAAACTTACTATCCACCTCTGTTCATCTGATCTGAGCTCTTCCAGCCTCTGCCAAAGAGGTCATTTCTTGGCACACTGAATCCCATTGTGGAGAGGGATAGACTAGGTGTGCACTGGCTATCAGGTCACTAAAATTATTCTATGTAGACTTCTGCATCCATGATCTCACAGCAGCATCGATGACTGTTACCCATATGTGTTGTCAATAGCTTCCTAAGGCTGCTGTAACAAAGTTCCAAGGCAGGGTGGCTTAAAACCTTAGAAACCTGCTCTCTCATAGTATGAAGGCAGAAGTCTGAAATCAAGGTGGGGGCAGGGTTGCTTCCTTTGGGGGCTGTGAGGGAGAACCCCAGCCATGCCTTGCTCCTGGCTTTGGGTGTCTGCTGGCAGTCCTGGGTATTCCTTGGCTTATGGCTGCCGCACTGCCATTTCTGCCTCTGCCCTCACGTAACCATCTCTTTTTGGGTCTCTTCTGTGTCTGTGTCTGTCCCATCTTCCTTTCCTTTCTCTTACAAGGACACAAGTGGTTGGGCTTAGGATCCCATCCTAAATCCAGATGACCACAATTACTTCTGCAAAGACGCTATTTCCAAATAAAGTCACATTCACAGGCATGGAGATCAGCACTTGCCCATATCTCTTCGGGGAACATAATTAAACCTGCTGTTGCATAGATGAGCAAGAGGAGTTTTTGCAAGGCTCAATGACTCCTCCCAGCACACAGCTAGGAAGTAAGGGGGCTTTAAGGCAGAAGACCAGCTCCTTCTATCACAAATCCAGGCCTCTCCTATCTCTAGGCTTCAGTCATTATCTCTGAAATCAACCCTTGGTTCAGAGATGTACATATAGCATTCAGCCAAGGAGAATCAAGGAACTTGGAAAAAGAAACACCTTCCCTTTTCCACGGGAGTGTGCCTTGCTACATAACAGCTACCCCAAGACGTTTTGGGTTAAAACAACAAACATGTTTTATCTCCCAGGTTTTGTGCATCAGCAGTTCTAGGTGGCTTTGCTGGGACTTTGGCATGGTTACCCCCAGGCCAAAGTTATCAGCTAAACCTGCTGCCATACCAAGGCTTGACAAGGAAAGAGTCTGCTTCCAGGCCCATTTGTGGGGCTGGTGGAGGGCTTGGTTCTTCCCCTGGGCTGTTAGATGGAGGGTCTCAGGTCCTTGTTTGTGATTGAATAGAGACCGTCCTCGGTCAATTTTATGCCTAAACCTCACCATCTTTTGCTGGAGCTTACAGAGAGGCAGTCATGGACCCCTTGAGACCAGTAGGCCCAGGTACAGGTGATAAAAGCCCAGAGAGACCAGAAAGGGCTGAAGGTGAGTGGCTAATGGACTCCCACCACCTGCCCACTGGAACCCTGGGGGCCTGGAGGGTAGGAATTATGGGCCAGACTAGGAGTCTCCACAGGGCAGCCTGCTTACTCAGCCAGAGAAGGAGTAGAAGAACAAAAGCAAGTCACCACCCAACGTCACCTAATCTGGGACATGACATCTCAATCGTTAAGCCACCAAACCTGTCCCACACACAAGAGGAAGAGATTACACAAGGGTGTGAATACCAAGAAGCAGGGATCCCCGGGCCCCATCTTAGAGACTGGGTACTAGACAGAGCCACAAAAGTAGACCCTCCTTGTCTGTGGATGGAGTGACGGGAAGATGTGAGGAACAGAGCTATGGCAATCATTCTGCTGCAGTGAGAGGAGGGCAGGGGATTTGGAGGAAGGCACAGCGTGGAGCCTGAGCACAGGTCCAATACCAAGGGACGCAGAAAGTGCAGACTCAGAAGAACCAGATCCTTGATGACATGACTAAGCCTCTTGATCAGCCTCCTCTGAAGGCCGAAACCTCTGAAATGTTTAGATTTAACATGAGATAATAAATGCCAGGGACAGAAAGTCCTAAGAGATGCATGACCCCACATATAAATATGGGCAAGGTAGAGAAAATAACCTCCTGAGGTTATTTGCCTCTGGATACAAGCCTTTTTTATCATTCATGATCATTTGGTCACAGATGATCCACATGGTTACTGTGAGCTGGGCTGGGGTGGCCATCCACAAGCCCAGGGCTGGGTTTCTAGCTGCATCCTTATTTCCTTTATATGGAAGAACATCTCATATTTTATCAGAAGCCCCAAAGTCAAGCAGCTGATGAGGTTAAGGTGTGTCCACACCTGAGCACACAGCCCAAACCCCCAAATCCCAGGGACTATTCATTTCCCTGTGTTCGCAGGTGGGTTTTTAACAAAATTAGTAATGAGATCTTGCCTCCAAATCCCTTTTCCCTGGTGAATTCACTGGAGGAAAATCAGCTGGTCTGGGGGGAGTGCGCGTGGCCTGTTTTTTTCCAGAGATGTTGAAATTCTACCATCTCCCGGCTCTGCCCTTCCACCCACACCCACCCACATGGACACAGCTAACCATTAACCTGTCTTTTCCCATTTCACTGAAGAATCTGTGAGCACAGGCTCAGCCCCCACCCTCTCTCTCTGATTTCCTCAGACTCCAAACAGCACTTATGGAAAGTCAAAGTGTAATTGTGGAGATGTATTTGTGCTCTGGCCTTTTCAACTTTTTGAGAATCACACACCGTGGGCTTCCCCCAGCCCTGCTCTTCTCCCTACCCCATAAAAAATGTCTGATCTGTAGCCTTTGAGGTAGGTTTCTGATGGGAATTGCAGGTGATGGAGCCTCCTTCTGCTTCAGGGACCCCCCTCATTCCCGGGTGGACACCGCCTCCCCCACAACCTGCTCTGCTTCATGCTTAGAGGAAAGAAATAACTCTTCCCTGGAGATGTGGTATCTGATTCATAAAAAAAAAAAGGAATTTTCAGGGGAGATAATAGGAAGGATTTTGTTTTTTTTCCCTTTTCACATTTTATACGTAGAAGTTTAATGACTAGATATCAATGTTCCCTTTCATTTATTCACTTTCAAATTTTAATGAATACTTCTAATTTTTGTATTTACAATGACTAGGCACCTGTAGTTGGGAGCACATTGTATTCCACTGTGATGGCACGTGGTATCAAGTGCTACTTATGTATAGATTAATCAATAAGCAAATTTGATTCTTAGGAGGTGCAGTTCGTTCTTTAAATTGAAGAGCCATTGACAGCAGGAGGGAGAGGGTCTGATGCTACTGCCTTAGGGTGAGAATCTACCATAAGTCTGCTTACCTCTCCTGCTGTTCCTTTATTATCCAGCGAAGGCACCTCATATTTTCTAAGGGTGGCTGCTGTAAGAAGGTTCACCTATCCTGTTTTAGATGGATTTCTTTCTTTGTTACACAGTGTATGTTTAACCTGAATGGGGTGGGAGGGTCAAACCATTCAATTCTATAAAGTTCCCAAGAGGTAAACAATGGAGGACTCTACTTCTAATAGGTGTGGAACATACAATTCCACCCTCTCTAGATGTGGGTTCCTGATAAGGCTAGAAATCTCAGCTTCTAAAGTCCTTGGTACTCTCTGGCATAATGACAACCACCATTGTACTAGGTACCAGTTTTTGGGCCTGTGTCTGAGGCCCTATGCCAGGTGCATTGCACACAGATTCCAGTCACACAGCAGAGTGTAAACAGGTATCTATCTCCATTCTACACATAAGGAGGCTCAAGTTGTGATAGACCCTATCACATGTGAAAGTCATGCAGTTAAACCAGGAATGCCTCAGATCTAAGCATTTATTTTTTTCTTCCCACTCTATTACATTTCTTTACTTTCTCCTTTAATTTCTTTCCTTCTGGAGTACTCACACTAACCCTTCTCATGTTCTGTTAGAATCAAGGCTCATTAGAATAAGAAAGGCAATTGCCTGAACCTCACCATCTTTTGCTGGAGCTTACAGAGAGGCAGTCATGGACCTCTTGAGACCAGGAGGCCCAGGTACAGGTGATAAGAGCCCAGCTGAGACCAGAAAGGGCAGAAGGTGAGTGGCTAATGGACACCCACCACCTGCCCACTGGAACCCTGGGGGCCTGGAGGCTAGGAATTGTGAGCCAGACTAAAAGAGCATTTTCAATTATCCCAGGAGAGAGGTGTTTAGCCAGGACAATTAGGTCATTTAAAATGACCATATTTTGTGTTAGAACCAAGGGAATTCTTAGTTCAGCCTGCCCTGGCTTTCTTAACCTCACTGGGTAAAGACATTGATGAGGAAAGAGAAGAGTCTCCTCTCTGTCTGATGGTTTGCAAGGGGTTATCCAAGACTTCTGTGGAGGGTCTACAATCAGGGGAGGCTTGTGGGACAAGGTGCACAGCATAGGTAAGGAGTCATTGAATGCAAACTGATGAGAGTTTTCATAATGTTAGAAAGTGAAAGAAGAGGAGGGTCACAAGGGTAGGAAGAAATTATAAGCCACAGGATGTGTAAAGGCTGCTTTGATGAAGGAAGTTTGGGCTACTCTGGGTGACCCACCTGGTTGAGAAGGAGAGCCATTGGGGTGGGGCTGGTGGAGAAAACAGTGCCTTGCTAAGGCTAGAAAGACGGCCAGGAGTTAGCGGGCAGAGACACGGGGAGGGCTTTCTAGGAAGAGGGATCCTAAGTATTGGTATAGTGACAGTTTTACATTTAAATTCAAAGAATGTCTTGATGGATTTTCAAGGTGAGGCTTTTTAGGCATTTTCACCTTCCAATATCCCCTACTTCCCATTTTCCCTACAGATCAAATGATCAGATTCAAGCTGCTGTGGCATGTCACTTTCAAAGCCCGGTAAATTTCATTCCTTGTTAATCTGTTTATTCATCTCTTATAAATACCCTTTCCACCCCCTCCCCAGTTTCACTTGGAGGTCTCATACAGGAGCGCCTTCTCTCTGCTATGCTCCCTGACTGTTGTGACCCCTGTGGACCCAGATGGAGCCACAGTCACTCCAAGAAGTCTTCTGTGCTGGCCCCATGTCTTTCTCTTTTTCCTCTTTCAGTCTTCTCTGGATTCTAACAACGCTGTTGATGGTTCGGCTGTGTCCCTACCCAAATCTCATCTTGAACTGTAGTTCCCATAATCCCCACATGTTGTGTCATGAGAGGGACCTGGTGGGAGGTAACTGAATCATAGGAGCAGTTACCCCCATGCTGTTCTTGTGGTAGTGATTCTCACAAGGTTTGATGGTTTTTTAAGGGGCTTTCCCCTCACTTCACTCATACTTCTCCTTGCTGCTACCATGTGAAGAAGAACGTGTTTGCTTCTCCTTCCACCATGACTGTAAGTTTCCTGAAGCTTCTCCAGCCCTGCAGAACTGTGAGCCAGTTAAACCTCTTTCCTTTATAAATTACCCAGTCTCAGGTATATCCTTACAGCAGCGTGAGAATGGACTAATAGAGCTGTGCTCTGAGTCCCGTCTATTTCATCTGTTTTATGGGAGTGTCATAGCGCCTGGTCCACTGTGCACTCTTGGAGCACAGTACTCTTGCTATAGAGTTCCTCGAACTCCCCAACAGACCCGAGACACTATGACTCTGGATCTGTCCACAGCACTCTGCAGTTAAGGGCTGGTTCCCAATGACTAACTCTTGAAAAACACTTGAGTTTCTTCTATTAACAAAATGAAAGAAATGATAACATGTAAACTTGACCATAAGGTGTTTGAAATCTCATTTTCTCTTAGCCAAATGTCCTTTCCTTTTTTAGTTGAAAAATTAAAGTAATTAGAAGTTTACTACAGATGATTAGCAGTACTCTTTTAAAAGTTATAAGCCTCAGGTATTAGGCCTTCCTTTTTTGATTACTGGTGGCAGTCTGATTTGTTTACATAGTGCTTTAGAGTTGACAGGAAACTTCTGGAGCCATTATCACGTTTTTCCTGCACACAAGACAGAAAGAGTATTTTCTACCCATTTGACACATGAAGAAGCTAAGGTATGAGGGAATGGGCAAAGGTGAGCCCAATGTGCTGCAGCAGAGGAAAGGCATCCAGAGCTACCTGACAGAAAATTTTCTGCTCATTTTAAGACACTAGCCCTTTTTTTTTTTTTTTGAGAGTCAGAGTCTGACTCCGTTGCTGAGGCTGGAGTACAGTGGTGCAATCCTGGCTCACTGCAACCTCTGCCTCCTGGGTTTAAGCAATTTTCCTGGCTCAGCCTCCCGAGTAGCTGGAATTAAAGACGTGCCACCATGCTCAGCTAATTTTTGTATTTTTAGTAGAGAAAGGATTTTGCCATGTTGAGCTGGTCCTGAACCCCTGACTTCAGGTGATCTGTCCACCTCTGCCTCCTAAAATATTAGGATTACAGGCATGAGCCACTGAGCTTGGTCTGGCCCTTGTCTTATAAAATCTAAAGAGCAGATACTACTGCATTTACCTAAGACCGTTGCCAGGGAGTCTGAAAACTCACAGACATTCATCTGAGTGGACTGAGACGTGGGAAAGTGTGTTGTTTTGATGGAGTGAGGCTCACATGGCATTTCTCATTCTTTCTCTTCATTTAAGAAGTAAAATTATGTAGCGAAATATTGTGTTTCCTTCAAGCCCAGATTATGGGTTTTGCAAAAAAGCAGTTTAGGAACGAACAGGGATGGAGCAGAGCCTTCTGCAGTATTTTAAATCAAAGAAGTTGGCTATAAAATGTGGAGGCTAAAATAACTTTGGAGAACACAATGCCTTCCCATTATATAGAAACGTGGGAAGAAGACTCCAGATAAGAAAGGCTAACAGTTGGCACTTGTGTTTCCGTGTCATTTACCAGCAGGAAAGGATGATTTGAGTGATTTGAGTTGAATGTGCTGAGCTGGAGGTGAATCCAATATGGCTTCGGTACTGTCCTGGTCATTGTGCTTTGTGGGAGAGGGAGAAGGACTGTGAGTACTTGAGTCCAAAGGTGATCTTTCCTTGCTTTGTAGTTCTGAGGAGACTGCACCTGGACGAAGCTGCAGAGATTTGGGCTATGTGGAATGAGATGCATGGATGCAGACTAACAGGCATTCAGCCAAGGGACCTACAAATAATTAAAAGAAGAGTGAGATTACCTTTCGTGGACGGACACAAAGACCAACTGTATGTATTTACCCTAAATGACAACAGGAGGAGACCAGAAAGATAATTGAAGGATTGTGAAGATCAAAGAGCTAGAGGATTTGCTCTCTCTGGCACAAGGGTCTAGAATTGCAAGTAAAAAAAAAAAAAAAAAAAACAGAACAAATGTATGATGCTAACATGCAGTTTGCCTGACAGAAAATCTTAAACAAAAACATAGGGAAATCACTTTTCTTGGAAGAACTCAGATTTAGGGGGTGATTCAAAACCTACTCTCATAAACTGTCAAAAGTACATTTGGAAGAACGGAACCATGTGTAGTCAGTGAATGAATAGTTTAGAGGATCTGCTAGCATAGTTCATGATTGCCTACTATGGCAATGTGACATAAAACGGGAAGCCCCAGTTGTGTTGCTCAATTACATGTGCATTCGACAAGCAGAGCCTTGGGCATAGAACAGGACCCCTAAGTTTCTTACAGCCGTGATAGAATATAAAGCATTTCTTTTGAAACAGCCCCTACATAAGCTTCAAAAAGAAACAAGCGCCATTCAGAAGGTGTGAACTCAGAGATATTGAAGAAGAGAGGATGTAAAATCAGAATTGTGGGGAAAGAGACTGAGCCACCATTTTTTGAAGACAAGTACTGCTAAGTTAATCCTGTAGTTAATCTCAATAAAAAGGAGGGCATTAATAATCAGTTCAGAAACATATATTTCAGTGTATTTGATGGAAAGTAAAGACCTTGAGAGAGAAGAGCCTAATGCAAGAACTAAGAAGAATCCAATATGGCTGCAAGGCTCAGAGGTGCAAGGTACAGAGAGCCCAAGCTGTTTAGAATCCAGACCAAACTTTCTGTGATTCATGCAGAGGTTTGTGAGAATTACCCCAAGTCAGCAAAGGGGACCACTGGGAAATTACACATAAAAATGACACCTCAAGCCTGTAATCCCAGCACTTTGGGAGGCCAAGGCAGGTGGATCACGAGGTCAAGAGATCAAGACCATCCTGGTCAACATGGTGAAACCCCGTCTCTACTAAAGATACAAAAAAATTAGCTGGGCATGGTGGCACATGCCTGTAATCCCAGCTACTCAGGAGGCTGAGGCAGGAGAATTGCCTGAACCCAGGAGGCGGAGTTGCGGTGAGCCGAGATCTCGCCATTGCACTCCAGCCTGGGTAACAAGAGCGAAACTCCGTCTCAAAAAAAAAAAAAATGACACCATAAAGTTTGTGTTTTGATCATTGTGTAAAGATCATCCTGGCCCTGAAATGGATAATAGACAGGAAGTGTGAAATAACAGAGGTAAGGAGACGAATTAGGAGTTTGATGTAGAAGCCCAGAAAAAAAAAGATAACGAGGCCTGGACTGACAGAATGGTGGAAAATGGTAGTGAGTTAAGGAGACTGAGAAAAAAAATCGAAAGCTATTGAAAAGATAGAATCTATAGGCCTTGTTGC
>CM052655.1:116747880-116791391 GCA_028533165.1 Leontopithecus rosalia
TATACATGTATATATATGTATATATATATGTGTATATATATATGCATATATATGTATATATATACGTATATATATATGCATATATATGTGTATATATATGTATATATATGTGTATATATATATATATATATATATATGTATATATATGTATATATATGTGTATATATATATATATATATGTATATATATGTATATATATATATATTTTAATGGAGTCTTGCCCTGGCTGGAGTGCAATGGTGTGATCTTGACTCACTGCAACCTCTGCCTCCTGGGTTCAAGTGATTTTCCTGCCTCAGGCTCTTGACTAGCTGGTATTACAGGTGCCCACCACCATGCCTGGTTAATTTTTCTATGTTGGCCAGGCTGGTCTTGAACTCCTGACCTTAAGTGAGCTGCCTGCCTCAGCCTCACAAAGTGCTGGGATTATAGATGTGAGCCACTGCATCCAGCTAAATATACTAGTTTGAAGCCTCTGTGATATGGCCAAGTCTCAAGACGGTCATCACATATATGAATGCAAAGGTCTGGGGTCTAAGGAGAATCAGGGCTGCAAATGCAGCTCTGGGAGTCGTCACCATGAGTGGTTCATGCAGCCTGGGAAGCAGAGGGGTCTCGGGAGATCATGTAAATGAGATGATATAAAATTATTTATATTTTAAATGGCTTATGGCAAACTGAGGAACATCAACATCTAATGGCTGGTAGAGAAAGACAGTCCTGGAAAGGAGAATGAGAACACTGTAAGAGGCCAAAAGGAAACCCGGATCTAGGGGCTTCCAAGGAAGTTCCAAGTAGGACCCAGGAATGTTCTTCAGGATAATGGGATGGGTCAGGACACAAGTACTAAGACTCTATTATGGGTTCAGCATTTTTGATACAGAGATGAATAAGAGAAACATATCTGGCTAAACTGCCCACAGAAGCCAGGAGGCATTCAGAAAAAGAAACACTAGGATTGTGTCTTGAAGGCAGAACAGGAATTTTCTGGGAAAGGAGATGTCATGCCAAGCATGAGGACCTGAATATGCAAAGTCCAAGTTATGGCCCAACAGAACATGCTTGAAGAACAAGAAGCAATTCCATACGCAGGTTCAAGGTGTTTGTGGTGGAGGGGTGCCTGGGAGCATATGGCACATGGGGATTTGTAGTGGAGTAGAAGCCTGTGATGGGACGCTTGACTCTTGTCTTACCAAATGTGGGGAACCTTAGAGCTTCATAAGAAGGTTAGGAGTGGCCGGGCACAGTAGCTCACATCTGTAATCCCAGCAATTTGGGAGGCTGAGGCAGGTGGATCACCTAAGGTCAAGAGTTCCAGACCAGCCTGACAAACAGAGAGAAACGCCATCTCTACCAAAAATACAAAATTAGCAGGCATGATGGCACACGCCTCTAATTGCAGCTATTTGGGAGGCTAAGACAGGAGAATCGCTTGATCCCAGGACGCAGAGGTGAGCCAAGATCATGCCATTGTAGTCCAGCCTGGGCAACAAGAGTGAACCTCCATCTCAAAAAAAAAAAGGGAAAAAGCATGTTAATCCTTGTTCATAAATTAGTGGTGATAGCCCTGGAGACTATAGAACTGTGTGGAGAGGAGACATATTTTAAAAAGAGACTGGTTATGCTTTAGACATTAATGCAGGGGGTTCAGGGGTGGGTATTTTGGGGCTTGTCTTGGGTATCAGAGAGGACGATTCTGTTTTTCTAAGATGAGAGGGGGACAGTTTTAGAGTCCAGCAAGGGATAGTTTAGTTACGATAAACCTAATCCTCACCATTGTTGCTGATTATTTTCATAATCACAAAAAACAAAAACAAGACCAGAAGCAGTGGGCAGTGTTACTGACTAGATGTCAGGAATTTGAGAGAAGATGAAGGTCTAACCCAATCTTGGGGATGAATTCTCTTTGACTTTCTGAAGTTGAATCAGAGATGATGATAGGACCCTGGCCCCATCTCTCACAGCACATGTCTTTCAGGGTCTTTGGTAGGGAGGGCAGCTGCCTTCTGCGGAACATCGCCTCTGTTCGAAGACCTTAACCCATGTGATCTAATCAATGCTAGTGCCGACACTATAAAGTCACCCTTAGGAAGCCTGCCTCGTCTTGGGTCAGACTTTAAAAGTGGCTGAGTTCGATTTCTAGCCCAACGCACTCTGGTTCCCGAGGGGTTTTTTCCTTCTTTATATCTGCAGTCTATATCCACTCATCACATTGGCATTACCTGGCATCACCCTGGTGAACCAGTTGGCAGACCTTACTGCTTCCTGACTTCTTAGCTTGCTGAATTGCTATGAGACTAAAAGTGAGTGAAATGGGGAGCAGGGAATCAGGATTTGCATTATCAGTACGGTGATTGTTGTTGACATTGCTGAAAATCCCATGAGGTGAGGGGCAGAGGAGGCTGTGTCTAATTACTTTTTATTTGTATCAACGAATGAGTGCTTCTCTTTCTAGAAGCCCCCATTAAAAGCCAGTGAAGAAGCATCATCGGGACAGGGGTCCCAGACACTCTTCACTTCCCATCCCCCATATGCATTGAGTGCTTCCTAAGTGAAACACGGCATGTGACATTCTTCTCTCAATTCTCCAGGTGACAAGGCACTTACATCACTGGCAGGGTCATGACTAGGACAGAATCATACATGGATCTCCTAAACCCTCTCCACTTGGGGTTGGCAGCCTCTTTTTCACTGCTGTGATGCAAACAGATGAATAAATATGAGCTGGAAACCACAGACCATCAAATAAGCTGTTATGGCTTAATAATGACTGAACCATTTCTCAGATGAAGAAAATGAGGCATAAGAGTTAAAAGTTAATGCATTTAAGATCACATCTCAACCTGGATCTCCACAGAAGTCTATGTATACTTCTGGGTACTTCCTCTCCTTCGTATGCTGTGGACAATTGGCAGAAAAGGTCTGGCTTCCAACTCCGGATCCCAGTGCTTCATAGTGTTGGCACACATAGGCTGATCAGGAGCTCATGGCTACACATGCTGCTGAATGAGAGGCTATTGTTTGTCAGGCATTTTACTGGTCCTGGCATTTGAGTAATGATGTTAATCACTTTTATCTAGTTTCACCTCCAATTTCATGTTGCATTTGTTGTGAATTTTAATTCTGTCTTCCTTGTGGAGAAGATAGTGTTATTTTTTTTTAAATTTTTATTGCATTTTAGGTTCCGGGGTACATGTGCAGAACATGCAAAATAGTTGCATAGGTACACACGTGGCAGTGTGTTTTGCTGCCTTCTGCCCCTTCACCCGTATTTGGCATTTCTCCCCATGCCATCCCTCCCCCGCTCCCCCCCCGCTGTCCCTCCCCTATTTCCCCCAATAGACCTCAGTGTGTGGTGCTCCCTTCCCTGTGTCCATGTGTTGTGTTATTATCACCGTTTTTGCAAATGTAGTAACTAGGAACCTAAGAGTTTAAAACCTGCCTTGGTTCATAAGGCTGCTACGTGGTAGATGAGGACTTGAACTCCAAACTTCTGATTTTGAATCTTAAATGTATGTGCATAGCTACCGAGATGAACAGGACCCCATCTGTACCTTCAGGAAGGTTCTAGTCTCAGAGAAGTGATGTCAGAAAATAAAGGGAGGGATGTGCACTCCACTCCTTTATCGCTTGGGATCTGCCTGTGAGCTCCAATACGTGGGTTAGCGTTTCAGAACCGGAACAATGTCCTCCTTGGGGGAGGAAAAGCAAATGGGCCTGAGAAATGGTTCAGTCATCGTTAATGTCATGACTGCTTCTTTGACAGTCCATGGTTTCTAGCTTGATTCTTCACCTCTTTCCATCAGTGCACTACAAAAGAGTCTGCCACCCCCAGCCAGAGAGGATTCAGGAGATCTGTGTACGGTATCCTGTCCCGGCCGTGACCCCACCAGGGAGCAGGCAGGAATTAAGTGATGACAAATGCTGGTATGAAACATTGCCGTAATTGCTTTCTGGAAAACAACAAACTTAATTCCCAGTAAAATGTCATTAGAATTTTCCAGGCCCTCTGATGGGGAGGATAAAATGCTCTTCCTAGAAATTTCTCGTGCTCTGTGGTTTCTACGAGATGAGGAAGACTCTGTAGAGAAAGACAAAGTGGTGATATGATTTGGGAATCTATGCTAATTTCCCTGTTTCATCAAAGGTACGTGGGACTCTTCTTAAATGGGTGAAAACTGCAAAGCCCAGGCTGACATACATTTTAATAATGTCTATGAGTATAACGAATGGCTCTAGCCTCACTCAGCCTGAGTCCCATCCTGTCACTTAATAGCTAGGCATCCTTGGGTAGCTCACTTAAGGTACAAAGCTCTGATTTTGTTGTCTGTAACAATGCTAGAATTTTCCTCATGGCTCTCTCAGGACCTTTCCATGTTAGTCCAGGTTAAACACTTAGCCTTGTACCTGGCACAATAAATGTTGGCAATGATTGTAACACTTTTTCTGCTTCTCTTCTCTAAGCTGATACGTGGAGACTGAGCTGTTTTACTAAGTGACCCTTTCTTCTGTGTCATCACTTTCTTTCTGAATTCATTGAATTATTCCTAGTAGCGAAGGTCCTCACACGGTGGTTTTGTGGACCCACAAAGCCCTGCAGTGGTTCCAGAGTCATGTGGAGTGCTGGATAAATGTCTATGGCCCCGAACTTTGTGGGGAGAGGATTGATGAGTTGAGCCAATAGGCGTTGAAGTGTACAGCAAGAAGACTCAACTCCCTTCTTGTGATAATTGAAATAATTTCAATTCATTTCCGTCTTGGTCGGACAGAAACATGTTTTCAGTAGTGAGCAAGTCTTGAGGGAATCCATTGACCTGAACAGCCATATAATGCATGAAGTTAATGGACAAAAAATGATATTCATCTTCAGTTTATAATAGCCTTTTCTTCTGCAGCACCTAAACTTAGGGGTGGTGAGGGATACTGCTGGCGCAGCCACTATGCCACCGGCAGATGCATGACCTTTGTTGTATCTAACTATAATTGGATCTATGGTGAAATAAAATAAAAACCAACACAAGTTTTGACACTAGGATAATAAATTATAAATTATGGAAGTCTACGCCACCAAGGATCTTGTAAACAACAGGCTGGTCTCTTAGCAACAGACCAACGAGAGCAGGTTGTTGATGGGAATGGAGCAGACAGGATTGTTTTGCAGTGATTACTACCAAAGACCAGGAACTACATTTCAACACCTGCCCGAGGCCCCATCTCCACCCAGCCCTTCTTTGTCTAGTGGCCAGTGCCCCTTCCCCACTGACCCAGGTGACCAGACCCCATGGAGGGGACAAAAGAGACATGGACTAAAAGATAGAGGTGGGCTGAGGATACCCTGTGGGCCCATGAGGGAATTAGAGAGGGGATAGGAGAAATAAACACATTCTTATTTGAGATTGTTTGAAATTAGGACTCTAAACAGGAGACTCCTTTTCTCCCCTGCCCCTAATTCCCTTTGGTTTTAAAAATCTCACTGAGGGTGGTTGTCATGAAGGAATTTAGACAAGACTTTGACAAGGTGCCAAAATGGTTTATTTTTAAATTTTGTTCCCGAAAGCACCAGAATATTAATTTGGAGCAAACATTACTTGGAAGAGCGAAGGGGTTGTGGTCACACAGACTTGGAAGGAAGGGTGTTGGGGATTAAGGTGTTTGTGACCTGAAATTAACAAAGGCAGGTGGACTGAAGGGCTCAGTCACCAGGAAGCTTTTTTTCAAACAAATACATGTGTAAGAGAGAGTGTGGGTGAGCGTGGGTGGGTGTGTCAGTGTTTCTCAACTGCAGGGCATTTTCAGAGTTGGGGTGCAGAGGGAGGTTTTTTTTTAATTAATTAGATGTTTACCTCCAGCATCATCCCTCAGTGGTTTAGACGATCATCTGCCCACATGTTAGGAGTGAGATTTGAGAAAGCCTCTTGGAGTGAAATTTTCCTGGAAATATCCTGATTCTTAGCGGCACATGCCCTCTCCCTCTTTCTGTGATAGAAACAGCCAGTTCTGTATTATTCCAAACCACAAAGCAAGAGACATGCCATCCCAACTTAGGATATGAAGGAAATACCAGCCCCCTGATTGCACCGGGGCCACACAGCCTGCATCTCCCTCCGTCGCCCTGACTGCATCCATTTTATCGTTTCATAATAAAAGTGGCCGGCTGAATTATGACTACTTGTGATTTATTTGGCATGTCATTTTAAACTTTTCATATGTATAAATTTGCCATTTGAAAAGAAAGAGAAAACTCATTGCTATTCTCCAAGGCCTCATTTTTTGGGGGCTCCTCTCATATCACGAACAGAGGCTTTGTGACTTCTGAAGTGACTAGCTCCTACCCAGAGGTTTTGGAATATATCTGTGCTCAGAAGCAGTCTTCCGGGATGAAATTCTGTCTGGAATAGTGCCCTGGCCCCATCAGAGAGAGGCTCTGGATTTGTCAAACACCTGTTAAGGACACCTGGGTATGAACCCCCCACAAACACGTCTCCAGCACCCACAGCTGTGCTGCAACGAAGGCCCCATTGCTCCTTTCCGCAGATGAAGTTGTGGAGGCCCAGCGATGCCAACTGACTTCCCTAAGCTTAGTGCCAGAGCCCACTTCCACTCCAGGTTGAAGTGGCTTCAAAGTCCGTACTTTCCCCATCATGGTGGACTGCTCTGGGGAAGGTCACAGCCAAGAAGGCTTCAGGGCTGTCTTGCTGATGCTGCCTCTTCTTTTAAACACAGACACACACACACACACACACACACAACACACACACACACACACACACACACAAAGCGTCATCATGAAAAACCAACCATACAGAAGACATAAAGTTAAAAGGCAAAGTCCCCCCCCATCCCCTCTCTCAGACCCTTGAGTATATTAGAACATCTTTTTAGAGTTGAGTTTTCACTCTGCAGGAGGGTGTTTCTGTACACAAAGAATATGACCCTTTCTTCCGTTTGTCTGTAGCTGGTACATTTTGAAAAAAAGTAACCCATGTCTTTGATGTTTTTATTTTCCTTTATTTTTGTCAACATATTGTGGAAAATGCTGAGTTATTTGAATTGTTTTTTCGCTTTTCTCTTCGACAGCAAATCACCAAGATGTGCCTTTCTGCACCATCACACCTGGCTAATTTTGTATTAAAAAAAAAAAAAGATGTGCCTTTCCAGAGCCTAAGAGCCATGAACTCACTGAAGTTCCAGGATGGAGTTATATTGTAGAATGTAAGCAATTCTAGTCAGTTCTGATCTTGGCAATGTGGATTCTCCCCTTTCCCCAGGGAGACTCAGAAACCAGCATTTTCACAAGATTCCCCAAGTGACATGTGTGCATGACAGGGTTTGAGAAACCCTGTGCTGGACTCAGCTGCTTCAGAGGGAAGACACAGAATAATCGCCAAGCTATCAAGGAAAGCTTGGACTGACAGCAGAGAATGCAGTAGAAATGCACCATCCAACCGCTGTCAGCTCAGGCCCTAGCTACTGCAGGAGAGTGGAGAACTGTTTCTTCTCTGGACAGGCCTGATTTCAACCAAATGAAAGCAGAACTGTGAGGACAATTTCCCATCCAGTCGCTTGGAGCCCTACCTGGCCACCAAATTGGCCTAGCTGGTCCTACCTGCATTTGGTAAGAGCTGGGGATTGGGCCCAGGCAGAGAGCAAGACCGAGCTGGCTTTTTCTCCAGTTTCTTCCAGGGTGGCTGGGTCCCATGTCCTGCCCCCGCCTCGCCCTGTGCAAGCTCGGTGCAGTGCAGCCCCTCCGGCTCTCGCCCCACAATGCCGTGCGCAGGCTGGCAGCAGTTCAGCTGAGGACTAAATGCTTGGCTCAAGTTCAACGCGGCTGCCAAGATTTGGCAACCAGAGAGTTGCAGGGAAGCAGCAGGCTGCTAAACCCTTTCACATTTTTAATTAGATCCACACACCCATGTCTTTGAGCTATCATAAATATACAGATGACATAGAGAGTATTATTCAGGGTTAAAAAAAAAGGAAGCAAACTCTACTAAGGTACAGCTTACCTTATTGAAATAATTTCCCTATCACTAGTTTGAGGGCTGAGGAGGAAAAAGAGAGGGTAGTGATATTTGCTTAAGTAGAACCATGTCTGACAAGGGAATCTACCTTGGATCTGGAAAACATAGGTCTCGGCTGCCTTGCTGTCATCCTGGGCTTCGAGAATATCACCAGAAGAGGGCATTCTTGGCGCCGGCTCAGCCCTGTGCAGCCCTGAGCGCAGGGAGCAGAGCTGGAGGAGTCATCCCTCAGGCCACTCCCAGCTCCCTTTCTTGGGGATAGCTCTGCCACGGACCAGCGAGTTTCTCTCCTTCGCCCTAAATGCAGCAACTTTTATGTTCCATGTTTCTTTACTATCTTCCTTGTATTTCCTTCTCTGCTTTGTTTTTGGGTGTCTCCCCTGGAAAACAATTGCCGACGCTTCTGAATGGTTCTAAGTCCTGTGCCACAATACGCTCTGCTTCTTTCCCCCGTGCCAGAACCAGCCTTTTCTCTGCACTCAGCCCCTGGGTGATTCTCCCACCAGGGAGGAAAGATGATTCGAATCTTGATTCAAATAGTCCAGGACTTCGCTCTGGTTTCACTGTGTGGCTTTGGACATAGGATTTTAAAGCCGTCACATTGGTTCCTTCATCTGAAAGATCTCAAAGCAGTTCTGGCCTCATACAGTGGCTCTGAGGTTTATTTCATACGCACAAGGCTAGTAACACAGTCAGCACCCAACACCTGTTTATTATTACTATTGGGAATACACATGATAGAACAGTCAGCTAACAAACAATGCCACCAAAACAACAGAGTTAGTTTTTAGTACTCTTCTCTGACCGGCTTATCCTCTTGTTTGTGACAAAGACCACCCATGCTTCTCAGACAACTCACCCTAGTCTGATCAACTTGCTATAAGATGAGAGTGAGCCCATGCATTGGTGTACATGCTCTTAATTTTAAAGACATGTTAAAAAGGAAATGAAACACTTGAAATGCAGGAAAGAAGTGTCTCTGGTTGTCCCATCTGAGAGCACAAAGTTTATAAATAGAAGCATCACAAGCATCAAACACGAGCTGTGCTAAGACATCAAACACACACACACACACACACACACACACACACATTTGTGTCCTTGGCTTATGGTGAACTCGTTATATATCCTCCAGTTGCCCCTGCAGAAAGCCAGAGCTTGTCATGGACACTTTGGCAGCATTTGGTCTTGTCCCCATTCTTCCTTCATGTATTTTTTTTTCACATATGACTTGAAAGTAGAGCATGTTTTACTGTGGCAAAATTCCCTCTGTACTTGACCTGCAAACAGGACAGTCAGGCTAACTGGGATGACCCGTTCTAATGAAATGGGCTGAGACAATTCTACCCTCAATGAGTATCTTTCAGCAGATGGAGAGGCTAAGGACAAACAGATTGGCGGGTCTTGGCATCCTCATCTTTTTCTGTAGTTCCTTTTACTCCCCAACACCTCACTTTCTCCCCCAAACCCCAGGTACAGGGAATTGCCTTTCACTAGGAGAAGAAAGGATATAAGCTTCTAATGCACATGGGCACACACTCCCGTTTGTGCTCACAGGCAGTGAAGCAGGACCCTTACACCAGGACTGTTCCACCTGGAATAGAGAGAGCAGTGTAGCTCTCACAGCCATGAAGACCCAGGCTGAGTCCCACCTACCTCCCTGGTCCTGATCAAGCTCTGATGACGGGGAGTGCACTACTGCTCATTATTAGTTATGTATACAAGAGGAAGCAGCAAATTTCTATGAAAGTAAAGTAGGTATGATCCATGTCATGCTCTCCTAGAGCAAAAAGGGTCATGCTGAAACTGTCCCATTCTCTGAGCCATCATTTGCTGCCCATATGTGGCCTCCCCATACACGCATTGAAGGGAATAGGCTCTGTGACTCCCTGGGCCTTCCTGCATTTTATGGAAGGTGAAGGAGGTAGGCTGGGAATGAATACATGCACTTTATGTATTTAAGGACCATTCCCTGATAGTGCTCTGACACTTTCTGGGAAATTTCATTAACTCAGGACTGACATGTATTAGTGTGCTTGAGCTGCTATAACAAAATACCACAGACTGAGTGACTTAAAACCCAGAAATGTATTTTCTCAGTGTTCTGGAGGCTAGCAAGTCCAAGATTGTTTCTGGCTTGCTCGGTTTCTGGTGAGGGCTCACGTCCTGGCTTGTAGACAGCCACATGGCCCTCCCTTGTTGTGTGTGCCTGAGAAGATAGCATTCTGGTGTCTCTTATAAAGATACTCATTCTATCACACCAGCATCTGCTCTTATGACCTCAGTCAGTCCTACTTCCTTAGTGCACCATCTCCAAGTATAGCTATACTGGGGGTTAGAGATTCAGCATATATATTTGAAGGGATAAAAATTTCAATCCATAATAAAAGCATTTTTGTACTTTTGGAAGAAGATGGAGTCAGATGGAAATTCTACTCACTCTGCCACCCAGTAGCTATGTGTCCTTGTATAAATCTCTTAACCACTCTGAGTGTTCTTTTCCACATTTGAAAAATGGGAGTTAAAAATGCTTTCCCTAGTGTGTGATTGTGAATAATAGGTTAGGTAATGTAAACACAGTACCTTTCCAAGAGAGGCACTCAGAAAAACGCAATAGCCATAGTGGTGGTTGGTGCCATTATTTATTATTTGATATTATTATTTGATAATACCACCCAGACAGTGTTGCCTAAAACTCTGGCTTAGAGCTTTCCATTCCAAACACTCTCTGTACTGCTGTTTGCATCTCTTTATCACCAATGCTGACATGAGTCAATGAAACTCACAGGGAGTGTGACCACACACAATAGTACCTTCCATGGGGTCCAGAGGAAACAGACATTCTCACTTCCAGAGAAGTGACTATAAATATTCATATCACTTCATTTTTAGGGGATTTTGCATTAGTTGTTGATACCATTATGCATTTAGCACAGTCATGACAGTCAGGCTTGAAACTCTTGGTTAAAGCAAAAGTCATGCAGAAAAAAATAAACAGCTATATTCACTACACTTGGGGAGCCTAAAGTTGAGGTAGCCAAGGATTGGAATTAAGCAGCTCCAAAGGCCATACCCTGAGCTTCACAATCCTGCCTGAGTCAGAGATTGCAACAATAATGCTGCATAACAAATCTTCCCAGCTCAGATGCATGAAACACTAAGAATTTCTTCTCATGCTCATTGTCTCTAGGTTTATTGTGGTTCTGTTGAGCTAGACTTGGCTCAGCTGATTGGCTCTGCTACAGGTTGCATGCCTCTTGGGCATGGTTTTAAGCTATAGATTGCATTCTCAACCACTCAATGTGTGTTTGTTCTGGGTTCCCAGCCTAAGGTGTGGCAGCTACCTCAGGCACATTACAGTCTAAATGCAGAGAAGAGCCGAGCACATCTAAGGTCTGCATCATGTCCACATGCATGCCAATGGTTAGGTCAAGCCACGTGGCCAAGCCCAATCTCAGGAAGTGGGGAAGGAAACTCTGCACAGTATTATTGGGGAAGATGGGAGTAAAGTATAGCTGAAAAATAACACAAAACAATTGAATACCCTGCACACAGCAGCATACAGAAAACTAGAATAGCAGCGACCACCTTACCTTGTTTATCAACAGAATGCTAATTCATGTTAAGGCATCTCTAGCAGATGATAGCCAGCATCCATTCTGACTGGTCAAGTTTCCATTTTGCTTGAGTAGTGCCCTTAATGGCTTTAAAATATCTTGACTATCACCCTGGGTTGTCAGTTTCTACGGTAATACCAGCAAATGCCAACTTCCTAGGGCCTGCAACACCAGCACCAATGAACTTCCCCTCAGAACCCTCAAAATTCTCATGACAGGGTCATAGCACTGCTGGAATTGTGATGTAGATACAGGTTTCAGGGTGAAGGAGATAGGAATTTAAATGACATCTCTGATGCTTCCCAAAAGTGTGACCCTGGGCAACAACATGACCTCCTGAATCTCAGGTCTTCAGTGGCGATGTTGTGATGCTGTTTTGAAAAGTAAACTACTGGGTGTGTGGAAATCAGCCGACACAGGGCCTGTAATTTACAGCATGCACCCACTAAATGATTACTCTCTTCTTGTTTTACTATTAGCTTGAATCTTATAGAATTGTCAGAAATAATCAAGGGTTGGCAATTTCATACAGTTCAACCTACAGATAATAAAACCCATATGGGCAAATATACTATTTTGTTTAACTCTATTCTTTGCAGTCCTGGATCATTCCTCATCTGTGGAAATGAAAGCCAAGGACGGGAAATACCCAGTGAAAATATGGCCAAATGTCAAGTGTTGTAGCAGAACAGAAATCCTCTGTGTTATTAGAATCACTCCAGTGATGAAGATGGAATGGTGGGGTTGCATGGAGGTACAGACAGATGGCGTATAGACAAGTGAATCTACTGTTGATCTGCTTGCCTTCCACAAGGTGGAAAGTGTCAAGTAAGAGCAATGGAAGAAGGAACGGTTAGTGTTTGCAGAGGTGCAAGGGGCTGGCAGGCCACAGAAGAAAATATGTGCCCCTTTTATGGTGTGCAGAGAAGATCGTGTAATTTGGAATTAAGCAGATATGGGAGTTTTAATATCAGCTCTTCCAAAAACATGTATAAAATCTTGGGCCAGTCAGTAATTTCTCTGAACTTTTCACCTGTGAAAATGACATAGTTATCACAGAAACACTGCAAGCATCATAGCAAGGGTGGAGCTATCAGTATCTAACAGAGAGCTTGTTTTCAGTGGCGGGGCAGGGGGCAGTGCTCAGCCATCTTGATGACACATCACTGTCCCATTTTTTTTTCTCCAGGCTGGTCCTGACGTTGGAGCTAAATGAATGCAGAGTAACAAAATTCCAGGGTGCTTAGGCTTTCTTAGTGCAGACTTTAAAATTGCACCAAAGGGATTTGCCAGGAAACTAGCTGGCATTTCCAGAGCAAGCTCTTTTCATTTCCCCCACTGGTGCTACAGCAGCCAGAAACTTCGCCACAGCCCTGCGCTCTGGACACTGTCTAAAAGCATAAGCAAGCTGTAGACATGGGCAGTGACCAGGTCTCCAAGGAAGACGATCATATATACAATGACTGAAAATTAATTTTTCTTACTCCTTTAGGCCAAGGGACAAGACAAGAGAAAAGCAGGGGAAAAGAAAAAATAAAATAACAAGGAAAAGGCCCTAAACAAACTTCAGGATTAAAAATAGATCCTCTCTAACATTGGTAGAAGGCAATAAGATTATCAATTGTCTTCACCTTTAGCCAGAATAAAGTGTTTAACAGACAACATTTATAGTTTCTACTTATGCCAAGCACTAAACCAGCCACAGGAGCCAACATCGAAACAAGCAAGATGCCTGCATCCCAAAGCCTCATTGTTTTTGCCCAAACAGAGGGAAAGGAAGATGGGTCCCGTTTCCATCTGTGGCATGAGGGTAAAGGATGGGAAATACCCAATGGAAATACAGCCAAAGCATCCTGCCATTGAGGCGCCTGTTAAATGAACAGCAGTTAGCAACACCACGTTCTTTATGCTTCTTCTACATGCTCAACGTTGTCCTAGAAAATGCAGGGAGTAGGAACAAAATCCAAAGTCCTGCCACTCCTCTCCAGAATTTAGACTGCAGCTCAAAAGACGGGTTTACCACATGTGCAGAAATTACAACAGAGATACAAAAATATTGATTCATTTATTTTCATTTTAAACAAAGTTCATCTCCTTGGACTCCTTTTAGGAAGGGGTTTAAGAAACTGACATGCAATACATTTAAACAGCGAATGGGCAGGAATAGAAGATCAATATCATAAAAAGAAGAGCACACAGCATCAGCTAACCACCAGGTTTTTCACACTTACTCTGTCTGAACCCCAATTTGCTTTTGAGCTCCCTGGCAGCCAAAGCAAAGGAAAAATATGGTCAATTACAAATGTTTGCCTTTATTTTTGTTTTGTTTTTAAGAAAGAGGACACAAAACAAATCCTCTGGGAGATCTAGTTAGCACCATGGACAAAGTCCAAAGCACTCGGTTTTAGAATAGATGCATACCTAATTTCATAGGATTGTTTTTTATAATGACTGGCGATTAAACTCCAAAATGTGACAAAACATTACTTCTAAGGAGGTGATTTGGCAAGAGGCTACATAAGATGGTCCAAGTCTATAGCTTTCCAGGTATCTAACAAGACAAAAGACCTTAACTCAACATAGTAACTGGTATAAGCAGATAAATAGCATGTGCTTCTCACAGTTTTCTTTATCATTTCTTTACACATGGGTTTGGTAAAAGCTGGAAAGTAGATGGTCTGAGATTATGCTTTCTTGTGGGAACCTAGATAATTGGTAAGCTGTGTTCCTAACTGTTGGAAAATATACATAATTTGGAAAGCAGACAAGTGGATGGTATGTATAAAAGAATATTCTAGACAAATTGACTGGGCAATGAATCCATTAATGAATCCAATGGCTACATATAGACCACCATCTTAGCCATTTCAATATCTAAGGCATAGGCAGTGGTATTCAGTAGGTGCTCAGCAAATGCTCTTTGAAGTGAATTCCTAGGAAATGAGAAGCTTAGGTGGCAAAACCCTGAAGGGCTTCACCGGTCTTTGGAGATGCCTGGTGACTGTCAGCATTTCCAGTAACATCTTTGCCATTTTTGGCCTTTGTAAGCCAGAGCAGGTGGTGACCCCATGATTTGCCAAGGCTAGCTAGACCCCAAAGGATTCTGCAAAAAGTCCTATTATATCCTGTCAAAGAAACCAAATGATCATGTCCTTGGGGCAATTACTGTCTTTGGGACATCAAGTTTGATTCTAAAATTTATGTCTACTTTCCTCAAGCTCTGTCTGACACAAGCTCTTTTGCCAGTCTCACTGCCTACTACATACCCCCTGAGTCTTGCTTTTAACTTTTTCTGTGAGTCTGTGTGCCCTTGAGGACAAGTTCTCCTAATTATCCCACCTCAAGGGGATGATTCACTCTCTAAGGAACAGTCTACATCTGTGCTGTTCCCCATCATCCTTTCCCTTTCCTGTTCAGAGATCAGCATGGACTTCCTGGACCACTGAAACACAACCCTTCTTCCATCTTCCAGGTGGCTACTCAAGCCCTCCTGTCAACATTCAAAACCAGCCATGGAACACCCACGGGATGAGCATCCAATCGACTCCAGGACCAACACCCTCTGTGATCTGCTCCACTGGCCACTCCTGGCTTCTCCCTCTATTTTTCAGCAACTGGCATTTGCTATATATTGGAGTTTGAATTAATATACAACAATTCACCTCCCTAAAGAGGCCTTTGTTTTTGTTCTTGGCTTTTTTTTTTTGAGATGAAGTCTCACTCTGTTGCCCAGGCTGAAGTACAGAGGCACATAATCTTAGCTCACTGCAACCTCCACCTCCTGGGTTCAAGCAATTTTCCTGTCTCAGCTTCCCAAGTGGCTTGGACTACAGGCACCCACCACCACACCTGACTAATTTTTGTATTTTCAGTAGAGACGGGGTTTTACCATATTGGTCAGGCTGGTCTTGAACTCCTCACCTCAGTTGATCTATCTGCCTTGGCCTCCCATTTTTCTGGACATTTATCTAAAACAGCAGACCACACTCTGCCCCATCACATTCTTTAGTTTTCTCCTTTACAGTTATTTGTACCTGAAATTATGCTAATTGTTGTCTGTCTTCTTTACTAGAATATGAGCTCCCAGAGGTCAGGAACGTCACAATGCCCCCAGAGAGTGGGACCAGGCCTGGCACACTGTGCCCTCCAGTGAATGAGTGCAGAAATGTAGGAATAAATGAATACCTCCTCACATAGACTACACTGTATTTTGTCTTTTTACCTTTGTGTTTTGTTGTTGTTGGTTCCTTGCTTTGCATTTGTTCAAATCATTACTCTCTGACAAAAAAAAAAAACCCTCCTTCTTCTGTGTCTCCCTCATTTTGAACTTTGGGTTAGATACCAGGTGGTGCCTAATTCAGAAGGTCTCCTAACCGCCTCTTCAGCTGTCTCTTCTCTGAGAGTCCACAGCGCCCTGTGTTTGTTTATTTATTGGCACACTTGCTCCTTGGGACTGTGATTGTCTGTGTCACAATTCCCCTTAGGAGATCTTCGCTTCTTGAGGTCCTTGACTAGAGCTCACTCATCTCCACGGTCCTTGTGTAGAGAACCGTGCTCCCTGTGCTAGCTTATCAGATTTTCCATAGCTTATGTTGTTAATACTCTATCCCTCTCATGTTAATGTATTAGACACCATCTCTTCAAACCATCATCATATGTGCTGAAACTGAGGCCTGGAGAGGGCTGTGGCTTGCCCAGAGTCACAGTGCTCTGTGCTGGTGGCTGTGCCCTGGATCCCAGACCACTGGACTCTGATCAGATAGTCACCTTCATGCCACATGACTGTCTAGTGGATCCCTAATGATTTTGGCAATTAAATTTGATCTTCTCATCAGGGCAGTAAGCTTCCTGAGGACAGAGAGTGTCTTCCACCTTCCTTGTATGCACACAGGGAATGGAGCTGTGCTTTAACTATCATAGCAGTTAATAAATATGTGTGGGCCGAATTATTAATTTGATAACTGCTAGAGAGTTTTCTGCTTGGATGCATAAACATAAACATACACAAGGGCATACATTTAGCCATTTTCTTGTCATTTTAATCTTATATGTGCTGCATATGTGTTTCTACCAGCTATACTGACTCCCTTTTAGAAGGAGAAAATATAAGAATCAATCAATTGCTCAATTAATCAATCATGATTTTATCATTTACTATTCTTTACAGTAGAAAATGTTGCTGGGTTGTTTGTTTCGTTTTTATTTTTACAGGTTAGCAAAATGCATGGTTTATTACCTCTCTTTCATAATTAAGAAAGCGAGACCCCTGAAATCTTGCTCCAAAGACACGGCCAATTGGGGATGACTAGGGAAGTGCTTGAGTAACGGGTCCCCACATGGATGCCAACAGACAGTGCTGGATTCTATATTTTGAAGCTGAAACAAGGTTCAGAATAATTTTTGCCAGACATCAACAACTTCTTTCTTTTTTATTTTTTTGTAATGTGGCAGATAGTAAGTATTTCAGGCTTTGTGGGCCTCAAACAGTCTTCATCATAACTACTAAATCTTATTGCTGTAGAGCACCAATAGTCATAGACAATATGCAAATGAATGACCATGCCTGTATTCCAATAAAACTTAATTTATGGACAATGAAATTTGAATTTCATATAGTTTCTGCCATGTGTCATGAAATATTATTCTTCTTTTGCTTTTTTTTAAGTTCATTCTTAGCTCAGGGGCCATACAAAAACAGGAGCTGGCTGAATTTGCCAGGCAGGCTGCAGTTTGCAGAGCCCTGATCTAAGAGCACCTTTCTTTCACCTTTAAACAGCAGGAAAATGGAAGGGAAAACTCAGATGGTGAAATCGTGGTCATGCTCCATCAACAGCCCACATCTTCTGGTCCTCCAGTTTTCTGTCCAGTGCACGAGACCTCCTTCAGTTCTCTATCTCCCCCCTGTAAATAGCTGGACATCTAGCAAATAGAAAAGACATTTCTGGATTAACTGATGACCAAAACACCTTTGTAAGCCAGGGCAAGCAACTGCCAGATTGTTCTTTGAGGCACACAAGACTCCAAGAGGATTCTGGGCACACACCTTTCACATCCCATCAACAGAACAAATGGGATGCCTCCTTCCTTTTCCATCTGTAAGACCCCCACACTGAAAGAGAGGTAGAACTCAAGCCAGAGCCCCAAGGATCTGATTGACAGACATATCTGATCCACAGAGTTCTTTTAACTGATGCAGCAAACGATTCTGAGTTCAAATAGAAAAAGAATGTGGGGCTTCAAGTACATCATCACTTGTCCTCCTAAATAAAGTCACTTAAAAAGGCATATCCAGCAGGTGGGGACTCAGGTGAGGTACCCTCCAAAGAAGCAGGCTATCGGGATAAAAAAGACTCCAGAGTCCAAATCAGTTCATTTTAATATAATACTTTAAAAATTAAAATTAATAAACATCTAGATAAACAAAGAATCAAAATTTTAAATAAGGTCAAGATGGAGTCCTGCACCTGCTTATCTCACTTCCCTGGCTTCATGATAATGTTCCCGATAGTTTCTGTCTTTACTGAAAAATTTTGTTTTTTTAGCATAGATTTATTTTTTGCAATCATTTTGAATTTGGGAAATACTGAATTGTTCAGAAAACACTGTACAGAATGTAAAGGAGGCAAAAGGAGACTTTCGCAGTTTTATCTTTAAAGAAGACACCAAAAGTACCTTATTTGCCACAACACAAAGAATCCAATTATAACCCATGAGCATTCGTATTTGTTTTGCTGTCATCCCGAGTTATTCAGCATCTTGTAGGGAAAATACACTGAATGTGTCCACTTGAATGTAGTGCAGGCTAGTTGTTACTCTAAATTATAAAACGTTTGACTCTTACTATTTATCTCATGAAGACTCAGCACTTACATCTGTCCAGTGTCTCGGAATAATTCACGCTGAGAAAAAAACCAATGCTACACTAAGTGGAGTGGTCAAAACTCTGTGATAAGTTTCAGTACTCTGTCTGGTAAGGTGCTGAATCCTCCCTGACGTGGGTGCTGAGGCTAGAATGCAGGAATTGATGATTTTTCACCAACAGCAATACTTACTATCTATTCCACAAAAATAGAGCTGCTTAAAATATTATAGAACAAATTTGTCCTTAGAATATTCAAAATTTACACCCAAAGATAGCGCTAATGCTTTCTTCCCATTCTCCTAATAGAAATATCATTTATCTCTCAGAGTGACCCACACAAGTGACTAGTAGTAGAGAAGTTCCTAAAGATTTTCATTCTGATCTGATCTTCACTCCTAAGAGTCATCAAGCATGAGTCCTTAAAGTTACCTGTGTCCTTCTCCCTCTGGGTACCCTTTTCATGCGTCCTTGGACAAACATCTCTGCCATTACTGATCCCTTAGCCTGAACCTAGTAAGACATCTGAAACAACAAGCCCATTTTCTTTCCAGATCAATCATTGACAGCCATAAGCATCTCTTTGATGTTTGTAGACAGAAGAAGATGGAAGAAGGCATAATTAGTTGGTGTCTTAATGTGTGTGGTATTTTCTACTTTTTCTAATTCCTTTTCTAGCTAAGGTTCAAATTGTACAGTCAAAGAAGGCGTTGGTAGGAGTGACTATACGTTTCAGAGGTCAGAAGCTTGACCTTTTGCTGTGAAAGTGCCTGAAGGTGAAATTGAGCCAAGTTCAAAGGGAAGTCTAATTGGCTTCCTTAACAAACAGTGCTCTTGAAATATTGAGTTACTGCCTTAGAGTGTCCAGAGTGGCCCTCAAGAGACGGTCTTTAAAGTGCCACTGGATAGCATCACCCTCTTGCAACAAGTTGGCTTCGAGAGCCCAGATCATTTATTCATTCAACAACAAAGATTTATTAAATGTTGGCTGTGTGTCAAGCACCCTGTTCTGTCATGGGAGCTGTGTTTAAAACCCTTTATTCAAGGGATCATTTCTGCCTAAAGCTAGAAAAAGCCATTTATCCTTTCTGCCATGGCCATGCCATCTGAAGAATCTGTCTTTGCTGGAACAGTGGCAGATCAGTTATATAATTCATTATCAAAGCCCAGCAACTAATGGAATCTTCGCTTTATCCTACACCATTGCACTTCACTAAATGCTTCCCCCACCCCTACAAACGCCCAGTTGTCCCTTTCCCCCTATCTTCTCTCCCTTGCTTTTGCTACTACGGTAAACTTTCTGCCCTACTAGTACCCTTATGAGGGCTAGTTACAGTTCAGACCAGATTCCCAGAACAGGGTATAGGATGCTTATTTCTTCTTCCCTTGGAAAAGTCTTAAAAGCATACCAAAGAAAGCCACTAAATGCTAAGACTCACATTTCTCATTGTAATTCCAACATTTTTCCCTTGTTATGTAGGTGCTCAGGGATCTGAAGAAAAAAAATTAGTTAGGCTTTATCTATTTGACTAATGAAGGTGAAGCGGTGTTGGCTATAAGATATAAAGGGCCTTGTGTGTCTGCAGAATTCAGCCCTCTGTCTCAGATGTACATACAAACTCCACTGAATAGGAAGGAAAGATGGTTAGTGAAACCGACTGTTACTGTTTTTGTTCTTTAAAACACCTCGAAAATTGAAAAATCTCTTGGGACATAGGGCCTGTGAACTTTCTGTGAAGGCCTTTGTAAGACCTATTAAAGTCAACTTCCCCCATATGATAGCTAAATGGACAATTGATGACCAATATATGGAATTATTGTTGCTGCATTTTACCTGTTACTTGCTCCTGGTAACCACATCTAGGCTGGCCTCAACATGGCTGACAAAATTAGCTTCCTGAAACACACACCAGCTCTGTTTCACCCTTTTTGCCAACCTCAGAAGGCTTCAGTAGGTTTCCACTGCACATTACAAGAAGTATACAGTTATTAATGTGATATGGAAGACCCTCAGTCATCCGTCTGTATACCTGCAGAACAAAGACAGGTGGGCTTTGGAGCCTGGAAGACTGACGTTCAAATTTTATTTCTGCAGCTTGCTAATTAGTTTGCTTTATGACTGAGCCTCGGTTTTCCCATCTCTACATAAAATGGCTATTAGAACCTCTGTCTCCCAGTGCTGTCATGAGGACTAACGAAAGTGAGACTTGTAAAATACTGGGACAATGCCTAGCACAAAGCAGGCACTCAGTAAACTTTGCTACCTTAAGTCTAAACTGCACTAAAAATAATTCTCTTCTCTCTCAGCTCTCTAATCTCCAAACTTATTTCCTATCACAGCCTTCCTCTCATTGAGGACTCCATTTGAGATGTTTCTCTCTCCATTCCCAGGACACACTCTGCTAAATCCAGTCTTCCCCCAAAAAACCGTGCTGTGCTACTCCCAGAAGTTTACCCGTTCGATTCCAACCTTGCTCATTCTCTCAGTATCTTCTCCTTAAGAAAGCGATTTTCTTTTTAGGTATATTTTCTTCTTACACCTGGACTTGATTCCCATGATACTTTCTGAGGATCTAAGGTGGCACTTTTAGCCTTCAGCCTATTTTTAAACATATAATACACTCTACTAAATCGCAGGTTTGCAGAGGGTAAGAATGTGTCTTTTATATCTCTCTGTTTCCCCAAGGCACTGATAAAGCTGTATCCATCATGATAAGCACTATGATGAGATCTTTTACTAGGTCATGCTGAAGTAACAAACAACTCTCAAATCTCAGGAGCTTACTACAACAAAGGTTTCTTGTTTGCTTGCATGTATGTCAATCGTGGGTCAATGGCAGCTCTCCTCCTTGTGTCTCCTTTGTACTGAGATCTGGGCTGAAAACATATAGCTCCTCTCTTGCACTTGACCTTCCTGAGGCAGAGGGAAAGGAGTTAATGGCAGAATGGTGCAGTGGTTCTTAGATTCTCCGCTGGGAAGCGGCGTGTGTCACATGATGTGGTTAAACTTGGTACCACTGGGGTAGGGGAAGCAGATGATTTCATGGGATGTTGCACCACATACCCCATGGCAGCAGGCAGGGGTGTAGCATTACCAGAGAGGGGTGGCAAATATTTGAACACATTATTGCAGTGTACCATCCTTGTACATTAGGCTGTCAACAAATGCCAGGAAAATCAAGTCAACTTACATCATTTTAAATAATCTTCTGAAACCCATAGTCTGATGGTAGCCAGGATATTGCGAAAGACATTATTTACTTAATTAGAAAATGTGCCTTTGTGAGGAACTACCAGTGTGATATCTCTTAGCAATATGTATCAGAAGTAAGTGTTCTTTTATCTCCTACCTAGGAAACTCTGTTCTTTATTTTATTGGCTACTAGGAAGCTCCTACCTAAATGATGGCTCCCACTGGTGAATTACACAGGAATTTATGAAAGTTTTTCAGGATTGACATTATGCCTGGCATCATTGTATTTTACTTCTACCCCATTCACTCAGATGTAGTTTTATCATCCGTATTTTTCATAAACTACTAAAAACACATGGATTATAATCGAATGAGCTTATCTTAGATATACCCTTTGAGACTGTTTGAAGCTTGTCTGCCCACTGGACTTTACTGTATTCTTGCTTAATGCTTTAGCTCTGCCTTTAAGAAATAAATGAAAACACATGTGGAAGACAAATCACTCCTTGTCCTTCCAAATATGCCATGAACTGCCTGATCAAAGGGAAATGAGAAAAGCCACTTTTCAGACAGGGCCGCAGGGGTCCCTCAACCAAACCAGTCTCTCTGGAACCAGGAAGGACAGATCCCCAAATCTGCTCTGGTTCCTCAAGTCGCCCGCTGGACCTAGTACCTCTGCCCTCATCAACAATGAAAGGAAACATCGACGTAATCCTTTATGCTTGGTGGGACTGTGGGAAATAATATCTCAGACAAACACTGGACCCCCAGGAGGGGCCTTCTTCAGATGACAGGAAGGCAGACACAATTGCAAATACCTTGTGCCTATGTCTTTTAAGACAAACAGTTGGACTATTTGAATGCATTGCTGATCTCCTCTCCACACATAGGGTAAGAACAATTCTATTCCTTACCTCATGGCTACCGAAGGACTCCTAATGCTGGGCTGACTGTTTCATGCATCTTTATGAGTACCACGTGAGACTTCTCACTGAGTTTAGGATTAAACCTGAATTCCCAAACTCTGGGATTCTGGGGCTCCAGGAGCAGCTTCTTCATTCTCTATCTCTTGCATTTACAGTTCCCTAAATTTTACATGCTCTTCCTTAAACCCATTCCTTCACAGTGAACTTTAAAATGATGATGATGATAGCAAAAATAACAATAATTATACTTATAATACAATAAGCCCTAGTGGAGCTATATTCATCCTTTCTACTCACCTGAACACATCTTTAGAGTCTTCTCTTTCATCATCAGGTGAGTGAGGCAACCCACTTTGTGATCCCAGCTGATGCCTCTATATATTGTGATACTGTGTTTTATCAACTCGTCTGTGATTCCTTGAGGCCAACCAAAGGCCATGGTCAAGCTCATCTTTCCATCCCTAGCCACTAGATCAGTATCCAATGCTTAGGAGATGCAAAATGAATGTTTGCCACATGAAGGAGTGCATAAGTTAACCAGGACTCCAGTCAGTTATATGGGCTTAGTGAGTCACAAAGAAGAAAATAGTGTGGGGACAGTTGGGAGAAACAGAACAGGAAGAAGAAACCCCTCCTTGAATCAACAGTGTCTGCATCACCTCAGGTGAAAGGTGAGAGAGAAGGATCAGAGGGAGCAGGAGCTGAGAATGTGACTGTTCACCCCACTGAATTAGACCTAGGGAGGGTGATGTGCCCTGGAGAAACTCCTGTGTAGGGCCAAGTCACCTTGGCCACATAGGCCAAGACATGGTGAAGCACAAATCTCTATAGGCACGTTTTGTAAAGAAGAAACCATCGAGGATGTGGGGTTTTACAAACAACCTTCATCATTATGAGAACAGTTACCACTGTTAATACAGGAAACCGTGCACAGAGTAAAAATGACAGAGCAAGCACAGGCTCTGTCGCAGAAGAAGAAACGGGCAATGGATTACATGTCCTGATAGTAGAGTCAGAAGAGAAAAAAAAAAAAAATTCTGGGCCACCATGGTTCTGCCTAATAAAACGTAGTGAGAGACTCAAGTGTAATTTTAAATGTTCTGTTAGCCACACTTTAAAAGAACATAAAATGAAACAGGTGAAATTAAGTTAAATGATGTATTTGACTTAACCCAATTCATTCAAAATATTATTTTAATCAGCAAACTGTACAAAATTATCAATGAGACCTTTTACTTTGTTATGATATGCTGAGTATGGGACCTTGAGTTTTGTTTTCCACCCACAGCCTATCTCAATTCAGGTTGGCAAGTGCCAGTGCTCCATAGCCAGAGCTGGTCACCCTGGTCCTGGAGAGCACAGGACCCTGAGCACCATCTTTACATCATCCCTGTGTCTAGTATGTAACTGACTTTGAGGAAATATGGACAAGGGCTTTTGATGACAAGAGTCAGACCTTGAGGAGGGCTGCAGGTCATGGGGATAAGACCTCTGCTTTGGTGGTCCCGAGACCAGCCTAAGAGATGCTATGTGGTCATAGAGGAGCTCCTTCCCTTCTTGAATGATCTGCATCAACACCTACAAAATAATAGTTTGGACTAGATGATGATAGTCTCTTAAAATTATCTGCATGTATCATCTCCAAACTGGACAACCACTCCAGAGCTAGAAATCAGACTCAAAAGTCACAGTGGTTCTCATATGTTGGGTATGACATTGAAGGTCACATTCACAGCAAGCCCCAGAGCCAAGGTGGAAGCCCACACCTGTGAGTCAATCCACTGGCTTGTGGCTAATAGGTAAGGGCACTTTGCTTGTTATTCGAGGAAAAGATATTGAAACTCTGAATTGTTCCTATGCATAACAGATTTTATTTGCTGAATTGATGCGAATGGCTACATTGCCAGGTAGAGGGCCTCCATTCTGTGGTGCCTCCTGCCCTCTCAATTAAAACCTTTGCAGGCTGCCTTTCATCTTCCTTACTTAGGTTGAAACAAAAGCACATTTCAAACATAGCTTATTTCCTTCACCTCTTTCTTATACTCAGGTTGATTTGGGCTCCCAGGCATTCTCAGAAAAAGCTCCCTGTCATTTTCTTCACATTTTTCAAAAAGAGGAAATGGGGAAAAATATTAAAACACTAGGCAGGTTGTTATTGCAGCATCAGAAATCTCAGCGGGAGGTTTGTTAAGTCACTGTCCTCCACCAGGAAGCAGGAGCACACCTCTAAGGCATTCTGAAGCTACCCAGACACTCAACCCAGCCTCCTTCTCTCTGCTCCACCCAGACAATCCACAGACACTTGTCCTGCCAGCCCTGGCCTGCTCATGTTTAGAAAAGCCCATGCACCAGGGTCATGTCCCAGTGCAGGATCTGGCAGAATAGCTTCAAGCATGGGCTCACCTCCTATACTGACCTGGTTCAAGTCCTAGTTTCCCACCTAGCATGTGGCTCTGGAAACATCTTTTATTCTGTCTTTCTCTCATGTTTTTCACCATCAAGGTATATTAGTAACAATACCGCTTCCCAGGGGCTACTGCCGGTAGGAAGTGAAACGGGCAAAGCTAGTGCTTAGAATGTCCCGGCACATGGGGAATGCTCAGGAAAGCTCACTCAGGACTGTGGCCATTGTCATAAGTACAATAGAGGCCGGCGCGGTGGCTCACGCCTGTAATCCCAGCACTTTGGGAGGCCGAGGCGGGTGGATCAAGAGGTCAAGAGATCGAGACCATCCCGGTCAACATGGTGAAACCCCGTCTCTACTAAAAATACAAAAAATTAGCTGGGCACGGCGGCACATGCCTGTAATCCCAGCTACTCAGGAGGCTGAGGCAGGAGAATTGCCTGAACCCAGGAGGCGGAGGTTGCGGTGAGCCGAGATCGCGCCATTGCACTCCAGCCTGGGTAACAAGAGCGAAACTCCGTCTCAAAAAAAAAAAAAAAAAAAAAAAACAATAGAGATCCAGTGGGCACCCTGAAGTAGATCTTGAAGCCATATCAAAATACTTATCACATCCTCCCGAGAAGAGCCAACTTATCATATGTTTAAAAGAGGTGCTTATTTTACTGAAAAGGCCATCGTGAAATACAGAAATGTTTTTCATTAAACACTGTGTAGCCAAAAGCCATAAAACCTTCCTTTAAACCTGCTGTCCTCACCACATATTTCCTGTCCTGGTATTAACTTCTCATCACCATTCTTTCCTTTCCCATGGCCTCTGCAAGCTCCCCATCTGACCAGGCTGACAGCTTGGACCCCACTAAAACTGCACGATTCCAGCCAATGTTACCCCACCTTCAGGAAACTGTGGACCCCATCCAGGCCTACACTAACACGACACATCAAGCATCTTATTTTGATTATGAATATAATCTCTAACCTCAAAGAAATTGAATGTCTAGAGAAGACAGACATGAAAAGGGGTGAGTACCTGGGAGAGAGGAAAAGACTTTCAAAACATGCATCAGAAACCCGAATAAGGTATGACAGAGATGTCCCAGCCATCAACGGAAAGATGTGAAGAAGTATTTCCAGGGTGAAAAGACATTCAAAGTGAAGTTCTAAAGGGCGTTCTAAATGTAATAGGACATGTCAAGGCATAGGTTTGTGGAATGTTTGAGACAGTGCAAATCATTCCATACTGTTTATAAGTGCCCTGTTCTCCCTGGGAGAAAAGGAGTAGAGATGATGGTGGGGGCGGGGGGGGGCGTTGAAACTTTAAAGGAAGGCTTAGTTGGACATGTTAATGAATTTGAACTTGACTTTGAAGATAATGGGAAGCTACTGAAGGATTTCAGGCTAAGAGATGATGTCAAAATCTCTATTTTTATTTATTTTATTTTTTTTTGAGGTGGAGTCTTGCTCTGTCACCCAGGCTGGAGTGCAGTGGTGGGATTTTGGCTCACTGCAACCTCCGCCTCCCAGGTTCAAGCAATTCTTCTGCCTCAGTCTTCCTGGTAGCTGAGATTACATGCCTGCACCACCAACCCAGCTAGTTTTTGTATTTTTAGTAGAGACGTGGTTTCACCATATTGGCCAAGCTGGTCTCAAACTCCTGATTTCGTGATCTGCCTGCCATGGCCTCCCAAGGTGCTGGGATTACAGGCATGGCCCGTAATTAAGATTAGAGGCCTGGCCTCTATTCTTAAACTGTAAACCTGGCTGTTATGTTGGGGAAGAAATAGTGAGATGAAAGCAAGAGACATGGGTTTGTAAGCTATTTTGGTCATGCAGGTAGAGAAGGATGAGACAGTATTCGTGTTTAAAGCTTGTCAGGTAAGATGTGTGAGCCTGGGCAATTGGAAAACAATGGACATATTTCACTCATGAGCAGGAGATTGAGACTCAACCACAAGAAGTTTCTGTCACAGCTATCATAGCTGTGAGATATCAAGCATGCTAGTAAGGATTATGATGTTATGCACCAGGCATGGATTTTTGTGATGGTTCGCATGTGGTAACCCTAATTGAGTATTTTGGGGGATAACCAAGTGAAGTTTGGAGTTCCTTTTAGTCACCAAACTCATCATTCCCTCCCACGTTTTTCCACTCCCAGTTAGGTCTCAGAATGCTCAACACACTCTGCTGATGCTGCCAGTCATCGTTTTTCTGAATTTGCTACCTTTCTCCTGCTGTGTTTCCTCTCTCCACTAAGAGGGGACATGCTGGACTTGACTTCCTTTGTGATTAGCACCACTGGGTTCAAATTTATTAGTCCCAGGAGCAGAAGGCTAATGAGTTAAATGCCCTGATTTAATTAAGCCACCTAATAGTTTCAGCTTACATAAATTCTCACCTGATCAGTCCGGCATCTCTTAACTACATTATCACTGGCACTCCGCAGGAAGACAGCAAGCTAGATCTCTGAAACATGAGGCAGGTCCCAGTCCCTAAGCACTCAGCTCACATATAAAAAAGAGAACAAATCTGTCCTCTCTCAATGCCTGAATCTTTGATCATCTCAAATGCAACAGTCCGCCAAAGGTAGTCAATGTCTCAAGGAGCCGGCTTCTTTCTGGGACAGAGTTATACTTGGAGGATCCTTTACTCTCAGCTCTGCAAACCTGTCTTATTCCCAGAGAGAAAATCCAGTGTAGTGAATTGATTCACGGCTTGGGTGTCAGAAACATGGGATTGAGTCTCTTACTAGTTATGTGACCTCAGCAAGTTATTAACCTCCTGGTTCCAGTGCTCTTATCTGTAAAACAAGCACTGCAATGCCAGCATTGCTGCATTACTGTGAGGGTTAAAGTATGTAATGAACACAGCATGCATGGCTTCAGTAACACTCCCCTATTATTATTATCATCCAGGTGTGGACAGCAGAAGATGAGCCTAGGCATTCAAGGCAGGTGCTACCATAGGCAAGAAGGTCATGCTCCTGGATATTCCAATAAAGATGACATTGTGGCCTCCCCTCCATGGTTTTACAAACAGCATGACTAATCTTTCCAACCATGCTAAAAGATGAATTTGATGAATTTCCCAATTTAAAGTGAGGATAATAGAGATCAGAGAGGTGAGATTGTTTGCCCAATTTCATAACTAATAGGTATTCCAATAAGGATGCCAATTCTAGTCCATGAGTCTTTTTGACTACATACCTTCCCTACATGGTTTTCTAAATCCCAAGTCCATGGAACAAAAAAATAGACAAAGTATTATGGGTAGACAAGCAGGCAGAAACATGGGTGGTCGTAAGGCCTAGTCAGGATGTGAGAAAGTCAGAAAACTATGAAAACCAGATATTTAACAAAATGCAATTTTGTACCACTTTGTAATTAGGACAAACAGAAGTTCCCATGGACATTCTTTCTGATAGGAGATTTTACTGTGTTCATAAGGCTATCCCTGAGTCGTAAAGATGAGATCATGTTCAGAAAACCAATTTTCAAAAGACAGAGGACATAGTGGAACATCATAAACAGTGTGTTTTTTTTAATCAGAAATGATGACATAAAATATTTGGGGCTTCAAGGAAGAAAGTTCCGTAGCAAAGTGTCTGGCACTTGGCACACACTGCAAACAAACTCTGACAGCTGAATCAAGGAAGAACGAGAGAACAAATCAGCACATCACAGCCCATAACCCAAGAATTCCCGAAAAGTGATTCTAGGAAGTTTTGACTCTAAGAAGGCTCTTTCTTTGTCACTACCGTGGGGCTGACCAGAAAGCTAGATCTCCCTGAACTTGTGTTGATTGATGTATTTTATTTTCGTGAAGTTTCAGGATCCAAGGGCATGCTCTCTCTGCATGATAGGGGTAAGAGAGGGATATAGTCTGAATGTTTCTGTGCCCCCAAAATTTATATGTTTAAATCCTAATCCCTTAAGAGATGATATTTGGTGGTAGGGCTTTGGGGAGGTGATTATAGGTTGGTGTAAAAGCAATTGTGGTTTTTGCCATTACTTTTAATTTCTTTTAATGGCAAAAACTGCAATTGCTTTTGCATCGACCTATATATCACAAGGGTGGAGCCCTCATGAGTAAGATTAATGCTCTTATAAAAGAAGCCCGAGGGACTCCGTTTTCTCCACGATGTGAAGACAAAGAGAGAATTCATCGTCTGATGTCAAGTGGACCCTCAACAGACTCATGCCTCAAATCTGCTCATACCTTGATTTTGGACTTCCCAGCCTTCATAACTGTGAGAAATAAATGACTGTTCTTTAAAATCTACCCAATACACACACACACACACACACACACACACACACACACACCCTCCAGTTAGAGCCCACTCCCCATGCCAGATCACTTTGGAAAGGCTGAAATACCAACCTCATTTCCCATGAGGTCAAGACATGTTCCGTCCAGGTTCCCAGACACCCCACAGGCAAATTCTCTATCAAACTCTGACACTTAAAACCCTGATAATTTTTTTCCTCCGGATACCATCTGTTCATTAAAGTCAACATTACATCCTCCTGTCCCAGAGAGCCCCAGGCAATCCTCAAATTTTGCTGGACTGGAAAAAAAACAGGCACAAATTTAAAGACCACAGAGCATTCATCTTCCAGAAAGAAAGAAGAAAGGAAAGGAGGGAGGGAGGAAAGAAAAGACTAAAACAGGAGTTCCCTCAACATCACAGATGCTGTGAATTCAGACTCAGGACTGATTTTTCAGAAATTCTACCCTGTGTTCAATATCCCGTGTGTGCCCATCTTGGGAACAGGTTATAAATTTTTGTTCCCTGGCAGAGCAGTCTCAATTATGGATCTGTAAGCAGGGGTCGTGGTACCGTTTGGGATGATTCTTGTTCTTTCTTCTTTCTTTTGTTCTTGGGCATGAACATTCAGAAGTAAAGCATGGACTTATTTATGCATCTCAATGTGTATTTTTCTTAAAACAGCTTCATTTCTTTGGAAAAGTGAGTAGTGCATTTGTATCCTTTGTAGAAGAAAACCAGGCTCTGAGGAATCACAGGGAAATGCACATTTTTAGTTACTGCTAAAATCAGTGGACATGATGAAGTGTCTCTCCCTCCCTTTCCACACTGAAATATACAAGCTACCATCCTACAACCAAAAACCGAATGGGTTCTCAGGTTGATTTTAGGGGCTATTTTCCTACTGAGGTGACTCCCATACCTCAGGAACTCAAAGTGGAGAACACAGTTATATGAAGAAAAGGAAGATAAGCACACTGAGGGTATTAATCATCGTTGAGTCAAGTTGCCATTCATGTGTCATAATTATTGTTTTTCACATTCACCAAATGCTTTCCTGATAAGAACAACACTTAAACAGCAAGGTAAAAAAAGTGGCAGGGTGGATTTTTTTTTAATCTATGTGACATTTTAATAATAAGAGCGTACAATATTCAGGATATTAAAGTCTTATTTCCCAGGCAAATCAGAGCAACGTGACTCATCCATAGAAATTCAAGAAAGGAACTAATAGAGATGGTGTATTCATTCGTTGATTCATTGACTCATTCATTTCTTTAGGTCAGAGCATATTAGCAATTTGGGGAGAATATCCAGGACTCTTCATGACAGGGGGTATAAATCCAATGGCCTGCAGCCTTGACAGGTAACATAGATGAAGCCCTGTATCAAGTGGGACTTGGGCAAAGCTATGACCTCATTCCAGGTCAAAAAGAGGTGTTTGAAACTTCCCCTAGCTCTAAAGCAATACGATTTCTCCCACCATGGTCTGTATTTGGGGGGAACTATGTGGGTTACAGCCCCTCTGGCCATGGTGACCCAAATGACCTCTCAAAGTAGACCTCCCATCAAACTCTTGGTAAGGTTCACCACCCTGATGAGGAACGTGGGGATGTTTTCATTTTGTAAAGTCATCTCTTTTCCTTTCAAACTTCCTCATCTGTGTGGCTATTTTTCCTGATTTCCCTCCTATGTCTCCAAGAAGATACAGAGCATCTAGAATATCAAGAAAAGCTCCAGGAAGCTACTATGCAGTGTGAGAAAAAAAGTCTAAAGGCTAGAAATGACATGTTCTATGGAAGGAGTCAAATATTTGTCTAATTTTTGTTCGTTTGTTTTTAGAGACAGGTTCTCATTCTGTTGCCCAGGTTGGAGTGCAGTGGCAGAATCTCAGCTCACTGAAATCTCTGCCTCCCAGTTCAAGCAAATCTCATTCCTCAGCCTCCTGAGTAGCTGGGATTACAGGCATGCATAACCATGCTGAACTAATTTTTTGTATTTTTAGTAGAGACAGGGTTTCATTATGCTGCCCAGGCTGGTCTCGAAGTCCTGAGCTCAGACAATATGCCCCTTAGCCTCCCAAAGTGCTGGGATTATGGGCCTGAGCCACTGCACCTGGTCTGGTCTAGTTTTTGTAATGAAAGACTAGTCATAACACATATATACAAATAACCCACACTTGTTTTGGCAGATGCATACTCAACACACTTTACAATTCATCAGCTTTTCAGGCCTGGATCAGATACCGGTAATACCTCCTTTATGATGCCTTCTGGGTTGGGCCAACTTGAAGTTTCCTCTTCTCCAGGTCTGTGCATTTGTCTCCAACACTGACGAATTTCCAACTTGTTTCATAATTCATTAGAAAGTAGTATGGTGTGGTGACTCATGCCTGTAATCCCAGCACTTTGGGAGGCCGAGGCAGGTGGATCACCCGAGGTCAGGAGTTTGAGACCAGCCTGACCTACATGGTGAAACCCCTTCTCTTCTAAAAAAAATAAAAATAAAAAAAATAGCCAGGCATGTGGTGGGCGCCTATAATCTCAGCTACTCAGGAGGCTGAGGCGGGAGAATCGTTGAACCTGGGAGACAGAGGTTGCAGTGAACCGAGATTGTGCCATTGCACTCCAACCTGGACAACAGAGCAAGACTGTCTCAAAAAAAAAAAAAAAAAGAAGAAGAAGAAAAAAAAGAAAGTAGTATTGTGTAACTAAGGGGAGAGGTGGGTTAAGTGTATGAAGTTTCAGCTAGACAGGATGAATCAGATCTGGAGACCTACAGCATGGTGACCACAGTTATTAATAATGTCTTATATATTGAAAATTATTAACAGAGTAGATCCTAAATGTTCTAACAGCAAAAAGATAAGTATGTGAGGTGATGGATGTGTTAATTAGCTTCATTTAATCATTCCATAATGTATACATGTGTCAAAACATCATGTAGTACCTTGTCAATACATACAATTTTTAGTTGTCAAAGAAAAGACGGAAAGTAGTGAGGTATAACTAAAAGACTGTAGATACCGTATCACACTGATCTGGCTTAAATAATGACCTTGTCGCTTAATCTGACCTCAGATACCTAATGAGCTAAAGGAAACTTAGAGCTTTCATCAGGAAAATGGGCATGATAATATCTGACTACTAGAGACCTTGTTAAGATTAAGTGTTTAAAGTGCCTAATGTAGCATTTGGCTTTAAAGAAGATTTATGTTTTTACCTGCATATGTACATTTTGTATACACTGCATTATTTCTACTAAATTATAGGCTCTTTGATGCAGTCTATTTCAAGTTCGTTTCTAATTCCTACACCATCATGTTGTGGAAAACAAGAGAAATAGTCCATAAATGTTTGTCAAATGAATGTGTAACTATATATTGCTATTCATGCCAATTTCATGTTCACTACCTTTTGAATCAAATTGGGTTTTCAAGGTTCTATCCACCACCATCCGTGATGTGGATAGTAAAATAAATTGAATGTAAAAATATGGGAAAATTAGGCAGAAGCCCTTATGTTACTTGGAAGTGAAATGAATCATATCAAATTTTCAAGACTCTATCCATGAATTATCAGTGATGTGGGTAGTAAAATAAATTGAATGTTAAATTATGAGAAAATTAGGAAAAGGGCTTGATATAACTTAGTAATAAAAATGGATCCTTTTGTACATGAGTGTTAAATGATGTCTATATGTGAATAATGTATGTTGTTTGCATTTTTAGTAGTGTTATTCTTAACCTCTCTACCAACATTTTATTGAATTCCTGAAAGTCATTCTTTGTGTATTTGCACTATTTCAAAACATCTGCTGCTTTGGGGTTCAAGCTGTGCATTAGGGTTCCGAGAATTCACAGAGAAATTTTAAAGCAGAGCTTCCATCTGAATAACTCGGTGGGAAATGCAGTAGAAGCCTGATCTTTTATGAGAGTGCTTATGGCTGTCCTGTAATGTTTGAAACCCAATTCCTTTCCAATTGCCTTGTCTTGCTATTTCCTTCCAAACTAGAATTTTTTCTATTTACATCTCTTTAGGGACGCTGTAGTCCAGCTGAGTCAAGGGACCCAATGTAGACAATTCAGGTCTCCTGATTTTAGGCTTAGATGCTTTCCTACTAGCTCTGAGCCACCTACAGCAGTGGAAGAAATTGTCTGAACATCTTTCAAACCACCACATTCATCTCCAACTCGCATCTTGTCATGCCTGAAGCTAAGGGCTGAGGAAGTCTCATGCCCCTGCCCCTGATCCTCTTGTTTCCATCCAATGCACACATCCTCAATGGGCCTGCTTCAGATGCTACCTTGGCCATCTGATCTTTTCCCTCTTCTCAATTACAAGTATCCTAGTAAATCCCAACACCACTTTAGATCCTCTCTTTGCCTTCAGTGCAAATCTGTTGCCAATTTACAGCTGCCTCTCGGGCCTGGAAGTCCTCACCCCTTATTCCTCCTGGTGGAAACCTTCCAAATTCACCCAGCCCGTACCGACTCTGTCATCTTGGTTTATCTTGAGTTCTGATAGCATGAACCAAAGAGCAATTAATAACTTCTTTTAAATAACAATATTAACGGTGAATAGAAGATAGCATTGCTCAAATTAAAATAATCTCATTTTTAATAGAGTGATTTAGAATAGGCTTATTTAGAGTGTTTTACGTAGCACTTGTAAGTGCTAAAAATTTGGAGAATTTTCTTCTTCCCATATAAAGTTTATTCTCCTCAGTCAAATATAGACAGTGGGGCAATGCAAGGTGGTTTCACAGAGAAAAGCACAAAATAAACAAATACTGCTGACCAAATGAGGGAGCATGTGTCTTTAATTCTAAGGTTGACCTTTTTATTAACCCGTTCTAACTTTGGGCAGTCCCTAATGTTGCAAAGTTCTTGGCCGTGGTAAGTGACATTCTGGTTTCTCTTTCCAATTAAATGCCTACTAAGATATAAGAATTTTTTGGCCAGGCGTGGTGGCTCAAGCCTGTAATCCCAGCACTTTGGGAGGCCGAGGCGGGTGGATCACGAGGTCAAGAGATTGAGACCATCCTGGTCAACATGGTGAAACCCCATTTTTTTGTAAAACTACAAAAAAAAAAAATTAGCTGGGCATGGAGGCGCGTGCCTGTAATCCCAGCTACTCAGGAGAATTGCCTGAACCCAGGAGGCGGGGGTTGAGGTGAGCTGAGATCGCGCCATTGTACTCCAGCCTGGGTAACTAGAGCGAAACTCCGTCTCAAAAAAATAAATAAATAAATAAATAAAATAAAATAAATAATTTTAAGTGTGTTACTCATTAATAATATTTGCATGTCAAAGAGGGTAACTGAATGCCAAGGAAACCTCCAAGACTCAAAATGAAGCAATTCTGAAGATGGAGCATGCCAACACTGGAGCTCTTCTGGGGTTGTTGTGGACAGGAGCGACCTCTTACATGAAATGCTGTGGCTGCATAGGTTTAGGGTGATCACAGGCTACCATGGGACAACATAAATCCCTCTACATTTTACTTTTGTGCCTAGTTCATGCCTTTGCACAACATATGTGCTTAGAAACATTGATTAAATTATTATTGATCACATCTAGTTTACATTCTCTATGCCTCTACCTAATTCAGTCAATCAGATAATGGGCAAAAGATGAAAAAGGACACATGGAGTGCTCAGTTATATGCTCAGAAGTCAATCATTGCTCCCTAGACAGGAGTTTCATCATCCACTGAGCAAGAGTATCAGACCAAATGTTCTCAACATCCTCTCACAGCTAAAATGACTCACTTTGATGATCATGTGATGCTACATAGGGTTGATTCTCCAACCCAAACTGAGCTTCACTTTCCCTTTCTGGCAGAAAGCTATACAAGTGCAGTAAACATGGAATATATATATTTTTCTATCCAGGAAGCAGAAAAACTTTCATTCTATTTTATTTATTTTGTTGAGACAAAGTTTCACTCTTGTTGCCCAGGCTGGATTGCAATGACATGATCTTGGCTCACTGCAACCTCTACCTCCTGGGTTCAAGTGATTCTCCCGTCTATTCTTCCTGAATAGCTGGGATTACAGGTGCCCACCACCATGCCTGGCTAATTTTTGTATTATTAGTAGAGAGAGCGTTTCACCATGTTAGTCAGGATGGTCTCCAACTCCTGACTTTGGGTGATCTGCCTGCCTTGACTTGCCAAGGTGCTGGGGTTACAGGCGTAAGACATTGTGTCCCCACAACTTTTAAAAGTGTTTCTCTTCATGAACCTCTGGCAGGTACTGCCTAGTTCTACTTGTGTTCCTCAAAACCGGGAAGCAAAGGCTCTCTATTGAAATGCTAATAGAGGAGCCAACTGTATAATAAGACTGTATCCCCTTTGGGTCTACGTATAATTTATACATAAAATAAAATTGCACATGGCCTTGTTTCATAGCATATTTGTTTAATTATCCACATTTTAGAATGCGTTTTTCCTTCAATTAATTCTCAATATTTAAAAGAGGAATAAAAATGTCAGTTTATCTGTACACCTGATAATTAAATATAGTGTGGGGAATAATTACATTATCTAATAGGGGAAATTTGTCCAGCTCCAATAACTAACATTTAGCAAGTATTTTGCTAATTCTCTTCTCTTCTAAGGGTGGGGTTTGATTTTTCCTCTCCCTTTCTCTCTAAGAAAAGGGTACTATGTTGAATGAATGTCAAATGTCATTCCCCCTTATCCACATTTATGAACCTGGTTTTAATCATGAGAAAGTGATACAGCAGCCTCTGCTGGGGGACATCCAGGTTTCTAATTTCTGTTTTGATTGATTCACACTTTTTTCCCCAAATATTAAGCAGTTGTTTAAGAACCAATTATTTTTATTTCTATTCTATTTTATTTTTATTTATTATACTTTAAGTTCTGGGATACAAGTGTAGATTGTGCAAGTTTGTTACAAAGGTATACATGTGCCATGATACCATTGCCCCCCCACCATCTACGTTAGGTATTTCTCCTAATGCTATTCCTCCCCAATCTTCCCACCCCCTGCTATTCCTCCCCTAGCCCCACACCCCCTAGACCCCACTGTGTGATGTTCCCCTCCCTGTGTTCGTGTGTTCTTATCGTTCAACACTCATGAGTGAAAACATGAAGTGTTTCATTTTCTGTTCTTGTGTCAGTTTGCTGAGAATGGTGGTTTCCAGTTTCATCCATGTCCTTGGAAAGGACATAAACTCATCTTTTTTATGGCTGCATACTATTCCATGGTTGTATATGTGTCACATTTTTAAAATAGCAACTCACTGAATTTTTCTTCTTCTTCTTTTTTTTTTTTTTTTGAGACAAAGTTTTGCTCTTGTTACCCAGTCTGGAGTGCAATGGCACGATCTCTGCTCACCACAACCTCCGCCTCCTGGGTTCAGGCAATTCTCCTGCCTCAGCCTCCTGAGTAGCTGGGATTACAGGCACGTGCCACCATGACCAGCTAATTTTTTGTATTTTTTTAGTAGAGACGGGGTTTCACCATGTTGACCAGAATGGTCTCGATCTCTTGACCTCGTGATCCACCCGCCTCGGCTTCTTCTATTGCTTTATCTGGGTAAGATATTTCACCATAATGTATGCCTATGTCACTTTTGAGTTAACAACAATATTAATAATAAACAATAGCAACAACAAACAAAAACAGTGAATATTCTGTGCAAGGTACTGAATTACCTCCTTCTCCGAGGGTTTTGTCATTTAATCATGATTTCGGGCCTGGACTCATCATCACTCTCTCTTATTAAAGGTGTTGATCGTTCCCTCCTGCCAACTTCATCGTTGCAATCTAGGGTTAACCCAAAATATTTATACACTGATCCCGGGAGTAGAAGAAAAATAATTTTTTTAAGGCAGAATAACGTAAAAGAAGGTTAAAACTAGAAGAAAGGCCAGGTGCTGTGGCTCACAACTGTAATCCCAGCACTTTGGGAGGCTGAGGTGGGTTGATGACCTGAGGTTAGGAGTTCACAACAAGCCTGGCCAACGTGTGAAACTCCATCTCCACTAGTTTTGTATTTTGTAAAAAATACAAAAATTAGCCAGGTGTGGTGGTGCATGCCTATAGTCCCAGCTACGTGGGAGGCGGAGGCAAGAGAATTGCTTGAACTCAGGAGGCAGAGGTTGCAGCGAGCCAATATCATGCCTCTGTACTCCAGTCTGGGGAATAAAGTGAGACTCCTTCTCAAAAAAGAAAAAAAAACTAGAAGAAGAGAAGAGAAATATTTGCTAAATTGCTAAATTAAGTACCCTACTTTTTAGATACTGGAGTTTTAAAAATGTTTGCATAGATGCATGAGTACACACACACACACACACACACACACACACACACACACACTGGCATTCTTCTTCTCTCATTTCCTGGGGACTGGTGAGTTAAATTTGTACTGTTGTGAGCCATTCCTCATTATTGTTATATTCTGAAATATTAATAGCCCCGTATATTTAGACAGTGCTTTTGCAGTTCTCTCTTTTCAATTACACAGACGTCACAGGAAGTGGCCTTCTAGGCAAACACAATATACACTAAGTGATTTGTTTGGTAAGCAGGTAGATTTTAAAGTCTTAGAGAAGGCCCCTTCTGAAAGATGGAGAAACTGAGTCGCGAAGTTTAGATAGGTGATAAAGTTCTCCTATCCTTTGTTCTTCTCATAGTACTTGTTATGAGCATTTAGATTTACACATCAGTGTTATGAATACCTTTTTATATGTAGCTAATTTTGTTTTGGGAGAAATTCTATAAAGTACATACTGTTCTCCTTATTTAAAAGATTATGAAATGTATTTAGAAGTTGGGCTAATTTTAAATACTTTCCATGCAGAGATGGGGTGCAGAGAGCCCCAGCCTAGTGGCCCCATTGCTATCACTCCTCAACATCTCTATTCCAATGTCATCAGGTGTGGCACGTCTTCATTTCCCATTTTGTCTTTTGAGTGAATAATGTCAGATAAAGCTTGTCACTCCAAATGAGGCAATCAAGAAATACCAAGGGCTGAACTGAAATACAAGCTGTGTGAGTTCTGTTGGAATTGGGGGATATTCAGATGATAGTTTAAAGTCTCAAAGAAAAAAGTGATGTATACCTTAGGAGTCACTCCAGCCAAACCCATGGACAGGCTCCTCTGGCAGGTACTGAGAGACTCTGCCCACCAACCGGGTGTGGCCCCGCCCCCTGTCTTGTTCTGCAGCCTGGAAACCAGGGATGTCCTGTTCTCTGTTGGCAAAGCCCCTAATCCCCCTCATGCCAAGGATCCCTGTAGTACAACCTCTGTGGGAGAAGAAGAAAGGGGATTGAGGAGAAATGAGTGGAGGGAGAGGGACCAAACTAAGAGAAGGGATTACAACAGGGTTTAATTTTCTCTTTTAACAGAAATTTTCTCATCTAACAAGACATCTGGATGCAGGCAGGTCCAGGGCTGATTCAGCTTCTTATCAAGGTCATCGAGGACTCCAGTGTTTCCTGATAAGCTATATGCACCATGTAGACGTGATGGTCCCTCATGCTCTCAAGGTCGCTGCAGGTGCTCCTTGTATTACATCCTCTTACAATGTGCAAAAGCAGCAAGAGACAGATGCTTGCGCTCTCTCTCTCTCTCTCTCTCTCTCTCTCTCTCTCTCTCTCTCTCTCTCTCTCTCTCTCTCGTGCCTCTCTCCTTTTATGTGGAAAGAAAATCTTCCTAGGGGGTTCTTCCACTGGACTCTGCTAACTCATCACTGCTCAGAGGGAGGCACATAGCTATCCCCAACTGCAAGGGAATGTGAGATGCTAAGTCTGACGTTTCCATCTTATTTCATGAGAGGCGGTCTTTGTCAGGATGTCAGAATCAGGAGGGGAATGGGTTTGGGGCAGTCATCTATCGGCATCTGCTATGGTGTTCTAAACAGACTTTCTCATCTCCACATCGCAGTGGAAAGCATTTGACCTCAGCCAAGCCAATCAGTGCCCTGACGTGAGGTTACTTAATTAAAAATGGACAAAACATAATAATTAAAAATGCTTTATGCTAGTAAAGCTGAAAACCCGTAAGCCTAAAGCTGCCAGCATCCAAAGCTAGAAACTCTTGGAGAAATCCAGTTTGATAAAGTCGAAGCTGAAACACAGAGAGAGGTGGCATGAGAGATGGGCAGGGATTTTCCCATCTCCTGGGATCCAGGCCATTGTGGTCTCTGCTCTTTGTATTTGGTTGTGCAAGCCAAGGAATTCCCCTTTTAGCTGGAGAATCATTTATAATCCAAAGATAGGCATTACCACAATCCCCAGGTTTAAGTTGAAGAGGAGGATTATGTGATTTGCCCATGTCTGCAACCCTGGTAAGTAGCAGACCCATTCCATAAATATAACCTTTGTACCTGTAAAACCCCATACTTTTTACATGACATTGCTCAGGAGTGCAGATAAAGGGTAATAATAAAGGGGAGAGAAGATTATAATGGTAGATAGGAGATATCCATTCTAGACTGCCTCCCAGCCCTCACCCGGCATAGAATTTATGCAAATCAACGGTCCCCTGGCCCCACCCACTTTTGGTGTTTCAGTCTTAAATGGAGGGAATATGCTTCAACTTGAAATCGGAGAAGTAAAAATGGCAGTCAGGCACGGGGTGCCGGCACTCATGTGGAATCCATTTTTTAGTTTCCTTTTGTTTCCACAATTGTTTATCTCATGGGTGTGTTTGACACAATTACATAATCATTCACATTTTCCTTCTTTAACTATGTTAACGTTTCCATGGTTTATTTTTCACTGGAGCACTAAAACTTTTTATTTATTTATTTATTTATTTAATTCATTTATTCACCTAGAAAGACCGTTTTCTGCCTGCTGCCTAGCAAGTTCTTCTAAACCCAAACTCAAGCTCCACCTCGTTTTATTTTTGTGGATTACTCCTTCTGTGAATACAGGTGGAGCCATCCAAGCCTGCACTTAGCATTTGGTATTTGGTTGTTTACCACGTTTGCTAATTGTTTGCCTTGTTAATTAATCTATATTATTAGATTAATTATATTATTTATTAGAAATATGTTATTAGAAATTTCAACTTTCCTGAGGGAAACTAAGATCTTCTATCAAGACCTCAAGTCTCTGAAGAAATCACAGATTTGTTTTGGGCTACACCAAGACAAAATACCAAATCAATACTTTAGAGTCATATAGCGTTTTACTGAATTTACGGAATTTTGTAGGATTCAAGTATTCCTTAAAATTCGCTGGAGACAGTCATCACCTTCCTCATTAAAACTAAATAAATAAATAAGAGATAGGGTCTCACTATGTTGCCCAGGATGGAGTATAGTGGCTATTAACTGGTGAGATCATAGCACATTACAGCTTCAAACTCCTAAACTCAAGCAATCCTCCCACCTTAACCTCCCTAGTAGCTGGGACACGTGGCATATACCACCATACTTGACTCATTTCCTCATTTTTAAATGATTTATTTCAGAAGGGTTAAGTGGCTCATCTAAAATCCCATAGTTAGTGGTGGGACTTTTAGGATAGATAAATAAGTGATAGAGTCCTGACAGTAAAGACTAGAAAATTAAAAAGAGGTACAGAAAGCTAACTAATTTTCTTCCTCCCTCCCTCCCTTCCTCCTTCCTTTCTCCTCCCTCCTTCCCTCTCTCTTTTCTTTCATTCCTTCTTTTTCTTTCTTTCTGTCTTTCTTTCTTTCTTTCTCTTTCTTTCTTTTTTCTTTTTCTCTTTTCTTCTCTTTCATTTGTGATAGGCATTAATTTATGGGTAATACATTCGCATTTCATTGGTTTCCATTTTACAGATGAAAATCCATAGATTAATAATCTTGGGTACTCAGTAGAGCATGGTTTTCAACACTAGTTTTGAACCTTGTCTGTCAGACAAAAAAAGCTTATTTCCTTTTTTGTTTGTTTGTTTGTTTTTTGGTTTGTTTGTTTGTTTGGAGACGGAGCCTCCAGACTGGAGTGCAGTGGCATGATTTCTGCTCACTGCAACTTCCACCTCCCAGGTTAAAGCAATTCTTGTGCCTCAAGCCTCCCAAGTATCTGGGACTACAGGTGCATGCCACCACACTCAGCTAATTTTTTTGTATTTTAGTAGAGACAGGGTTTCACCATGTTGCCCAGGCTAGTCTCAAATTCCTGAGATCAGGCAATCTGTCTTCTTCGGCCTCCCAAAGAGCTGGAATTACAGGCTTGAGCCACCAGTCCCGGCCCATTATGCCCTTTATTTCTAAAGAAAAGGTGAGTGGATTAATGTATCCATCCACTCATTAGCCACCCATTCATCCATCTTCTCACCATCTCACTGCTACTAGGCACTGAGTGGACCCTTATGATACACATATGACCCAGTCAGGTTTCCTCTTGCTCCACTGAACCTCAACTTGTGCTGGGGAAGACGCCCTTGAGGCAGATCACTTACTGCCCGTGATCCTCCTGTCCATTGAGCAGCCAGAAGCCAGGGGACAGTGCTAGGCCTTTAAGATCCAGCAATTATTTCACTAACGGTGTGAGCCCTTCCTAGAGAGAGTGGTTGGTTGCTCTAGTATTGCTCAATACCATCCTTTGTTCAAATTCCATCTTGAGGAAGCATGGCTGTGAGCAAGCTTTGAATTCCCCTACAGGTGTCTAAAGCTAACATTCAAGTCTATATTCCAAGTCATCATTATGAACTAAAGATAGGGGCTTGCCACTGTCAAGCCACATTACCTTCAAAGATCTGCAATTTTTCTTTGAGCCACAAGCTCTGGTTCCAGTGGCACAATTTAAAGAGAAAGGTGATGCTTTGGGACTAAGGAATCAAGTGTTTTCTTCCTAGCCCTGGGGAAAGGAGGTCAGGGTGTATCCATCAGAAACTCATAGATGGTGCTTGTCTGGAAACAAAGAGAGGCAGCTGGGACTCCCTGTTTGAAGTTGGATGGAGGCCCAGTTTTGAGGGAGAGGCATTTGGAGAAAGTCTTTCGAGAAACCACATTCACGGCTGTTTTGTTGTGTGACTAATGGTGTTTGCCAATTTCACTCTGCAATGTGTAACTGCCTCCACTAGACTGCCTTAGACAAATTAAAATTGAAGAATAAACCCTTAAATACCTACTTCCAGCTTATTTGGCCTTAGCAATGTTATCAGTTAAAAACTGTATTTTAATTTTTGACTTTTGTTAGGAATAAATAGTCCGAAATGTTTTGCCTCTTTAGGCATCTCTATTAAAAGTCCATCTAAATGTAATCAGCTTTATTAGCTCACATGAAAATTAAATTTCTTCCAAAGGTGAGTTATCATTGTATAATTCCACAGTTTAGCATTTGCCTTAAATTCAAAGCTTCTCTTGAACGTTTTAGCTTAGCAATACCATCTCAATAATTCTTAGGCTGGTTGTGAATTCTAATCTTGTCACTACCACTTGCTTGTTTTTTTTTTCCCCTAATTAAGAGTCGTGTCTACCATAGGACTTCATTCATTCTTGGTAATTCCTTCATTCATTCACAAATTCATTTTTCCATTTATTTGTTTTGCAGGCATTTACTTGTTTTGCAGGCATTTACTTAATCTCTCCTATGTGACAGACTCAGCTGGGACTACAGGTGCACACCACACCAGGATACGTTTTTCTGTTATTTTTTTTGAGATGGGGCCTTGCTATGTTGTGTAGGCTGCTCTCAAACTCCTGACCTCAAGTAATCCTCCCACCTCAGCTTCCTGTCAAATTTGACTATTAAAGGTCATTTTTTCAATTAAAACCAATGCTTTATGAGGTTCCTATGAGATTGCACATCTGTGGTATAACTGACAAGACCCTCATCTACAAAACGATGCCTTGTTTATAGAGAACCTTTCTCTATTCCTATCACTTCTGAGCTGCAAGAGATCTTCTAAAGATCAGTAGATGAATTTGTAATCAATTACAACTTTAAGGCATTTTACCTGATCTTAGACAATTGCATTTTTTTTTATTGTAGCAGGGAAGAAAAGTGACTTACCTAGGGTCAGGGCCAGCACCAGGGCCAAACCCCAGGCTCCTAACTCCCAGTCCTCTCTCCTCTTTCCCACCTGTCCAAACCTGCCCAGGCACCTACCAGTCAGTGCCTTTCCTTGTGCAATTCACTAGGCCTCTGTTTTCTTCCCCGATTGCTTTTTAAAGTTCATCCAATTCCAAGGTGTCTAGAAGAGTTGCATCTAGCTTCATCTGGGTTTAGCTCAGAATGTTCATATAATCTTTTTCCTGGTCCTGGAATC